>JAHREE010000124.1:5113977-5128402 GCA_033628505.1 Tringa tobata
GCGGGGGTCGGTCTCGTCTCCCAAGTCACAGGAGATAGGACAAGGGGAAATGGCCTCAAGTTGCACCAGGGGAGGTTTAGATTGGATATTAGGAAAAATTTCTTCACTGAAAGGGTTATTGAGCCTTGGAATGGGCTGCCCAGGGAAGTGGTTGAGCACCATCCCTGGAGGTGTTCAAAAGACAGGTTGACATGGTCCTTAGGAATATGGTTTAGTGATTTTTTTTATTGCTTTTTTTTTGTCAGAGTTAGGTTGATGGTTGGACTAGATGATCTTTAAGGTCCCTTCCTGGACAATTCTATGATTATGCCACCCTCCTCCTCCCAAGGATCCTTATCTTGAAGAAGAACTAAGGCTTTGCAGCACACAAACTACAAAAGACAGGCACTGACAGAAAGTCGACTTTTGGCCAAAGTTTCTTCACTCAGATATTTTTTCACCTCCTTTCTTGCATCAGCGATAAAATTATCACCGACAAAACATTTCTTTGCTAAGAGAATTAGTTTAGAAGATTTCTGCCAAGGAGGATTGGAGATATTGTTACAAGCTGCCAAGAAACAAGAGCACAAGCGTATATACGTGTGTCTGGGAAAGGGTAAAAGTAAAATAATTGCAGCTGAACTTGCCCAGATAACACCAAATAAATAGGAAACTTTCTCTTAAGCTGACATAAAAATAGAGAAGCTCTCAGAGTTGCAGGGATCCAGACCAAAACCAAGAAAAATTAATACCCCTTATCTGTCTGTGCCATGGATTTACTCTCAGGCTGTCAGGGATGATCTAGTTATTTCCTGCAGGACTCGCTGCTTGCTGTGCCTTATCTGAACACGGCTGTAAGTAGCTGTAAGCAAGCAAAAAAAGCTTCTCCAAAATGCACTGCACCAATTCCCTCCCCAAGTATCCTCTGTGTTATTTATCCATAGGTGACTCCATCACAGCTGCACAAGGGGTCTCCATCCCAGGAAGGTGAGCAAGATGCAAACACTCAGGTCCACCTTAAGGAACCAGAGAACCAGCCAGCCCTGGACTTTATTTCCAAGCCTGAGTGATTTCCTGGCCCCTTAGAAGTCAAACCACCTTCCACAATTACCAATCCAACAGGCCACCCAGATATAAAGCTTGGCTTCAAGACAAGACATGCTTGGCTGTCTCCTGCCAGCAGAAGTTCTCTTAAATTTGATTACAGCAGAGGTGAACAGGGATCCAAGTTTAACACCTATTGGCACTGACACTTCTACCTCTCACATTAAAGAGCTGGATTTCGGTCTGGTGATCCCAGGTCCTACTGGTCATACAGCATTGAGACTGGTCAGATTGGTATGGCATGTATACTTGTAGCTAAATGCCTTTTTTTTTTTTTATTAAAAACCCCAAATCTTCCCATATTGGAGAATTCAGCATATTCACAATAATGGTTCTTCATCTCCCCTGGTATCTCCCCTGTCTGACTTTAGCTTCCAATGACATCTTCTGTATTGATGCCTGCTAGACAGAAGCAAGACAGACTTTGGGTGCCCGGGAAGGCACCAGCGCACTGGTGAGATAAACTATGGTGCTTGACTTGTTAATTTTCAGGCCCATTTCCAAGCTTTTCACTATTCTCATTTGATCTCTCTAACATTTTGCACACTCAACGTTGAGACTATTACAGGGGTGTTATGTCTGACCCACACGGGGAGGTGCTTCCACACAGGGACCTCTCATTCCACAGGGACTCTTCCCACTGCGGTAGGAGTTTGTGGCAAACCTGCTTTAGGATCACAGAATGGTTTGGGGTGGAAGAGACTTTTAAAGGTCATCTAGGCCAATCCCCCTGCCATGAGCAGGGGTGTCTTCAACTAGATCAGGTTGCTCAGAGCCCCATCTTACCTGACTGGGAACGTTTCATACCCATGG
This sequence comes from Tringa tobata, assembly GCA_033628505.1. Lineage (NCBI taxonomy): Eukaryota > Metazoa > Chordata > Aves > Charadriiformes > Scolopacidae > Tringa > Tringa tobata. Next base: position 5,115,874 of record JAHREE010000124.1, read on the forward strand.
ACTTGTTCCATGTCACTGCATGTATTGAAGATCAGCAGAGAGGGTTTTTTTTTTCAGCCTGTGAATCACAGATTATGAGACAAAAGTACCTAAACTGAGAGCACAACTCAAAACCCAACTCACTGAGCTTCACAAGAAGGTTTTGCAGCAGCTCTGGAGCACTTTACATGCAGAAGTACCTGGGCAAAAATCCCCATTGCTCTGTTGTAGCACCAGCTGCACAGCTGTCAGGAAGCAAACAAGCAATGATATTTTTTCATGCTGTTAGCTTTGAAATTAGGTTCCTGGAAATGTTGTTTTAAGTGCCCAGCTCCCAACATCCATCTAAATGATCCTAAATAAACATTGCGTTACTACACAGCTAAACTGCAGAAACAAGAGGAGAATGACAATGACTTATATTTCCTTTCTGTTAGGAGAAAAGGACAATGTGGCAGGAGCAAAAAGTGCTTGCATGTGTGCATATATATATATATATATAAAAATACAGAGAGAGTATGCAATGACCAAGGGCAACTGAAGCACACACATAGAATTGTCCATCTTGGAAGGGACATTTTGAGTCCAACCATCAACCCAACACTGACAAAAATCACCACTAAAGCGTGTCTCTAAGCAATAAATAGAAAGGAGAGAGAAAAGCGACCCAGCCTGGCCAGTGCTGTCTTTGCAATGGACTACGGCACGCAAAGGAGGAAGGTGAGTGAGCAAGGAAGTTGTCAAACAGGTGAAAATAATCTGCTGGGAAAAAAAAAACAAAAACCCAAACCAAACAACACAGAGGGCACTTTCATGAGAAAGGATGAAGAGGGAAATGGTAGCGCACATTCCCGGTCTGGGAATCATAAGTAAGTGATAATCCACGCTGAGATCAGCTCTGCCAACTAATTGAACTGAAAAGCCTACTGAAAGCAATCTAATTCCCAGCAATTTCTAAGGGGCAAAGGCTCAGTTCGGAAAGCACTTTTGCATCTGATCATGTAATTAGACCCGCAGGGTAAAATCCTGGCCCTCGTGGCGAGCTGTTACCGAGCTGGACCAAGGCAGGATTTGGCCCGTTGGGCTTTGTGAGTGCCTGGGGGGGCTTCCCTGAACCCGAGAGGGAATTTCAGCTCTCCGCTGAGAAAGCGTTTGTGCAATTTCCTTCTGTTCCCTTCACAAAGAAGTTGCACAAGCCCAAAATTTCCAAATATCGGTGTCCTAAACCGAGGCAGTTTTTGCCTTGCTTTCACTAGAGCTGCACAACTGCAGCTCCCATCCTGCCAGCACTTTGTAGCCAGGTGTGGTTCCCAGCCACAGCATCTCAGGGGTGGCTATTTGAGACTTAATTTCCTCAACCCATCAAAATAAATTAGCATCTCCTTCACTGCAGACTTGTTAGCAGCCTCACCAGGGCCAGCACAAGCCGAATTAAACTGCCCTTTAAGTGTAATGATGGATGAAGTTCACTGTCACTCCCTTTGTGGGGAGCACGATGCTCTTTGCAGCACATAATAATGTTGGAAATGCAGGCAGTTCATACATTCAGCTGTTTAACCAGGAGACAAACAATTTTTTTCCCCTTTGTGAAAATTCTTCAAGTTGGACAGTTTTCTGGAAAAACTCCCCAGGACATCTCCGACTGGATTTTTCTTCAGACAAAGGCCACCAGTTCTTACTGGTGTCACTACAGGAGCATCCTACACAGTCCTGAAGGGCTCTGGGCAGAGTTTAGAACATACCTTCCCCTCATTATCCCTTCCCACAGCATGGAACTGTCTCAAAGATATGGAAAACCCATAAAAAAACCAAAACCCTGTCTTGGAGGCGACAAGCAATATATGATATTTTGCCAAATTCTTGAAGTTGAGCTGTCAAAAACCCCTCATACCTGCATACTTCAGCCTTAACATTTTTGCAACGCTCTTATCCAAGGACTATGGTCAAAGTGTGACTTTACCTAACCTTGACCATGGCATCCCACCCACCATGGGAGGTCAGTGATGGATTCAAGGCCAGAGCACCCCTCAGACGTGCTTAAAATTAAGCCTCTGATCCCAGAGTCCAAACTAGGGATTTCAGCAGTGACATTAGAGCTGTTAAAAGAACAGGGCAGCGCTCCAAAATTCAATGGTACATTGTCTCAAACACATAAAGGACAAATCATACCTTTATTTGAAAGACACATGCTGGCTCATGAGGAGCTATGAAGCAGAATAATTAAAATATACAGTTAGAGGGCTTATGAAAGTGTAAGTCTTCTTCGTCTTTTGACAGAGACTTCTAAGATTTACTAGCACACCATTTCACATGCAAATAAAGAGAAATAAAGCAGGGAAAGCACAGAAGTCTCCTCACCCTTTATCACATTACCATCAAGATTTTCAAGACAGCTCAGCTCTCGTTGCCAGGGTCAGATCATACAACAGTTTGGGTTGGAAGGGACTTTTAAAGTTTAACTAGTCCAGCCCCCTAGATCTTCAAGGCCATATTAATCCACATTATTTCGTTTAAAATATTAAATGATAAACCTCTTATTTCATATTGCAGCAGCCTAGCCTAGGCATGCCGCAATCACATGGATTTGGGGAAGCTTGTCATAATCATTATCTATCAAATCAATCAAATCATCACATAATGTTTTCCTGCCCCGTTATTAACTTACATAAATTCAGCTCCTTTGAGGGTGAAGCTGTGGCAGGGGAGCAAATAGGACACTCTACTCTCTTCTTCCCAATTTATGCATATTCCTACAGATAGCCTCCACCCGTGCTGAAGAGCAGCACCCATTTTTGATCTCATCTGCTTTCTCCTACAGAAGAAAATTTAGGGAGACTTTGAAAAAATGGTGCCAGTTTACATTTTCTACCTGACTGTAAAATATTGGCATCCAGCTCAAGATAAACAGAAGCTGTTGCAGCATTCCTTTACATGCCTCAAGACTTTTTATCTCCATACTTTAACTACTTTATCCTCACAGAGGGAAAAGATTCTTACAATATGCTATTTTCCTCAGTAATTATGGCATTAAAAAAAAAAGTCACATTACAACTTCAAATGTACTTCAAATTGATTTTGTTAAGATTCGCTTTCTAGAGGGAGAGGAAAAGGGGGCCTATGTGCATCTAGAGTTCGGGGTATAAAAGGCAGAAAGGTGGAAAATCATTGCCCTACCAGCACACCCACCGGCAGACTGGCACCTCTTCCCCCACCACATGGTGGCCACTCCTGCTCCAGTGATGCTCAGACAGTCCCCTTCTTCAGCTGTTGGTTGGAGATACTAAATGAAGCCACCTGGGAAGGGAAAAGGTTCTTCCCAAGGTCTTGGGTGTCTTCAGGAGAAGAACTGCTTGAGACAGCTGGGAGGGGAGTCTGGTGGGTATTTACGTGCCAAAGGCAGTCAGCTGAGAGCCCTGTCAGAGCTAATGAGGGTTTTAAAAAAATATGAAGCCAGCAAGGACCTATCGACCTCTGAGAGATGGTGGGGAGGTGATAACATGAGGTGAGGGTGGGGAGGGAAGAAAAAGGAGGAATAATTGAACATTAAGCAGATGTTCTGCCATTGCAGGCTTCACCCACAAATTTGTTTCTCCCATTTAACTCACCTTGACTTTCCCCATATATTACAAACTAGATCTATTTTATCATTTCATACAAAGGAGGAAAAAACCTCCAGTTTCTGACTTTTAACATCAACACAAAGAATAGCAAAACCCCATTCTCAAGGCACAGACCAGATTTGTTTGATGGAGCTTATCCTATATAACTAAGAATATCTTCAGTACTGAAGTTAAATCCACCTTAAGGTATTTTTTTCTCTTCTCAGTATTCAGACTCAAGCACAGGCAGCTTCCCTCTTTCCCAAGCATTTTCTACTTGGGTAAGGGAATAAAGGATGCCTGGGGAGAGCTGTGTGCGATGGCCAGCTCCACCTGCACTCAGCCGAGGGGCAGGTCACCACTGCTTTGCAATAGAAACAAAATTAGGTCAGTGCAGAAGCCTTAGGAAAATCCTATCCAGAAACCCTGTGTTGAAGACACCGTTTGCAGTTCTTCCTCAGGCCACCACTCACCAGATGCACTTTCTTTTGCAAAAGGCAAAGTTTTCACTGTAATTAAAATGGTACATAAAGATTTACAGAGCTGGTTTCATCAAGATCGGGCCATCTCTGCAGGCCAACAGCAAAACAACGATATCTCACAAAATCTTATTGGAAGAGCAACCTGTAAAGTTTATGCTGAAGTTCGAAGATATTAAACGTATCACCCCGGTCACAGGGTGCTGTGAGGGGTGTTTCAGCTCCAGCAATAGCTGGGGTGGCAATGCCAGCCTGCGATGGGACATGGACCAGCAGGTCCCAGCTGGAAATGTTCACCCTTAGTATTGTTCTGCCTAGAGAAGAGAAGGCTCTGGGGAGACCTTCGAGNCAGATGCACTTTCTTTTGCAAAAGGCAAAGTTTTCACTGTAATTAAAATGGTACATAAAGATTTACAGAGCTGGTTTCATCAAGATCGGGCCATCTCTGCAGGCCAACAGCAAAACAACGATATCTCACAAAGTCTTATTGGAAGAGCAACCTGTAAAGTTTATGCTGAAGTTCGAAGATATTAAACATATCACCCCGGTCACAGGGTGCTGTGAGGGGTGTTTCTGCTCCAGCAATAGCTGGGGTGGCAATGCCAGCCTGCGATGGGACATGGACCAGCAGGTCCCAGCTAGAAATGTTCACCCTTAGTATTGTTCTGCCTAGAGAAGAGAAGGCTCTGGGGAGACCTTCGAGCCCCTTCTAGTCCCTAAAGACACTCCAGAAAAGATGGGGAGGGACTCTTGATCAGGGAGGGGAGCCATAGGATGAAGGGGAAGGGTTTGACGCTGAAAGAGGGGAGATTGAGATGAGATCTGGGGAAGAACTTCTTTGGTGTGAGGGTGGTGAGAGCCTGGCCCAGGTTGCCCTCAGAAGCTGTGGTTGCTCCATCCCTGGAGGGGTTCAAGGCCAGGTTGGAGGGGGCTTGGAGCAACCTGGTCTGGTGGGAGGTGTCTCTACCCATGGCAGGGGGGTTGGAACTGGATGGTCTTTAAGGTCCCTTCCAACCCAAACCATTCTGTGATTCTATTCTATGATTCTATACCCTACAGCAGACTGTACTTCAGAGAGAAAATATTGAATTTTTGTTTCAGTTTACTTATTGTGATGGCAAAGCACTTTTCCACAAATGGTTGTTTATGAACTCACCACAGTTTTCCAAGCCTGTGAGTACATATTGAAGTATTTTTTGCTTTACTGGCTTTTTTAAAATTCAAAAAGACACACCTTGAACAAATAATGGAGACAGTCAATGAATTCAACTGTTTCAAAGAGCTAAAGGACCAAAGTTTGGAGGCAGCTGGGAAATTTTTTGAGTCAGCAGTTCAAAGCCTATTATTTCAGCTACAAATCATAAATTAAGGGGGTGATAGGAGACACACTCCAAAAGTCAGTCTGAGTTAGATTTTGGAGTTTAATAAAGAATAAGATATTGCAACACGGATTTTCTAAACAGAGAGGGTGTCTGACTAACCTGGATTCTCTCTCTGATTATTGACTGTTTTTTAAGAAATGAAAACATGCCAGCTGTCTTGTACTTGCAAGTTAGTCTGTTATGGAACAAGTTGCAAAGTGGAAAATAAGTGAATTCAGCTACAGGTGTGGACTGATCTGAGCATCGTTGGGCAATGAAGAGGAGAGAAGGGGTTTTGTCAAAAGGAGAAAAAAATGAAGCAGAGCTTATCAAATGGAAACCAGGGGTATGGGTGCGTATGGGTGTGAATGAAAGGCATGGAGCTAATTAAGAAAAGAAAAATTAGAAGAATATTCAGTGTGAAGGAAAAGGTCTTTTCATTTCTTTGAATGAAAATATGCCGCCTGCCTGCCCACCTCATCCTTCTCACCTTGGACTTCCTGTCAGGCAGCTAGTCACTGGGTTTGGTTCTTTTGCTTTTTTAGGTGTTTTTCACATCAGCCCCAATGAATGGGATAATAGCATTTTTCTACTCAGGTGTTGCATTAATATCCTCATTGATTAATAGAGTCAACACTCGGGAAATTTTAAAATCTTTAAATATGTTTTACTTGGCATCTCTTTGATGTGGCAACAGTTTCCCCTTCTGGATATATATGCATCATCAGAGAAAACTGTCCAAAAAGAAAGAAATGTGGAAAAGCGTACAGATTACCCTTGCTCAAAACAGAGAGCGAGATAATGGTGGGTTGAAGATGATGGTTCAAGCAACAGGGACATTGCGATCTCGAGCTGTTGAATTCAGCAAAGAGCAGAGGAACTGTGCTGCACCACCCTCATTTACACAGAGCACCCACCTAAATCAAGCACAGCTGACTGGCCTGGGGACAATACCTCAGATATTTTGCCATTGAAGCCAGGCCTTTTGCATAGTTGTGAGCTGATGACCAAGGGGAGCCAAACTCTCTGCTTGCACAACCAGGATGGGTGGTCCAGCACAACACTGATGGACCCACAGATGCCATGAGAGAGTACTGACATCCCAAACTGTCTCACATACAGAAGAACTGGGCTTTTTTGGGTAGCCTCCATCCAACACAAGCATCGGTTACCTCAAGCTATAACTAAATATCTCAAATGGTGATAGAGGTGGTTGCTTTTTGGGCCTTAAGGCCCCCCCAGGAGACACAGGTGGAAATACAGAAAGGTGGAGAACATGTCCTTGGAAAGATAAAGGCAGGAAAGACATGTTTAGAGCAAGGAAAGCAATGCATGGGTGGTGAGCATGGGCATGAACAGCCTCACACATGCACAGGGCAAATTACAAACAATGACCAGAAACTTCTCTGCATGGAGCTCCACTGCCTTCCTTCCCTGGGATTTTCTTTGCCCAGGCTGGCCCTGCCTCTTCTCACCAGAGGCCATGGAGAGCTGACTACACAGATATTTTGAATCACAGGATCATAGAGTCATAGAATCGTCTGTGTTGGCAGGGATCAGATCATCAAGTCCAACCATCAGTCTGACACTGACAAAACCCGCCACTAACCTATGTTCCTCAGCACCATGGCTGCACAGCTTTTAAATACCTCCAGGGATGGTGACTCCACCACTTCCAATGTTTAATAACCCCTTCCGTGAAGATATTTTTCCTAATATCCAATCTGAACCTCCCCTGGTGTAATTTGAGGCCATTCATTCTTGTCCCATCTCTTGTTTCTTGGGAGAAGAGACCGACTCCCCCCAGCTACACCCTCCTTTCAGGGAGTTGTAGAGAGTGAGAAGGTCTCCCCTCAGCCTCCTTTTCTCCAGGCCGAGTTAGGTTTTAAGCCAATGAAGCTCCCATGTTTCCCCCAGCCCACTCTATTCTCTAATTTAACTTTGAAGAAAATTAGAGTAATCTGAAAACCCACACCAACAGTTTTCCGTAGGGTAATATTGTTATTTAGATGATCTCTGGACTGTGGATTGCAAAGACATTAACTGAATGCAGTGAGAGTTTGAAGACGAATGTTGCTTCGGTCACTGTTGATCCAATCATCTTTGATGTGTGCATCTTGCTCTGTTTTCCCTTCAAGCATTTCTCCTGAATAAATACCCATGAAACATGTAAGACATATCTCTGTGTTATAAATTAAGCAACAGCATTAATACTTAAAGTACTTAATAACCACCTATCAAGATATGGCAATAAAGTAAATTAATACTCCGAAGTCCTGATTTGGATCTTGCTTACATTGGTGTTACAGGACTAAAACTATTGGCTTCAGTTGGGTCATTTACAGACGAATAACTGAGGTTGGCCTGACCTTGCATTGCTTTAATAAATACATTAGAGCAACAACAGATCTGGAGTCAGAAGGAGTTTGCCACTGGTTGCAACCGTAGCATAGTGTAAATAATACATGGATATTAGAAAAGCAATTACGTTCCCAATATCAGAGCCCCAGATCACGAGCACAGGCTGCTCTGCAACTCAAGCTGGCTCTGCTGGGATGGATGAATGCCCTTTCTAAATTACAGCCTTACAGATCAGCCAGGCATTCCCTTTGTTCCTGTAGATATGCAAAACAGGAGACTGCTCCAAGTTTAAGGTCAACCCGATTTTATTTTAATTTTTTTTTTTTTAAACAGAACTCTTTAAGGACATGAGTTCATCTTTCAGAGAAAAAAAAAAAACAACCTTGGCCTTGAACAGGCACAGAGTGACATCTCTGTTTAGCTCTAGTCCCTCTGGGGTGAAGCAGAGGAGGAAGAGGAAGGGCAGGATGAGGGATGCTCAGGAAAACTGTGATAATTCTGATGCTATTTTGGAGGAACAAAACCAATTCATGGCCGAAGCTGGTAAATTTGGGGTGTGTTGGTGGATTGATAACTGGCTGTGTGACAGAACCCAAAGGGTAATGATCAATGGAGCAGGTTCAAGCTGGAGGCCTGTAACTAGTGGTGTCCCCCAGGGGTCAATACTTGGTCCAGTGCTGTTCAATATATTCATCAGCGACCTGGACGATGGGACAGAGTGTATCCTCAGCAAGTTTGCTGATGATACCAAACTGGGAGGGGTGGCTGACACCCCAGAGGGCCGTGCTGCCATCCACTCTGCACTGGTGAGGCCACAACTGGAGTTCTGCATCCAGTTCTGGACTCCCCAATTCAAGAGGGACAGGGAACTACTGGAGAGTCCAGCGAAGGGCAGCAACTCTTTTCAGCGGTTGCCAGTGAGAGGACGAGGGGTAATGGGCATAAGTTGGAACATGGGAGGTTCCACTCAAATATGAGGAAAAACTTCTTCACAGTGAGGGTGCCAGAGCCCTGGAACAGGCTGCCCAGGGAGGGTGTGGAGTCCCCTTCTTTGGAGATTTTCAAGACCTGCCTGGATGCCGTCCTGAGTGACATGCTCTGGGCAATCCTGCTTCAGCAGGAGAGTTGGACTAGATGATCTCTATGGTCCCTTCCAACTCTAAAAATTCAGTGAAATTCAGTGTTTCTGCAAAAGGCAAGGATCTCACCTGTAGGGTCTGTGCTGGAGATGCCTAAAAATAGGAGAGATTAATTTCACACTAAGTATTATCGCTTTCTATTTGCAGGAGGTGCAGACACAACTTTTATCTGTGTCTGTGTTTCCATCTGTAAACTGACAATATGAATAATATAGAGCTAAATTTGTTACTTCTATCCAGGCTGCTGGAGATCAATGGCCAAAGAGACAAGTTTTCACCTCTTCATTTGTTGGGGTCTTACCATGGTGGGGTTGTGTCCCAAATGGTCAACAAGCGAGACCTTGATCTCAGCTTTGGACAAAGCCATATGTTCCTTGGTTGAGGTTTCATTTGCCGCTCAAAAAATGATGAAACTAAACACTCTGAGATGAGCCACATTCAATCTTCTTGTGCAAAGACTATAATTGGCCTTAAAATGAGACAGTCAAGGCCAACAACACAGACACCTAAGTCTATGTGATTTATGGATTAATTACTGGGAGATGTTAACAAATACCAGTCCTTCATAACAAGCCCCTTTAAATAGCCATAATCATGGTATAAAATTATGCAGTAGAAAACAATAATTTTAAAATCAAAATAATATTGGCTAGGATAAGAGGGCAGGGCCATTTTAACATCTTCTGGAGATCTGCAAAAACATATATTTAATATTCACTCAATGAATGCCTCTTGTTTGCTTTTCCTGTAGGTTATTAGTATAAAATTAAAAATCAAAAGGCTAAGTTATAGGTTAATTAATCCCCAGAAATTAAATCTTGTGCTCAGGCAGTTACAAAGTTTGCGAATCATAAAAAAAATACATTTTTCAAGCAAAAGTGTAGCAACGCTTGTTAAAAGTTTTCACTAGGGGTGGTCCAAACTACTCAGGGCAGAAGATGGAAATGAGCTGCGCCGCAGAGACCCGCAGCTGATGAGAGCTGAGCTCATTAAAGACCCTGAAGAGGGTGAGATGCCAGCATGGGGTGAGATGGTGGAAAACTCACCCCAAAAAACTTTGATAAGAACTTATAAAGATGCAAATGCTCCCTACTTTCCCCAGAGAATCATGGCGTTCCATTTATATGTGTCTTATCAGCCACTTCCCTGTGACAAAGAGTTCAGCATCAGCCTGGAAAAGTGTCTGCAAATCCACTGGAATAAAAAAAATATTAAGAAAGCAGAGCAGTTATTGGGCAAGTATGTAATATCTTGGGATCAATATTGCCTCCTGACATGATGTCTTATAGAAAGGGTTGTGTAAGACCCCTGCCTGTGTCTGTCTGTCTGTCCTTCCCATCTGCCTTCCAACTCCTGTGTTAAATTTCAGTCAAGGCTGAGAGCAAAGTGCTCCCAGAGACAGTCTCTTCCTGAGTAAATCATGGAATATTTTAAGGAAATGAAGAGCTATTGTGGAGAGTGCACCTATATCTGTGCTTTCGTTATACTGGAAAATTTGCAAAGAGGAGAAATTCCAACCAAGGAGGGGAGTCCCTGGTGTCTAATATGGCAGAAAATCTGATTTAACCTCTTCTGTTCATGTAAAGCATTCATAATGTCTCTTCTGCTGGGCCGGTCTTCCAAGGACTAATATGGGATAAACCCACTGCTGCACTTGTTTAAAAAAAGTAATCTGCCCCTCATGAAGGAAGAGGAAGATAATTTCCCACACCCCCAGAGCTCACAAAACTAGTTTGGATGTGGTTTACATCTATTCAGCTTGTGAATACGCACGGTTCCTCCTGCTGTGATGTGTAAACATTTAATTCTGCCAACAGGCTAAACAAAGCGATGCCAGCAGGTTTATTTCACAGAATGAGAGGCCTGTGCAGACACAGAGTCAAGATCTTCGCTCTGTAGAATATTGTATACATTGTTTTTTGTTAATTATTCTTTATTCAGATGAGTGAGGTAGCAACACTGGTGAGATATAATCATATGAACAGAACCAGATAGTCTGTCTGTAACAGGAGATACAGAAACACCAAGAAGCAAAAGATGTCTCTCTGCCACCACTAACAGGCCTGCGATTTGAGATGAAACAACTCCAAAGCGTAAACAATCGAAGCAGCTACTACTGCTCCTGAAGCAGCCGGAGGACAGCAGGGCTTCAAAGAAAAGAAGGAGGCACAAGCAAGACCAGGAACCCTAAATCTCCACAAGAGAGAGGGCATGCACACGTTGAACCACCCAGTTACAGAGGGGCTTTCACACACATGGGGTGGACATGGATGAAAAGCTACTGTCACTGATCTCCCCCCACAGGTGCCAAATTTGGGTCCCACCACTCATCAAACCTTCAGTGGAGGCAAGACAGTCACCAAATGGGCATGTCAGGTAAACAGAGAAGGACATTCAGCCAAATTCCCTCACTGCTCCAGTTTCTCCAAAACATGTTTATTTTAACCAGTTTTATCTATGGGATACTTACACCATCAGGATTGGAGGGGAAAAGGAGAACATCTCCAGTTGCAAGGATAGCACTGGTTCTGCATAAGTAATTGGTACACCATAAAGGAGAAAGAGAAACATCTGCTGGTGGTTAAATTTCATTTTCACCATCATTCCAAGAGCCTACTCAATCAATTTTTCCAAGCAGTGCGATGCTGAAATCCATCACTGTTCCGTAACCTTTCCCAAACGTTGCCACGTGAAGCAAAGTTTCTGAGAGATTTATGAAAGACGTGGTTGAGGAGACACTTCTGACATGACAAAAAACGTCCTCAGTCCACAGTACTTCACGAAACACCTACGAGGGGAGTAAAAAATGCCATTAATCTTTTCAACTGAAAGGGATGTATATCCCAATATCCGAAGAGCAGGGCAATTAGAGACTCGAGGACTTCATTTTATCGCCTGATGGCACTCGCACCAAGCAGCATAGGGGGCAAATTACTTGCAAATTTATCGGGCTCCCTCCGTGACCTCAGCACTTCTCGAGGGAAATAACGTGCTGAGAAGCAGGGATGTTGCCGAGATTAACTCCCCCCCCGCACAAAAGGTGTTTGCCCACCCGACCCGGCTGCTGGTCCCACAGTTTTACCAAGCCCTGTCAAGGAAGCAGGCGGTGGGATGAAAATGTTCCCACGAAGCTCCGGGCACCAGCTCCGAGGCCTCGACGGCATTTCATTCGCCTCGTTGGGGAAAAGGATGAACTTTATTTCCCAAAAAAAAAAACCAACCTGACTCGAAGTCCAGCAGGGCAGAAAGGCTGTTCAAACTGACAGCGTGACAGCACCGGCTGTTGCTACATCTGAGAAGATCTATTCTGTGTTCTCCCTGCCTTGCAAAAATAAACAAAAAAGATGCGCTGTGAAAGGAAAAGAGTGGGTCTGAGTCCTTTTTTTCTTTCTGAACATGTAAAGAAGCCCAGAGAAAGCTTATTTTTGTAGATATTCTCTGGGCTGCATCAAAACTGTGGCCAGCAGGGCTAGGGAGGGGATTCTACCCCTCTGCTCTGCTGAGACCCCACCTGGAGTACTGTGTCCAGCTTCATAGTCCTCAGAGCAGGAAGGACATGAACATGTTGAAGAGGGCCCAGAGAAGGCCACGAAGATGCTCCAAGGGCTGGA
>JAHREE010000124.1:5137943-5161422 GCA_033628505.1 Tringa tobata
TGACGTTATAGAACAAAGACCTGCCCCCTTAAAACTAGAATGCTAAAGATTATTTTCAAAAGCCTCAATGCCAGAGGACAGTGCTTTCAGTAGAATCTGGCAATGCCCCAAGGTACTCGGCTCAGAAACCTACGTAAAGCCCTACAGTCTATGCTAAAATTCTCCACCACTGATTCTCCTCAAAAGTTTAGTGCTCGTCTTCATAGTGAAACAATAACTATGTTAACGTGCTCTGTTTATCCCTAAACCTACTGGAAATGTGCTTCTTATCTGACCTGTGTACCATGGGATGGAGGAGTTTTGCTTCTCCCACCCTGCTATGGACCCAACTCCGCTCACAGGAAAGATGCTGGTGTCCTAGGTCTGATGGGATGCAATGCCTTGAGGAAATTTATATCAAACAATTATTGCATAATCTCGGGGTGTAATAAAACCTCCCACACCACACGCAGGCGTCGAGTTCCCGTTACACTTTTGCACCGGTGGGAGACGCGTCCCCATCAACAGCAGCTGCAGGTCCCCGTATGAACCCGCAGGATGCCTTTGCTGTGCATGTGGAGGAAGTTGAAGATTTCGGAGGGCATGGCATGAAAACCGGGGCGGGGTTTCACATTGTCATAGTAGTGGTGAGTTATAAAAATCCCTGAGGGGTTCATGGGGAAGGCCCAGAAACCAAAAAGGTGGACCTCTTCGCAGAGCTCCAGGGCGGCAGTCACCAGGATCAGCCCAGTGCTGATCCTCTTGGCCCGCACCCCTTGGCCGAGCCAGTAGCGCGAGACGTTGATGAGATACTGGGGATGAAAGTAATAAACAGCTTGCTGAGATTCGAAATCGTCCAGGACGTATTTGACCCGGATGGAGACGTCCGTGTTGCGGGTGTTGTAGAAAGCCGGCAGCAGCACGGAAGCGTTCTCGTAGACCTGCAGCACGTCGTAGAAGGGCTTCCTCCATTTTTCCAGCTTATGGAATCTAAAGGGAAGAGGAGGCGAGTGATGGTTAGACTGACTCCAGTCGTGACCCACCAGACAAAAAAAAAACCTCCAAAGGGCTTTTACTGAAACATTTCTGATACAGACCTAATGGAAAGGGGAATACATCTAGATTTGTAGCTAACGTGTCAGTATGAAATGCAGGGGATAAAAAAAATACATTTTCTCCCCTTTTTTGGCAAACTTAGTAGACATTTCTGATCATGTCTCACTTCTCATTTTGTTGTGAGAAGTATGTAATTTTTCCAAGGTGTGGTTAGATGTATAGCACGTTATGCAGTGCAGAACCGTACCAAAAGTGGTAAATGACAAAGTAGAGCAAAAACACTTCTAAAACAACTAACGTTTAAAAGAAATCCACAATGCAAGTGAATGATTTTATACTATTCAATAAAAGAAACACATTCCCCCAGCAAGAATGGAAACCAGGAATTAGCCCCACAATCCCAAACCTGTCAGCAAGGTGGTATTGAAGTATTGACAAATTTAAAATCAGAATCACTCAGTCAATCCTGGCTGCAAAGTTTAAATGGCATTTTTTAAAAAACATATGACAATGTGTGCTACTTTATTTAAGCATTTAGGGTGGGAATCAATTGCTTCCACCCCAGTGTGTCCAATATGTTTGCCTGGAGCTTTCCAGTGTGCTACAGGGCTTCCAGGGGAAGGATGGCTCTGCTGTTAATGATTTAGCTCATCAGCTTCCCACTTTCTATTACCAACATGCAAGCCTAAGCATTTAAAACATTTCTATAAGTTGTTGCAGACTCCACATACTGAATAACTTTAAATCAGAATGAAATGTGTGGTTCACAGTGTCAGTTTAAAGCAATATTGGAGGAAAATGGCCTCTCTAACAGTTAAAATTTAGTGAAAAGTAGACTTGGAAAAGCAATAGGAGATGAAAATACAAAAACCAGAAATGACCTCTCAGTAATTATACTGGGATTGACAGTCACGACATCCGTCTTCACCCCAACGTCCGTCAAGTATTTCTCAGATATAGGAGGCAAATTGCACCTGTAAAGGAAAGAAATTAGTAAGAGAGTTAAACAAGTCCTTGCACTTTTTCAGGACTAGAAAGTTGAACTGATTTCAGCATTTCTTCCAAGCAACAAATCTAGAAATACTGAGAATTTAAGATTGTATGAAACACGTTGCAGCTCAAACTATGCATAAAAGTAACAAGTAATTAGGGGCTGAATGAAAACCTCTTTTCTTCCCTCAGTCTGACAGAGCTGACCCCTTTTTGCAGATGTAGGCAGTGTTCACTCATTTGTAGGGCTGTGCACTTCAGCAGTTTAGGACCAGAAATAGCATGAAGCCCCAAGGACAATCAGTCTATAAAATCGAAGACTGCCTCAGCAATAGCTGAACTGTATTCAATAATTCATAGATAAACTGTATCTATAACACGCTTTGTTTTATGCCCAAGAGAATTTAGGGGAAACGCGCCACAGGAGACGAATCACTCCAGTGCTAATTAACCCAAAACTATCTGCTTCCCTTCCTTTTCCCTTTATAAGCATCTCCCAGTGCAGCATAAGAGCAGCAATTCTGACTCTACCTATTCAGCAGAGGATGTCAAAGCCATTAGGAGCAAACTTGTGAAGATTTGCAAACCTCCACTTTGCCCAGCCTCCGCTCACCTTGGCCTTGACCTAGATACATCATCTCCAAAAATTTAGAGCATCCCTCAAGAGATGCTGAAAGTACGGGAACACGCACTCATACACACAAGACATCACACAGAAAACCCAGCTTAAAAAAAAAGCTTCTGTGTGCGTTATCAGAGGCAACATAAATGTCCTTGCAACTAGTCTTACACAGTTTAGGCTAGTGTTAGATATTTGCTGAGACTTTTATAACTTTTCAAAGTGAGCCACAAGCCACAATAAAAGCCATCACTGTTAAGATCCCCACATCTCAAAAACAATGCTGTGCCTGACTCCCAAATTTCTCCATATTTTTGGATATGGGCTGAACAGGAGAAAGCAGTGCAGGTATTTAGGGTAAGTGTTCCTCAGTGCTTTCACAATACCACAGCTCGGCTGCAACCATAATTTCCCAGTCTTGGGGAGCAGAAGAATGCACAAAAATCCTTCAAAGTCCTTCTCAGACTCAGGAGGTTCACATCTACCTCCCCGAGATTCTCTCTTTATTGGGTCAGAGAATTTTTTTTAGACATCCTTCTCATAGGAAGTGTTATTTCCAGCATATTTCTCTGCTGGGTCAGGCAATGCCCTTCTGGACTCCTCCAGCATCCTCAGTTCCACCAAGCACCAGGCACTGTGCTCATTAGATCATATTTGATAAAGTTTTTCAGATATTTAGCTTCAATAGTTTCAAACAGCAAACTCCCACCAGGATAAATAAAGAATGAATTTTTTGAAATTAATAGTATAAAATATCTGCATAAACTGTAGTTTTGTCGTAGGACTCAAAAAATTCCTCCCAGCAAAGAGAATAGTCCCATCTCTGAAACCATCTCATCACAGGTCTCCACTCTGGCCAGTAGATGGAGATAGACACTAACAACCAGTAAATGCAGTTCATGCGTGTGTATTTTATATCTTGTATTGTAATATAATTAATTGCTTTCAGAATTTATTTAATAGAAAACTCTTGGTCGTATCCAGCTGGCCCGCTGACACTAAAAGATATTGCCAGGTGCCCTGAAGGTATCGCTGAATGTTAGCAGTGCTCCACAGGCAGTTTTTGAAATCATTTTTAAAAATTACTTTTTTTGGTGACCAGGATGGTGATTCCTGACAGTTTGGTGAACTGGTGTTAGACTGGAAAGGGCATGTGTTCAGACTTGACCTTAAACACAAGCTTTACTTTAAAACCGATGATTAACTTACTTTAAAATTGGTGTTAGTAAACATTAAGGTCTTGAACACTAATGTGTCTTGGTGCATAATGCTGGTCCCACATGTTTTGGAGATGGTGAACCAGGGGTTTCTGTTGCACAAGTACTGATGTATTTACTTGTATTTTGGTTCTACTTAAGCATCTGTTTAATTAATTACTCGTACCAAGCGCAGCCCAGTTTCTAAGTTCTGTTGGGATCTCATCTGCTCTTTTTAATCAGTTTTGGTATAGTTCAAGGAAGAGTAACACTGACTGGTAAAAAGGGATCTCCACTGAAAGTTCTTATACAGAAATGGTGACTTTCTCTGCCCATATTTCCACTTCCACTCAACAGCTTCTCATCTCCATGTCCTGCTCCCTTCAACCGTACCGACAGCTGTGATCCAACACAACTGACGGAATCTACAATAATTATTCAGTGTATATGGGGTACTCTGTGCTTTTAAAAAGCAAATTACTGGATGATTTCACAGCTTAAAAGTAAGACAATAGTTTTCTATAAGGAGGGCACAAGAGGCAGACGCGAGGGTCTGAAAACAACGAATAGTGAAGGTAGGGCATGGAAAATTCTATTACTCATTTGATGCCAAATCAAATTAATGAGCCAAAATCTGACCGAATTTTTGTGGGTATGAATTCAGAGAAGTTTGTTGATTTATGCACAGTTATTTTAAACACTCAGTAATGTACTGAGGATCATTAAATAGGCCAACGGAAGTAGAAAGATTTATCTTTTCTACAGAACAGGTCATGAATCTGTGAGCATATGCCATGACCCAGGCAAAGAGCTTAACAGGATTTAGAGAGGGATTAGTCATGCATATGAATAATAAGAAAAAGTCTTTCCCATATCTATTAAGGATGAAAAAAGTGCTGCTAAACTCCGTTATCCAGGGACACCAGTCGTGGGATATCCCAGTCTACACATAGCCTGGGTAACTCCATGTAAGGAAAAAGTCCTTCAGAAACACACCTCTGAGGCACATGAGCTGCACAGTGTGGAGCGATTAACGTAGAATCATACTCATAGAATAGTTATATAGTTATATAGTAGACTATAGTCCCATAGAAGGGACCTTAAAGATCGTCCAGTTGTTTATGGGCTAATGGAAGGATAGTCCATGGAAGGATAAATCCACAACCTAAGTAAGAGGGAGGACATCAATTTGTCAGTCGGTCAGTGATCAACCACACGGAGTCAGGGAAAAAAAATTCCTCAAAGCATACTTTTAAAAAAATTTTTTACAGTGAGGTAGGTTTTTTTTAAACATTGCTTTTTGTATAAGAAACAGGTTTGATAAGCCCAGTTTGGCAAATCCTGTGTTTCCATGTGGGACAGAATAGTGTTATAATGCCTTATCTGTCATTGAAACGGGCAAAAAGAAGAAAAATGCTGCTGTGGTAATTACCGAAACACGAAGTCTGCACTGTCAATCTCCCGGCCACATCTGCTGTTCTTCAGAATTCCTCCATTCCCAACCACCGCACATTTCTTAAACTGGGAGCGGTGGTACGGCATGTCCTGCAACATCACAGCAAGGAAACAGTTAAATATCCTGAAACATGGAGGCAATGACTTTTTTTTTTATTATTTTTCCTTTTTTTTGGTGGTGCAGCTGCATCTGCTTACAGATGCACCAGCCGTAGGAATTTGACACTGGTTCTGGACCACAATATTCCCATGGTGTCCAGGAACAGATGGGTTCATTTTCTGGGTTTGTATTAGAGATAATGTGGGCAAATAAGAAAGAAAAAAAAAAACACAACTTTTTTCCTGATTTAATAACCACAGAGGTCATTTAAGAAATTTGCTTTCCCTTCTGATTTCCACGAGGGCATGAATCGCAAAATTTGCATACCCCAGCCCAATGTCCTGCTTTTGAGAAATCTGCACACACAGAATCACAGAATTTTTCAGGTTGGAAGGGGCAGTTGGAAGGCTGCCAGATCATTGAGTCCAACCATCAACCTGACACTGACAGAAACCACTCCTAACCCATGTCCCTCAGCACCACGTCTGCCCGGCTTTTAAATACCTCCAGGGATGGAGACTCCACCACTTCCAGGGGCAGCCTCTGCCAAGGCATCAACAACCATTTTGGTGTAAAAATTTGTCCTAATATCCATCCTAAACCTCCCCTGGCACAACTTGAGGCCGTTTCCTCTTGTCCCATCACCTGCTCCTTGGGAGAAGAGACCGACCCCCCCTGGCTACACCCTCCTTTCAGGGAGTTGGAGAGAGCGAGAAGGTCTCCCCTCAGCCTCCTTTTCTCCAGGCTGAACACCCCCGGCTCCCTCAGGCTCTCCTCACAAGACTTGTGCTCCAGACCCCTCACCAGCTCCATTGCCCTTCTCTGGACACACTCCAGCCCCTCAATGTCTTTTTTGTGGTGAGGGGCCCAAAAGTGGACCCAGCACTCGAGGTGAGGCCTCCCCAGTGCCCAGAACAGGGGAATGGCCCATTGCCCCAGTCCTGCTGGCCACACTGTTCCTGATACAGGCCAGGATGCTGTTGGCCTTCTTGGCCACCTGGGCATGCTGTTCCAGAGCACATAGTTCCAGAGCAGCTGGTAAAGCCCAAGAAGTCTCTCTGAAAGTCAGACAGCTCGTTACAGCTATTTACCAGAACCCAGCCCGAATTTTACTGCTGGCTGCCACTCATTGTACTAATAGTACAAACGCTTATTAGTTAGCACTTGTACTTCCTAGAGCCTTGGGTCAGGCACTTTCCTGGCCTTGTTTAGGATGCATCTTTCTGTAATCTTTGAGCAAAATGCATCGCCAAACACAGAGAGGCAGCTGCTGCTGAAGCCGGAGAGAGTGAAAAGTCACGTCTCGGAGAACAGAACGGGGCCGTTAAGGGTGAGAGGGAGGTGACGCAGAACCGAGCCGCGCTGCACCTTATGAATATGGAGAGATGGGCTTACATAAGCATGAGAGCGCTCCTTTCGGCACATACATATTTTATCAATAACTTCGTGCCGCAAACTACAGAGAGATGCCATAGCAGCATGACATTTCTAGGTGATTATTCCCAGGATCTTTCTGCAGCTTTCATAAGCCACGAGGCAAAAGGGGCACGCGATCACACCTGCCTGAGAAAAGCAGCAGCTGCCTAAGAGAGAGGCATTATAGAGTTTTTTGCGCTTTATCTAGCGATTTCTTAACACAAAATGCCTTGATGTTTCGTTTCAGGAAGATGAGAAGCCAGGTCTCAGCACGAGTCTCTTGCTCTTACAGTCTTGCTCCTGTGCTTTCAACCCATTTGTCTCCTACATTTGCCATGCTGCAGCCCTGCTGCTAGGGAGAGGGTGGATTTGGCCATGTAGCTGCTGCCCATTGAATCCCAAAGGATTCGCTTTGGCTTGGGGTAGAGCCTGCAAAGCACCCTCAGGGTGTACCTGGATAAATACAGCAGCAGCTACAGGACAATACTAGCAAAAGTGTCGTCTTTCATAGAATCACACAATGGTCAGAGTTGGAAGGGACCTTAAAGACCACCCAGTTCCAACCCCCTGCCCTGGGCAGGGACACTTCCCGCCAGAACAGGTTGCTCAAAGCCCCATCCAGCCTGGCCTTGAACCCCTCCAGGGATGGGGCAGCCACAGCTTCTCGGGGCAACCTGGGCCAGGGTCTCACCACCCTCACAGCAAAGAAGTTCTTCCCCACATCTCATCTCAGTCTCCCCTCTTCCAGTTTCACACACTCATCCGCGCAATCAGGCAAGGTTTTGAGGATAATAATCTTGCATTTAGATGTACCTGCTCTTTGCACCTCTCCAGATGCCAAAGTGCTTTCCTGGATCTGAGCCTTCCCCCTGCTCTGCCCCAGCTGCCCAGGTGCACATTTAGATAACGGCACTACCCCACCTCTTAGTGAAGCAAAGAGATTAAAAGCGGTTAGACCCCGAAGGACAGCTTTTAATGACACATATCTAAGTACTTGAATATTTTTCTGACCTTCTCTATGGGATAAACTGCGGTTTTCCCCTCCAAATATGCCATTTTAAGTTCATGAGGTGTGCCCCATGATGAATCTGTAGTAGCCCATTTCTGCATATCAGTCACTCTGGGCAATGGGAACTGCCGACAGGTTATATCTGGTTATACTGGTTAAAAACCCTCAGGTCAAGAATTATTTGCTAAAAAGGTATTGAATAATCATTATGATTAATATATTTAAAAAATGTGCAGCCTGTTCACAGATACACCTGCAAACAGAAATAAGTATAAAAATAATCAGTGGTTGTGAACATGAATTATAAAATAATCATGCCCCAAGAAAAGCAGACCTACCCCAAATGTCGGATTTACTGCATGTGAATATTGTACTTTTGAAATTTCTGATCAGTAAGTGCCTTTTTGATTCAGCTTTCTTAAGTTATTTAATTAGCCACTTTGCTGCTAGGTCAGTAATATTCTGTGGGAAAAAATATATATATTGCATACTAGAGAAGATGACCACTAGAAAATAGGATACTCAGCTAAAATACCATACCAAAATTAGACATTTTCAAAGTGTAAGCAATGAAGTTTGTGGAAATTTCAAACAGCCAACTGCTAAATGCTTGGCTATAGGATAGCATCTAACACAGCAAGTAGAGTGAAGTTGGTTTTGTGAATGGACAGAGGCATGAGGCACCTTTGGAAACATCTTGAAGATTTCTTGGTTGATATGGAAGATTCCACTGGTATCCACTTCATACTTCAGTTTAGTTCCCAAGGGAGTATTTTTCTGGGTGGTGAACAGAAAGGCAGGGGCATTGCAACACCTCGACAAAGTAGACCTGTAAAATGAAAAAGAGAGAAAGATGATTGAGGAGCTGAGAGAATGCTTTGGGATTTGAATTACTACTACTCCTAACAAGGCAAATAGAAACTTTTCATCTCTAGGAGGGGTAAAATGGTGGTTTGCTGAATTTTCTTATAGAAAATTTCAGATTCAGTGAAATGTTCCTTGATTGAGGAACTTATGACAAAAACAAAACACTGAAAAAATGAGATCCCTGTACCTGTCTCTTCTGGGCTGCAGGAAATACATGTGCAATTTCTGCCTTGCTCCAGACCCCAAAGCTGAGATTCTGCCCCCAACATCCCGGGGAAACCATCATAAGGAATTAGTCCCTCTCTGCTTTAAAGGTCTTCCACTTTTTCTAAATTATTTCCTCACCATGGGGTGGGAAATGCAGGGGTTAAAATATTCATCTGGGGATGTGGAAGCTTGGAAAGGCAGGGATTTAAACACAGCAATACTGTCAGACAGACAAAATTTTCCTTGTCACTGGGACAAAATAGCAGGTATAAAGAAGATGTAAAGAAGAACTACTTTGAAATCTCAAAAATGGGTTTCTTGGCACAAGAGACAACCCATTATATGAATTTACTTTTTTTTTTTTTAAATGAAATGTAAACAGAACAAGAGGAAACAAACTTGAATGTAAGAAGTTCCACCTAAACATGAGGAGGAACTTCTTTCCTCTGAGGGTGGCAGAGCCCTGGAAGAGGCTGCCCAGAGAGGTGGTGGAGTCTCCTTCTCTGGAGACGTTCAAGCCCTGCCTGGATACATTCCTGTGCAACCTGCTCTAAGTGGACATGCTTTGGGAGGGGGTTGGACTAGGCAATCTCCAGAGGTCTCTTCCAATCCCATGTGATTCTGTAATCCTGTGAAAAGCAGCTTTTCAAAAAGGGGTCCATTTTTAGCTCCCATCCTTCTCTGAAAGCTTTTCTCCTTTTACTGGTGGAATCTAAAGCCCTGACTTCAGCTCACTCTTAGTACAGAGCCAGTTTGTTTCTCAAACAATTTTTCATTTTTAAAAATACGTTTCATGGCAAATGCACAAACATGAAGACAAAGCCAAATGGCTCTCAAATAACCTAGATTAAAAACCTTGCCTTTTGGGTGCATGGCCTCATTATGAGTTGGAAGAATAAGCCAGTCTTCTTTAAGGGCTTTATAACAAGCACCAGAAAGCAAATAAGGAATTATGCAAAGATTTCAGTGATGTCCAGTTACTATTATATACTTGACTCACACAGAATGACACAATATGATGAGGGAGCAATTGAGACTGAATAAGTCGATGAATAATTCCTAATAATTAAATCATTAAATAATTACAGGCAGGTAGTGGGATTGAATTGTGATATTTGAGATATAATAAAAACTCTTAATTAGTTCTGCATTAAGGCATTAAAAGAGATGTTTTATAATTTGATGACCAACTAGCATTCCAGAGGCATGTTCCTTAATGTAAATATCCAATACATAATGGTGGAAAACTGCCAAGGAAATTTTTTTTCCCTAGTCTACAGAGACAAAAGCTACTGTGATTTTTGTGCTTCCTCCCCCTCTGCCTGCTACTTAAGTAGCTGTCATTTGACTTTTCCTGGATTCCTCCCAGCTCACCTGGTGGCCAAGAAATGACAAAGTTTGAAAGCCCAAAACTCAGTGTTTTCAGACTGTCTCCTTTTAGCCTCCGAGGATAACTCCAAAATCAGGAACTTTGTTCTGCTTTTAATGGACTACAGTTCCCCCACATGTTCACACACCGAAGTCTCTGTCCCACAAGATGAAAATAAAACAGACTTTGAATCTTATATTTTTTTTCCCTGACTAGGATGATTATTGTTCCTGGAACCAGCTAACTAAGGTCCTGTCACATCTGGGTGCCAGGGGGAGTTTCTTAAGCAATGATATATCAGTCAGGCAGGTATAACCAGTGACCTGAGTTTTTAATCTCTTTTCCCTCTCAATGCACTGTCAAGGATGGAGAGGGGTTCTTTACTTCATGGGTTGGCGCTGGTGGCCTGAGAGAGAGTGATGGTCCTCCTTGTGGTCTTTAGATAGTCCTCTCTCATTGCTCCCACCTCTGGGCTGGCCTCAGTACTCCAGTGTGATTCATGTACCCTGGGCACAAACACTCGTTCTCTTACTCCAAGCAGTCTTGAAGATAGTAGGCTCTAATCCTGAAAGGCTCTTGTCTTCAAAATCAGCTCTGATAATTGTCCATCAAGTAATTTCCAGGAAAAAATATACTAAAAAAAAAAAAAGAACTAAAAAACCTTGTGTGCGGAATTCGTGTTGGAAAAACTGATTTGAGCCTGGGACTAACAATTAGTTATTTTTAAAGATGTTAATGACTAACTCAGCACATGCATTCTCACATTCTCTCATTAACTCATGACAGCTTGTTCCTGGAATCAAGCAAGAGAATTTGGGAGAAAGTTGTGGACCTTTTTGTAAAACAACAGTTCTGAATCATGCTAGTGACTTCCAGACATAATCAGTGTCTATTCCACTTACTCTTGACATAACGTCCCTTCTCTAGACCTACTCAAATACAGCCCTTGAGTATACCAATATACAACATTCAAATATCATTTTGGCTTCTGAATTTTCACTGAATTTTTAGAGTTGGAAGGGACCACAGAGATCATCTAGTCCAACTCCCCTTCTGAAGCTACTGTTGCCTTCACAAGATCAGTTTCAAAAGTTGCATCTTGAAAGGACCGTGGAGGACCTTCAACGAAGAGGACAGCACATGAAGAAAGACAGAGTACAACAGAAACAAACTGCAGAGGTGTCTGGAGAGAAGAAAGAAAATCTAGATAGTCAGGGATTGATAGCTGAGAAGCCATTTAAAAAAGAGAAAGTGATAAACAAGGTCTGACAGCTCTTAATACACCACAAAAAATCTAGTTTGAGTATTTCGTAGGACAAATTTGCAGTGTCATCAATAATATGATCATTTTACACCACCAGAGACTTAAGATGAGGTAGTGGGTACAGGCATTAAGTCTTGGCTCCATCCTTACCTCTGCCATCTTACCTGTAGAAGTCTTTCCCATACCAAATTTCCTGCCTTTACTAGGAAGACTGCCCTACATACCAGAAGTGCTCTTTCACTCTTGCTGTTGACTTTTTTAAAGTAGGAGAAAGTCCATATATATTCAAAAGGATGACACTCCAACACTAACAGTGTTACAATGCTTTCTCTTGCTATCCATATAGAAGTTTGATCTTCCTACAGGAAGCTAAACTCAAACCGAAGTAAATCTTACTCAGGCCCATTAATGTGGACCATTCTTACTTGAATAAGTTAGCTTCTGTGACATTCATCTCCCATTTGCACATCTGTAGGCTCTTCCATCTGTCAAATAATTCCGTTTGTTTCACCCTAAAAGATAAAAAGAAAGTAAAAATTCACTTTATTACAAGGACTTGATTTCCTAAAATAGCTGCAGGCTTTTGATAGGGCAAAACCATCAGTCTACCAGTCATAATTTATCATTTTTATTTCTTTTTCTGCTCAGACATACTAATTCTAAGCCACATATACACAGGTACTGATGGAGCTCTTCAGATATTTGGGACTGATTTCCATTCTCTGGCAGGCATTCTCCATTTCTTCAGGATAAAACACACAATATGGAACAAGAAGCATCTGCTATACCAAAGTCTGTCCTCAGTCTGCTGGGAAGCTAATCAGTGTCCGGCAATTACAGCAGCTTCAGGGGGAAAAGTTGCCCCCAGCAGAAGGGCCCAGCACAGGGGGTACTGGAAAAGAGGACACTTCTGATAATTTCACCATTATATTTGGGTGAGGTTATCTTAATCTGTAAGATCCTACAAAACAGCATTGTTGGTAAATCCATTTTATGAACTGCAATAACACACAGGTAGGGATAAGTAACTGTGATGCAAAAAGAACAGGAAAAGCTCTTTTCACAAGTATCTCTCCCTCCCTCTCTGTTAATAAACATACTTTTAGTTATATCAAAAAAAAGACACTACTAAATTGATACAGAATGACACATTTTTGGTGACATCATCAATTCCAACCGCTTCTAGAGCTCATACCTACTCTTCTGTATTTCGACAACAGAGCTAATGAAGGCCTTGAAAATATCCAGAACCAGGGAGCAATGTCCTAATCTGGCTGGGAAATTCAGAAGTCTGAGATTTCTTCAAGACGGATAGGTCTTAATGAGCTCTCTTCAGGCTTGAGGGCTTTGAATGTTTGAGTAAAGCAAAGACTTTTAAGATAATTATATATTTAAAGCGAGTAGAACTTAGGATTTCCCAGGCTGTGGAAGTTACAGGAAGGAATTAGGTCATATTGTACTTTCTGTAGCCCACCAGAGCACGCTAACTTGGAAATCTTCCATTACCGTAAGGGCTGACTTCGGAAACGCAGCGCGTTGGAAGCGAGCACATCAGAACCCAGAGCAGAAAAAGAAGTTAATGTCAAATGGCATCTATCGTAAAAGTAAGGCTAACTCGATCCAGCTGAGCAGGAGTCTACAACCTTCTACATGCCATTAGATAAGATAAAGAGAAATGAGTAATTTTCTGTACCATCTGATAAGAATGCAGAAAAGCAATTCAAAACTCCCCATCTTCAGCAGAACGCTGGCAGAAGTGTCACATTCTCACCCCTTCTATTTATTTTTAAGCACTGCAAGTCAGCAAGCAGCGCAAAGGTGTTACTCGTGTATCCTTCATCCAGCACCAAATGCACAAGACAAGGACATAACCCACATTTTCCTGTGAAGAAAGTCAGTGGGGGAGACATGCTCAAGATTCACGCCAACCTGGAGCAATAAATTGTGTTTGCTGTAGCCTTGATTGCTTAATGCTTTGTATGTGCATAGCTGCACTGTCATTTGAGATTCTCAGTGTGCATTAGAGACCTTAATAAGCCCCGTGGATTGTCAATAAGATTAATAAACCACTAATTTTAGATGTGGTATTATTGCACTTAAATTCAGTGTAATACTGAAAACGCAAAAGGACAACAACAAAAATCATAGAATCATAGAATGGTTCAGATTGGAAAGCACCTTAAAGATCATCCAGTTCCAACCCCCTGCCCTGGGCAGGGACATCTCCCACCAGAACAGCTTGATCAAAGCCCCATCCAACCTGGCCTTGAACCCCTCCAGGGATGGGGCAGCCACAGCTTCTCTGGGCAACCTGGGCCAGGCTCTCACCACCCTCACACCAAACAAGTTCTTCCCCAGATCTCATCTCAATCTTCCCTCTTTCAGTGTCAAACCCTTCCCTTTTGTCCTATGGCTCCCCTCCCTGATCAAGAGTCCCTCCCCATCTTTCCTGGAGCCCCTTGAGGGACTGGAAGGGGCTCTAAGGTCTCCCCAGAGCCTTCTCTTCTCCAGGCTGAACCCTCCCAACTCTCTCAGCCTGTCCTCACAGCAGAGGGGCTCCAGCCCCCACAGCTCCAGCCCCCTCCATGGCCTCCTCTGGCCCCACTCCAACAGGTCCATGTCCTTCTGTTGTTGGTGGCCCCAGAGCTGGAGGCACGCTACTGGGGATGCAGCCCAGGATGTGGGGAGCTTTCTGGGCTGCAGCATACATTCTCATCCACCATCAAATACCCTGGTTTTCTGTGTCCAATGAGGTCCATTGGCAACCCCACTCTTTTGTCTGATTCCATCTCATTCAGCTCATTCGTTTCCTGATGTGTATGTTGGACCACAAAAGACAAAATATGGATATTTTATTATTCCTCAGAATTGTGTTTTCCTACTTTTTTGTGAGTGTTATTAACTTGTGAAACTCACTGCTGCAGGAAACTGTGGAGGTCAAAAGTAGAAATGGTCTCAAAAAATGTCTAAAAAAAATTGTTTCAATCAGATAAGATACAAACAAACCACTCAGCAAGTCCCCATGTCAGTATTTGTTACCAGGAAGGGCTAACCTTTTTCCTTCATTTCTTAGCCTTCACTATTGGCCACTGTCAATAACAGAGCCTTAAGCCAGATGGGCACTTGCTGTGAGTCATTCTGGCTGTTATTACTCTTCTGTTACCCCGAGGAGAGGACATAGAATATAAAATGACAAAGAGTATTACAAACACTGTATTTAATTCCAAAATGCCTCAATCTATGTCAACAGCTTCCAGTTCTTTTTCAAATGGACCTCAGATCAAATTCAAATGTCACTACTTCAACATATCAAAGCATAGGAAGAGGCTGCCCAGGCAAGTGGTGGAGTCACCATCCCTGGAGGTATTTAAAAGATGGGTAGATGTAGTGCTGAGGGACATGGATTAGTGGTAGCCTGGCAGTGCTGGATTAACAGTTGGACTTGATGATCTCAAAGCTCTCTTCCAACCAAAACAATTCTATGATTCTTTGTTCTATGATTCTATATAACAGAACTTCAGGAATCCCTGCTGAGATCCCTATTGATAGGATCTCTTGATCCTTGCATCAATCTTACTGACAATCTTACTGTAGGTTATCCCTTTCATCCTGCCTGAAAAGTAACCTTTTAGCAAACAATCATTCATACTTACATAGACAAAACCTTCACCTCAATGATGTCCTGCCGTAATTCCAGGCATTTGGTAGAGTTGTATTCCAAAGGCCCTTCATAAAACTCAAAATACCTGAAGGAGGACAAGAAGAAAGATTATAAATAAGCCTTAGACTGGAAAGCTTATCTACACATCAACAAAATTTCACTTAAAGTTGTCATTTATGATTTCTGCTTAACTTGAGACTACACTATCTGGCCCATAGGCAGGTTATTACTTCAGAGGAAAATACAGATTTCATTTCTGATAGTAGGACAGCCACCCATGTCCAGTTTGCCCAACTCTACCATCTGTCTTGTAGGTACCAACAAGGATCAGCTACCTTTCCAGCCATCAGCACACAGCAGCCACCACTGAAAGTCAGGGGAAAAGCACTGACCACTTAAAAGAACACTGTTCCCAGCCTTTGGGCATCTGAATGTGCTGAGAGTTTAAAAACCATCACCCTAAATTTTGCTCTTAGGTGGAAAGCAAAGTCCTGGAGCTTGCATCTTGTATGTCAAGTCTGTTACGTAGCTCTATGCAATGGAGTTTTTCATTGGGATTTACTCTTTTTTACATTCAGAGAGGAAAGGAAGCCGGGAGTTTGTTCTCAAAAAATTTGAGATGATTTTGAGAACGAGAGGATTTGAAGGCTCAGATACATCACAAGTGACAGGGTCATTCCTAATAAATACTTGCTTATTTTGTTAAACTCCTCCACCTTAGCCACCAGACTGGAGTGAAGGGAAAACAAAACACAATGGCAGATACTTGTGTTTCAGGGCCAGAGAAAGCCCAGGTTGGCCAGTTAATCTAATGAGACTATTTGAAATGACAAAAAAATATTTAGGGTTTAAACCAAGCTCTGCATCAGTTTCACCACTTATTATCAGAAGTCTGTATGAAAACCTAATACCTAAGAACTGTGCATACCCATACAGCAGTTATGAGCAGAATGAAGAAATGCCAGCAGACAACCTAGAGGAATAGGTATTATGACCAAGCCTAGGTTGCAACTCCAAACTATCTTTTGAATTTTCAATTTTCAAAGAAAAATACAAGATTCCTAGAAGAGCTTTATTTAAAACATCTTTGGAAATGTAACATTTTGCATTTGTGTCATTTTAAACCAACATCAAAATTCATGTCTGACCTAAATGTCTGTTCAGTTCTGAATATATAATCCTGAAGTGGGAAAGTGTTATTAGTTTCCTTAGTAGTTCATGTTTATAGCTAATATAAAAAATTTGGGAGATCCAAAGTCTGATCTGTTCTGGAGAAGTCCTAAACATCCACACTTCCCAGGGGAACTGTAGGAAGGGAAATTGTCCTTAAAACAGCCTCTCCAGGTGTCTCCAACAGGGAGACATCTAAACATCTAAAAGCAAACAGCTTCGGAGTTTTGCCTTGTAAGTACATCCAGAAATCAATCTGATAAAGGAGGGAAGAGATAAACCTATAGAAGGGAGAAAGGTACTATTGTATGTGACTGGAAAAAGCTCAAGAGCTTCCCAAAGCAACCTGCTATCGACTGGGAACATTTCTATCCTGTCAAATGCTGCCTTAGGAAGTGTTTCCTCCACCTCTCCCCGAGGTTTTCACCACCTCAGCTTTGCCAAATCCCTGACCAACCATTTCAGTGATCCAGTGAGAGGACAAACCCTGAGACTGAAAGGAAGAAGGCTGTGCCTAGATGGTGGAAGGAGAACACCATAAATTCCTAATAAAGAAGTAAACTGATTGCAGTCAGAAAAAAACAATAACTCAGCAATCTTTAAAAAATGTGAATAGTTGGAAATGCGTTTGCACAGTCTTCAAGGCAACAAATATATTTGTATGAGTTTTGTATATTCATATGTATTTAAAATGTATGTATTTAAAGCCCTCCATAATCAGTGACAAATCTGGGAAAAGCCTTCCTCGGCCTCCAGAAGGGAGATAACATTCATGCCACATGAACCTTCATCTGGTCTGTCACCAAAAGGCTTGGCCTTTCCTTCCAACTCAATCATTCACCTTGACATTGAGCCTTTCCTATAGAGCAGCTGAAACCCATTGTGTGGGGACATCTCCTGCATGCTCGGCTTGTGGAGCTGGAGCTGAGCAACTTGTACATTTTGAAAGCTGCTCCAAGTGAAATTGGATTAAGAGTTCACCTGGTTGCACCAGAAATGAACTGAACTGAAATCTCTCTGTGGAGCAAACACCACAGGACTTCTTGTTGCCCACAGCATTTTACAGCAGTGAAGGAGTCCCCTCTGACCACCAGTCTATACATCTTTTTCATCCCTCTGCAATACTCCTTTTTCTTACTGTATGTTGTGGCATCCATTCTTTACTTTGGTTCTTTGAGCCAGACAAGACCAGGACTCTGAATCTGCATGTTCTACACAATGGCTCAGGTATACATCTCCACGCAAGACTTAGGATGTTACCTACCACTCCTACCTCTTTGGGAGTAAGGGGGATAGTGATGGCTGTCAACTTTCCTTGCCTTTCACCTAACAGTGTACCTTATTTCTGTACATGGGAATGCACAGGACATGCACCTCAGGACAGCTAAGAATGGCAAAAATCTAGTTTAAACCCTATTTTTCTCTTTCCTGTGCACTTCTGGCCCTGCTGCTAAGTTAGAGAACTGCAGCTGAGGCGTCGAACATCACATGCTATCATGTGGGAATGTCACAGGAGGGGAAAGCTGGCTTCAGCCTGTGGCACTGGAGACAAAGATGTCATTTCATGAAACAGAGATGAAATTTCCTGAGTCCCAGCCATTCCCTTTGATCAGTGCCCATTTACACAAACCGCACACCAAAAACAGAAATGAAAAAGGATGTGTTACCAAAAAAGGCAGAAGGGTAAGGAGGAAAGGATTGGGTAAAAAAATAAACCAGTTCTGGATCTGGAAGGGCATTCCTCAGGCAACACTGCATTTGTAGGAGAGTTATTCCATTAGCCTACAGCTTCCAAGAGCACAGGACTGTACTGCAAGGCTCTAACAACCACAGTAGCTCCAGCTTTTCCAGCAGAGTCACTGCGAGTGTCGAATTCACCATTTGGCACCTTGTGGAAGTGCAGAGGGAGGACCTGTGAAACAGGCTGGGTGACACGCTGCCTGACATATGTGCCTCCTACGGAAAAGTCAGGGGACACCGATGGTGGTGTTGGGAGAAGATGCTACTGGCCACGGGGTGAGCTCGATGGAAACTAACTTGTCCTGCCTAAGTTGCTGCTGAATAATCATCCTCTGGGCTGTCGTCCATAAGCCCTGAACCACACCTGAAGCAGCCAGCCGGACACCGAGCCTCCTTGGTGTCAACGCTACTGATGCTGCAGCACTTGGGCTGCAAGCACTGATGATGCTACAGCAGCAATAAGGACTTTGCAAGACACTGTCTGGTCAATAGACTAAAAGAAAAGACAAAGGACTACAAAAAAAACCCAAAACAAAAACAAAAAAAAGTTTTCTCTCTGTCTCCCAGGAGTGTTCATGCTATTTATTTGCTTCACAGCAAGCCCCCTCCTGCCACAGACGCTAAGGTGAACCCACAGAGGCAGCTCCCAGGAGCACCAGCCAACCTCTTCCCACAGAAGTGCTCCCCGTTGTGCTTTCCCAGGACACAGCTCTTGCACAACACCGGGCTCTAGCACAAGGAAGATGGGCTCCTCCAGCCCCCGCGGATGTTCTTGAGACCCGGCTCCTCGGCTTGGTGGGGTCTGGTCCTGCTGGCAGCATTTGGAGACCAGCCCACCCACCCCCCCGCCGCGCTCTGCCAGAGGAAGCATCGCTCTCACCCACTCCCTGGGCTCCGAGTGCTGCTTCTGCCTATTAACTCCCACTCCAAACCACCCGGTTCCCTGCAAATGAAGACAGATTTGCCTGTCAGAACGCTTAATTAGCACAAATGGAAGCTGTCCTCCCCATCGTCTTCCTCAGTCTGATATCCAGCTAAGAAGCAAGGGTGTAGCCGAGCTTATTTTTGATTTATGCTCTTGATCGGTGACGAGTGACAAACCTGACGACTCCTTTTGCTACAGAAAAGGACTGCATTTCAGCTTTACAAGAACAACAGTCATGTTTTATATTCATAAAGCAGAGCTGATGTGTCACCGCTAGAATGCCCTCTCCCTGCACGGCCCTCACCTCCCCTGCTGAAATCGAAGTAGCTTTTATCCCTCAAAGGTCACAGATCCACGGGAAAACCAGCACAAGAATTCCTGATTCTTTACAACAGGGCACACAGCTACAGCCAAATCACAACAAACAGCTCAGCTGCACGTGGGGCTGTGTTTTCCCGGGGTACGGGGCACTACACACAACTCACAGCTCTACGTCCAGTTCAAATCCACAACACTTTCAGCTTTCGAATTTACAACAAATTTTAGCTTTCAAACTTACAACATTTTCCCAGGACCAAACCCTGTATCTGAACACCACACAAGCTGCAAGTGCTCAGAGAGGACCCTTTTTTTTTTTTTTTTTTCCTTATGGCTCTCAGCACTGAATACCCAGAAATGAGATGCTATTCACCCCATAATTTTCCATTTTTGACTAAGACTTTCTTCTCTTCCAACCTTCATGTCTCCCATTGCAACCGAGCTTCCAGCTGAGCAGCTTGCTGGGCGAGGAGACAGATTTGGTTTCCCAGTACACCAGAGAACTCTCAGGTCTTTGATCATCTGTGACTGGGCTGCTCCTGCTTTGATCAAAAGTAGGCTGTTCTTGACCGTGCTACATGAATTAAAAAGCCTGAGACTTCAATCCTGCCTTCAAGCAAGCTTGGATTGAGGCGCTGAGTTGTCTGATATATTGAACAAAGTTTTTAAAATATAATTGAGCGTAATTGTCAGGCATCTTTTAAACAAGAGCATTTTCTCCTGAAAGAAACAAACAAACAAACAAACAAACAAACAAACCTGCCTTCCCATTTGCTCATTCTTGCAGTGTCAGATCTGCACTTATGCTGCGACAGAGCAGAGTATCACAGGAAGGATTCCACCTACCCCGCAGGAAAAACAAAGATCTTTCCAAAAATATACATTATCCAGTGACTAAGAAATGAGAATAAATGAACCAAGCCCTGCAGGCTTCCGCTAAATACTTATTAAGAGAACTGTCCAACTAGCAGTGCCTGTGCTCCTCAGGATGGCCAGATCCACGGCCAGCCTTGGGTCTAGGTTCACCTTCCCTACTCAGGCACCTGGCAAGTGTGTTCAGAGCACAGTCCCCAAAGCACACGGGGACCCGCGTTCAGCTGGAAAAACCAGCATGGGATCTTCAGACCCTTGTAGCAAAAATACAGCCAAGGTGGAACACATCATGGCTATGAGGGCTCTGGAAAAGTCATCCAGAGCAGCGAAAACTAGGTGATGACTTCATGTGAATGAGCAACCAAATCCCAGTAGCTTTTGCTATTATTAATGTTGCTATGTGGTAACACCAAAAAGTAAAAGATTTGGTCAAAAACTTTAAAGGCCTGATAGGACATTTAGATGAGATCTCAGAAAGAAACTCCTTGCTGTGAGGGTAGTGAGAGCCTGGCCCAGGTTGCCCAGAGAAGCTGTGGCTGCCCCATCCCTGGAGGGGTTCAAGGCCAGGCTGGATGGGGCTTTGAGCAACCTGGTCTGGTGGGAGGTATCCCTGCCCAGGGCAGGGGGTTGGAACTGGATGGTCTTTAAGGTCCCTTCCAACCCAAACCACTCTATGATTCTATGATCCCTATTTGGCAGATAAGGAAGCTGATGTAGATGCTGATTGAGAGGTAAGTCCATGGCAGGCAGAAACAAGGAGCTTGGGCTCTAGTCTCACAGATGCTCCCTAGATTACACAATTACCACCAAGAACAAGAGGAGCTTCTGAAGTTGATGGAAATCATAATGACCTTTCATACTGCACCTTGCAAAAGAAAACACCTGGGGACATACTGATGTTAACTGAGATCCCCCTGCTCTGAGAACTGTCAAGTGAAGCAGAAATGTTTGATGCCCTTAGATGAATTTACACCTCACAAGGGCTGTGGCACAAAAAAATCACATTCTTCCATGTGTTGTTTTTGCTGTTTGAGAGCCTGTGTTGACTTGTCCACAACAGAATGGCATTTGAAAGACTGAAGTGAGAGGGAAAGTGCTGTGGGCACAAAGGAGGAGGCTGGAGAAAGAATAGTCACAGGTTGATGAAACTATTTGACTACCTCCTCCTTGGGGACAAAAAATATAAAAATAGATGGTTCACAATCCTCCTGGTTCCTTCCTCCTCAGTGGTGCCCAGCTGGACAAGACAAGAGGTAACAGGCACAAACTGGAACACAGAAAGTTCCATCTCAACAGAGGAGGAACTTCTTTCCTGTGAGGGTGGCAGAGCCCTGGCAGAGGCTGCCCAGAGAGGTGGTGGAGTCTCCTTCTCTGGAGACATTCAAAACCCACCTGGACACGTTTCTGTGCAACCTGCTCTGGGTGACCCTGCTCTGACAGAGGGTTGGACTAGATGATCTCCAGAGGTCCCTTCCAACCCCTGCCACTCTGTGATTCTGTGATTCTGTAACTGGTTTAAATCTTTTACCATCTTCATCTCTAATGCCACTACACGTAGTAGGTGTCCAACTGACTGTGAACTTTCAGTGCGTGGCTGTAGCTAGGACCAAGATGTGTCATTACAAACAGTGTCATGTAAAAAAATGAAAATATAAGTAAGAGAAAATGGTCATACATCTTTGTATACATTACGTGGTAATAGCTCTTCTGCATTACTGCATGCAGTTATGATATTTCATGTTTGACGGTTTGAGACCCTGGCAAGAGTTATGAAAGGACCTGCAGAACATATGTTCCAAAAAGTATGAGGCATATGAAACTTAATCTAAATATATCATGGCTGAGTAGGGAGACACTACACCAGGAAGCAATTACTAGTGGCAGGAAGCTTTTCAATACAGTGTACCAAGGAAAAATAGTATCCAATGCCTGGAAGCTAAAAATAGAAACGGCATCTTTATTTCAAGTCCGTTTTTTTTTCTAGAAGAACCACAGTAATCAAACAAAAGTCAGGAGCTGAAGTTCTTATACAGGGACTCATGCTTTCCAGGGGATTCATTAAAAGCTATTAACTCATGAATCTCTTGATCACCCACCTAGGATATTTTGAAATGCTTGGCTTAATTTGTCTCCTTAGAGCATCTCAAGTTTTTCTGGATTTTGGTAATAGGTGGCTTCAGAATTGTCCATCCACCAAGACAAAGGCAGTTTCCCAAGATAGCCTGCCTGTCTTCCAAATTAAAGATTTTTCTCCAAAAAAAATACCAAAACACAACAAAAAAGTGCTTCCATGAACCAGCCCCAAATTCATAAGTTTGATCTTCCACAGAAGAGGAGTGACTTTTATATTTCTGTCCCTCAAAAGTAGTTCATTGATACCTCTATGTACCTCCCAAGTAAGCTCAAGAAAGCTTACTTTCATCCATCCATCGTATCTTGGAGGTGCCCCTTTTCTGGATTCTCTGTTTGATCTGGTCCCATGACTTCATGGACAGTTTACACAGTTAAGACAGTAGTTGTGATACCCCTGAGGACACATTTTTCATCTCTCTGAAATCTCCTGGCAAACTGCTGTGGCTACTCACTGTTGTTCGGATTTTGGTCTCCTGTCTTCACATCTCAGCACATAGGTCATTTGGGATTGCTTGTCTCTGCTGCCCAATGCCACATGGCTAAGTTTGCAGAGGACACCAAGCTGGGTGGGAGTGTCAACCTGCTTGAGGGTAGGAAGGCTCTATAGAGGGATCTGGACAGGATGGATCAATCAGCCAAGACCAAGAGTCTGAGGTTCAACAAGGCAAAGTGCTAGGTTGTGGGTCACACTTGGGTCACACCAACCTCATGGATGCTCCAGGCCTGGGGCAGAGTGGCTGGAGATGCCTGGCAGAAAAGGAGCTGGGGGTGTTTGTCGGCAGTGGCTGAACATGAGCCAGCAGTGTGCCCAGGTGGCCAAGAAGGCCAACAGCATCCTCGCCTGTATCAGGAACAGTGTGGCCAGCAGTAGGGCCAGTGACTGGGGCAGTGACTGTCCCGCTGGTGAGGTCCCACCTCGAGTGCTGGGTCCAGTTTTGGGCCCCTCATGACAGGAAAGAGACATTGAGGGGCTGGAGCGTGTCCAGAGAAGGGCAACGGAGCTGGTGAGGGGTCTGGAGCACAAGTCTTGTGAGGAGAGGCTGAGGGAGCTGGGGGTGTTCAGCCTGGAGACAAGGAGGCTGAGGGGAGACCTTCTCACTCTCTCCAACTCCCTGAAAGGAGGGTGTAGCCA
>JAHREE010000125.1:0-33504 GCA_033628505.1 Tringa tobata
CGAGGGGTGACAGCGGGCCGGGAAGGACCGGGCAGGCGGCACAGAGTGCCCGGACAGTCCCGGGCCTCGACAACGGGCAAGGGTTCGGGCCACGGCCCCGCCGGACCGGGTGACACCAGCCGGTTCTGCCGCGGGGGCCTCCACCAGCTTCGAGGCATTTAGGAGGGGCAGGGGAAGAGAGGGCTCTTCAAGGCTCCGGCACCGAGGCCCACCCTGCCCCAGTCGGTGGCACTGGTGGTGTCAGGGTCTGGCACCGCTCCCCGAACCTGGGGGAGAAGCGTGGCCTCCTTGGCTCAGCCACGGGGGTGGTGATTGAGGCCCCGCTGCAGGCCTGTGTGTCCCTGGGACGAGGACCCCGGGTATGAGGAGGGGTGGAAGGGGCCTGGCCACCGTCGGGGTGCCGTGAGAGCACTCCTCATACCCGGTGTCGGGCAGGGACGCCGCTGGAGGTAATCCATCCTCCAGACCCACTCAGTTTCTTCATGTGCCTTGAGGCAGCGCTGGGCAATGGAGCGTTCCCCAGAACTGTCAGCCGTGGAGGGCTTGGGGCTGGTGGCCATGGCTAGTCAGGGGCGAGGGAAACACAAGAGGCAGCTCTCTCTCATTGCAGGCTTTGCCTTTAAAACACGGCACAAGCAGGGGGAAGGCTACACACACGGCAGAGCTGTCAGCCCCGTGCCTGGGCTTAGCAACTGTTTATTGGAAACACTGAGGGATCCTGGGGGAGGAGGAGGCAGAGCGGGATGACAGCAGCTACATGGTGGATTCACTCCCGGAGACACTTTCTGAGGGGCCAGGCAGGGCTGGTTGTCTCTGGGATTGAGGGGTTCTCCGGCTTCTGATTTAAAAATAAAAGAAAAAGACAAAC
This sequence comes from Tringa tobata, assembly GCA_033628505.1. NCBI lineage: Eukaryota > Metazoa > Chordata > Aves > Charadriiformes > Scolopacidae > Tringa > Tringa tobata. The sequence continues at coordinate 869 of JAHREE010000125.1, forward strand.
CTCCGTCATTTGACACTGTATGTTGTGGCCCTGCTGGGAATCAGACACTGCTCTGAAATTCCTCCTGCCCCCCAGCCCTGGGCCACAGGTGGATTTCCCACCAGCTTTGGAAGCTCTGGAAAAGGTCATCTGCTGCGTTGGAACGTGGCTTGGGAGTGCTGCCAGCCTGCGAGCTGGCCATGTCTGCACGCCCCCCGCTCTGCTGGTGTTCGTTTTCCCTGTTGCTTGTGGGGAAAGGTGGACTGTTTGCTCTATTTGCTGCCAGCTGCCTCCTCTGTTCAGCTGCGATCACTATTCCTCCTCCCACCAAATGCTTGAGTTTGACCTCAAACCAAACAAGCAGAGGACATGAAAGAGGAAAGATACAAATCCACGAATTAATTTGTTTTGGGATTTTCCCTGTAACCCCAGGGAAAATCTGAAAAGCGTTTGTTTGGAATCATCGTACTTGATCTTTGCTATGTAGAAGGCTCTGCTTGTCTGCCCCTCAGTTGATGAGACAGACGCAAAGGAGGGGGTGATGTTCCTTCTGATTGCACGGTTCTGTTGTTGCCCTCCTTCTTTTTTTTTTTAAGGGTTGATAACCAAGAACTCCCCAAAAAGGATTCCCCAAAGTCTCAGCTTGCAATAATGACCACACATGCCTAAGGCATGAGGGCAGTTAAGACACTGCCTTTAGCCCCAAACTCAATTTCCTCCCATCTCCAACTAATCCTACCATCACCCATAGTGATGGGGGTCACTTGCCTGTTCCTGCTGGAGAGCTGTCCTCATCCATCTTTGCCTGAGCAAAGGGACCAAATTCCCCATCACCCGCATAAGTCCTCCCTGCACCTTGTCCCATCTGGTGACAGCCCACAGTGTCACCTGCTGCCAGGGTGTAGATTGGGGTCTCTCCTGCTTGATGTTCAGGCTTCTCTCGCAACAGCCACTGTAGTTTCATAGTCCAGGCAAAGGCTGAGGGAACAATATCCCCAACACCTTCACTTCTGCCATGGCTGGAGGCCCAGAGCTATTAATCCGAGACTCTGCCCACACGGTATTGATCAGCAAGCACTGACTGGACAACACAGGGCTGAGGGTCAATGGCCGCGGGAGAGCTTCCCAGAAAGGCACCTCCATGGCAGTTGATGCAACTGGATGCTCTGATTACCTTGGCCTCTCCCGGGCCTGAGCCTGGCCTTGAGCCCTCTGATCAGAGCAGTCATGTGGCAGTTTGCTAATAAGGTGACGCCCTGCATGGGCAGCACATTGTCAGGTGGAAGAGGAAACCGAGACAGGCCGAGGGAGAGGTTTACGAACTTTTCTGTCCTACCAGCCATGGATAGGAAGCAGCAGCAAGCAGAGAAGGTACAGTATGCCCACGCTGCCACGATTAACACCCTTCATTTCTTCCTAGCCCTACTCTCTTTTCATGCTTCAGTAATTCCCCCTTCTCTTATTTTTAACATTTCTTCTCCAAACCTTGATCCCATAGTTTTTGCCAGGTCCTACGAAGAGCAAAGAGCATTTTCTCTGGGGGCTCAGCACCACGCAGAGGCTTTGTCACCTTGCAGATTTAGCTGTTTCTTTCTTCTTTTCTGTGCTTAACTCCTGGGAGGAGGTGGGGGGATGGCTATTTTCTCATTGCTTTGGAAATCAAAGGGCATGTTCTCACTGGCTTTGCATCCTCAGTGCACTCAGGATGCAAAGTCCAGAGTCCTGTAGGAGAGTGTCTGATTCAGTAGATCCAACGGAGGGGGAGGAGCAGAGAGGACTGAAAACCTTTAGAGTATGATTTAAACATCTTCAAGCTGAAGGATGCCCAACCCTGTTCACCCAAGAGGATGTTGTTAATCTTTTGGGGCAAAAATTGGCAAGTTCATTTCCTGGTTAGCTGTTGGGTTTGCTCCGTTTTGTTTCTCCACCCAGGGAGATGGTACAGTGCTTTGTAAGGCTTTCACTCCCACATGACCCCATCAGACCCCAGGAGCCTGTTGGCATCACCCACAATTTCCTGAACAGCTCTCACTGTTCTCTCTCCAAAGGCTCCTGTAATTTGGTCAGTCCCATACTGGTACCACTGGACAGAGGTTCTCTTAATATACCTGGGTTCTCCAGTAACTGGGAGGTTCACCAGCATAAGGGCACATTGCCCCAAGCCTGCACATCACGGCCAGTTCTTCCCTCACCGTCACTGGTGATGCACGATCCCTGGCCAGTCAGAGAAAAGACATTTTAATCCTGCCCCAAACTTACCTAAATTCTGCCTCCTTAAAGGCCAAAGGGTAGTTTGATTTGGCACAAGGGTTCTAATTAACTTTATAGCTTAATGCTGCTGTAAGATGTAACGAAACAGTTTCTGACAGTATGTAAGATGAATATTTCTTTCATGACTTGCTTTCTTCCCACTTACCACGGGATGGAAGCGTTTGACTTTGTCAAATGCATGGGAATTCTCAGCTGGAAGGTGCCCAGAGAGTTGGAGATGTATCTTTATCCTGGCGGCATTTCCTCAATGGGGTGAGAATCAGTATCGGGAGATCAAGTTTCTTCTTTGCAGCTTTTCTGGATGGCCTACAATGGTCTCTAGCATGCCATCAGTAGACCTGCGCCTCACATTGGCACTTTGTGTGCCCTCAGAGAGGTTGGGATGGAGACTCAGATCCAGGTTATTTGCTACCTCGTGCATATCGGGGGGAAGTTTTGTCTCGACATTTGCTCTGTGCTTTGCAGGCCAGGCCCTATGGCCTGCTGAAGCCGACAGCTTTAGGCAAGATCCCAGGCAGATTCCAACTTCATCAGGAAGCGTTGCCCCATCTCCCCGTGCCACCACTACAGCAAACGTTGGACCGCTACCTGCTGGCTCTGCAGCCCATCATCAGCGAGGAGGAGCTGAACCACACACAGGAGCTGGTGGCTGAGTTCCGCAAGCCTGGAGGCGTTGGGGAGAGGCTGCAGAAAGGCCTGGAGAGAAGAGCCAAGAAAATGGAGAACTGGGTAGGTCAGGACTCTGTCCCCAGGCTCTGGTTAGGGAGGGTGGAGGTCTGATGCACACCTCTCAAATGTCCTGGCTGCATCCACTGGTACCTGTGTTTTAATGGCATCACCTTAATAACCAGTTTGCTCCCCCTTCCTGAGCCGTGCGAGCTCCTTCCCAGGACTTGGGTGAGCAGAGAGATTTATCGCAGAACAGGGAGTCGTTGACCGTGTCTGTGGTTGCTGAAGCCTCTTAGCACCACACAGCTGCCCCAAGAAATTGAAGGAAACCCTCTGCTTGAGCCCTGCACTGGGAGCCCACACTGCCTTGCTCAAATCCCCCTCTACTCATCCACGTGCAAAGCACAAAACCCAAACAGTTTGTTTGCAAAGTGTGGGAGAGAGCTGGGGGCAGGATGCTGAGACCATTAAGCCAGGCTTGGGTCAAAGAGCAGCAGATGCCATGCCTGCATGTTGCCTTTCTCCATCCCAGCTCTCAGACTGGTGGCTGAAGACAGCTTACCTGGAGTATCGCCTGCCCGTGGTGGTCCACTCCAGCCCAGGTGTGGTTTTACCCAAGCAGGATTTTCTGGATCGACAAGGTCAGCTCAGGTAAAAGTCCTTTTTTACTTTCTCTTAAGGTTTCAGATGGGATGAGCTATCTCTGCTGGACACGGAGAAGGGTGTTCACGCTGATTGGGAGAGAGAGTAACTATCATGTGGTCCCCAAGTTTGATAGCTGTCTGTGCTGTGCAAGAGGGCTGTGCAGATAAGGAAAGGCTGCCAGGCTGTAAGGAGACTCCTGGTTGCACCAGATTAAATATTTCATCAGGGAAGAAAACCAAAGACTTTGATGGTTCAGGTACTGAACAGGCACTGAAAACCTAGGTTTTGGTCTTGGCTCTAGCACAGATCTTCACTATGAGATAGCCAAATCACTGGCTGGAGTCATTGTGAGGATTCATCTGACACACTGAAGACTAAGAGGTACTAAGATTGTGTGTGCAGTTAAAGGAGGCATAAAAAGTAGCCCAGGCACGTCAGGGAGACCAACCAGAAATGCCTCTGGAGTTTGCTAGTTTAAAGAAATGGGGGAGTCTGCTGCAGGGACTGTCATTCAGTCTGTTCCTGCAGGGGACTGTCCCCTGCTGTGTCATTTCACTTGTGATTTATGGTTTGGGAAACTTAAGAGTGACCAGCCTCTCCAAGCTTTTCTTGCAATCAAACCCTGCCATGTCCTCTCTTCCTTGTGGCCTCCCTTTAATTTTTAACCACTACTACAAGTGCATTAAATCCACCTGCAAAACTTTAACGTTGACCTTTATACAGGGTTACCTTCGCCACAGTTACCAGTCATGGCTGTTCCGACAGAGCAAAAGTACCAGCCCTGGGAGCAGCCAGGCTGAGAACAAATCCTCCCTTCCACTCCCTCGGATACACCTGAGCAGGGTTGCAGAGGGTGAGCCTTGCAGGGACAGCATGAGACAAGACAAACATCTTTGAAAGTTCTTTCTCCTGTTATTCACTCCTAAGTTATCCAAATAGAAGATAAGATCTGGAGCACTACCAGCGCCCCAAACAGTGGAATCGAGCAGCCACATGAGAATCTGGGCTCCAGTGTAAAACACAGTTTACACGTGTGTTTGTATAGTTTGTGGCTGCAGAAAGAAGTTTGAGAGCGTGGGTTTAGACTAAAGCTTCAGAAACCAGAAGGCAAGTTTAGAAAGGGGAGTTCTCCATTCCTTAATCTCTGGCAATGCTGCTGGCTGAAAGCAAGTTGGCTAACCTTTCCCCCGTCTCCCCCGCAAGCCCTGTCTCTGCTCCCAGGCTGGTTGCTCTCTGGAAGGGAGCACAGGCTGTCTCACTGTTGTTTCCCAGCTGTTTTAATGCCTCGGGTTTTGCAATAAGGCTGTGAAATTTTCATTGAAAACTACTTTGCAGGATTCCTTATTTGTTTAACAGCTCTTACATTCTTGAAGTTACACCCTTTGATCTTTACTAGGGATGGGGAGGCTGAGCAGATAGATCTAGATGACACTGCCTGCAAATGCTAAATGCTCGCACGGCTTTAAAGCCTTTGAAGCTCAGCTGACTCCAACCTCTTGTCACAGTGACCTCCTGCCTCCTTCCTCCCATGCGTGGGTGGGAGCTCCCAGGTCAGAGTAGGCCAACCTGTCACTCCCGAGCTAAGCAGTTTGATGTGGCTTGTCACAGCCTCCCCTCCCCGCTGGGAGTTGGCATTTGCAGTGTTTATGTCGATCTGGGTAAACACAACGCCTCAGTGGCAGCGTGCAGCATGCCCACATTTGTTTCAGATCCCTCAATGCCAGAGGAATGCTCTTAAGAGATGCATTAGCAGCAGAACGTTCATCGGGTAGGAACTAAGTCAGCAGTGGTGAGTTTTGGACACAGGGAGATACAGCTGCGCCTTGGCTTGAAACTCAGAGGCGGCACATGGCCAGGGAAGGGCAGAAATCCCCTTTTCTCAGTATTGTTTTAATGCTAAGATGCAGCACTAGGACATGACAAAATCACAACACATCAGTAAAAAGTGCTGCTGTTAGAGGGTCATTTGTACATCTGGACCGAACCCTACTTTCTTGAAAGTTGTCCAGAGTTTCTTGGTTATACAGTAAGATACATAAAAGAGTGCCACGTGGTAGGACGATCCAGCAATCTCAAATCACAACCCCAGAGTGGCTGTATGAGCTCACCAGAGATGGGCACAACAGGGGCTTGGCAGAAGAAAGTTCTAAGGAGCAGAGAGAAGCTCTGCTAGCCCTCCACAGCTAGTTCCTCAGCCCCAGATGTTCTGTGTTTGAATCTCAATTTGTTACGTTTGATGTTTTTCCAGGTTTGCTGCCAGGCTGATCGAGGGCATCCTGGATTTCAAGGCCATGATTGACAAGTAAGTTAGAGACCCTCCTGACTTCTCACGTGTTCCTTGCTGTCATAGAAAGGCTGAGCCTAGTCAATAAATCTCCCTTCCAAATAGGAAGGCGAGAGAACACAACACATACTTGAAAAGAGATATTGTAATCAACATCACTACTTGCTGCCAAGGTAACTACCACTGGAAAAAAGCAAATTTACTTTTCTTTCTTAGTGCTCTTTGTTTATCTTAATACTTTCATTGGCACGCGTACGTGCTTAGAAGGAGTGAACCTGACTGACAGTCCTGTGGAGCTACATACTTTTGTTTGCCCACAGAACAAGTTACAGCTCGGGCTGCAGGAATTTGTTTCTCTTATTTTGGGTTTCTGGTGTTTCTCATCTCCCAGCTAGACGGGATGAGCTCTAGAGGGACTTGTTCCTCCCTACTCTTTTTCTTCTGATCACCAGCAAACCTCTGCTCAACATGCCTTATTTATGTTCCAAAAATACATTTACCAACACATTACCAACATCACACTTTTACATCCAAATTCAGACAAGGCTCAGGGCCAGTCACAAGAAGGGCAGTTGGAATATGACTGCTCAAGTGATCGATTGAGCCCGGTGTAGTTCGTGAGTCATAGATAGCACAGCAGACACCACTCAAAATTATAGCCAAAACCCTCTTTCTGCCATTTCACTAGAAACAATACATCTCCCAGTATGTTGTGCCCTGGATTCTTCTCTACAGACAGCATGGTCTATGCTATGCTATGTAGTAGGTCGAGAGATCGGTTTCTCTGGTGTTACAGAGAGGATAGTGTTTTTCCCCTTTCCAAATGAAAGGCCAGCAGACAGACATTTTTTGTAGCCCCTGCTAAGAAAGCTGGTAGGAGCAGGGAAGGATGACCCCTTTTTTATACCACCAGCACCAACATGTTTAGGTCTTACTGGAACGAGTAACAGAACTGCATGGTTGAGCCCGTGCCTGTTTTGTGAGGGAAGTACACAATTTCTCATTGGTCTGTTTTCTCTCCCCCTTCCTCCTTACCTTGCTGTGTCTCCAGTGAGACCCTGCCAGTGGAGTACATGGGTGGGAAGCCCCTCTGCATGAACCAGTACTACCAGATCCTCTCATCCTGCCGCATTCCCGGGCCCAAGCGGGACTCCATTGTCAACTATGCCAAAGGCAAAAAGCAGTCCAGACACATCACAGTGGTTCATAACTTCCAGGTATGGCAGCTCCTGAGCTTTTGAGGTTTGTTGAGATGCAGGTGTCTCTTTCAGCTAGCTGTGGTCCTGAGGAAAGGCAACAGAAAGTCTCTGCCCACAAGGTTTGCCTCACCAGGAATTCATTCCTGCTTCCTTTATCCCCTTTGGCCTTAACTGGCCAACAGCTGGGATTGGTGTGTGTGAGCAACACACTATGAGGCAGAAAAACCCTCTCTTCCTCTGTTTCTTATCCCTGCGATTCCTGTCTCCCAAAGCCCTGAGATCATGCCCTGAGGTCTGGAATTGGAAATTGGATAACAAACCCTACCTCCACAGCTGAGTCTCAGAAATAGGAATTCCTCATGTGTTTTGGCCCTCATTACCATGGTTTCTGAGCTGCTTAGAACCTGCACTGTATTTATGCCCTGCAAGGGAATTTGGACTTGGGTCTCTTAATTCTGAGCATCCTTCAAAGGTCTGCTTACAAGCTGGGTTCTTAGGTCAGGTCCTACCTCCTCAAAGTGGCTGTTCCCTGTTTCTGGGGCTGGACAACAAAGATCTTCTCTCACGTTTGGTTTCTGTCCTTGTCCGCTCTTCTCACCTTCAGTTCTTTGAGCTGGATGTTTACAACAGTGATGGAAGTCCTCTTACCACTGACCAGCTCTTCATTCAGCTGGAGAAGATATGGAACACCTCCCTCCAAACAAACAAAGAACCTATTGGCATCCTAACCACCAACCACCGAAACAGCTGGGCAAAAGCCTACAACAACCTCCTGAAAGGTCTGTAGAGTCCCCAACGTGCAAGTGCTACAAACACCATGAATGCTTGAACTAGCAACCCCACCCCTGTGCTATGCTCAGTTCTTTACTTTGGAAGCTTGTTCTGAACAGAAAATGTGAGCTTCCACCTCAAAGAAGCAACTTGATTTCATTGCAAAGTATTGTTAGTTCTGTTTTGGAAGGTACATGGGTAAAGTCTGAAGCTTGGTTTGTTAGACCTGAAATCCTAGAGTTTGTTGCCTTGCAAATGGGTGGGATGTAAGAAACATGAAAAAAGGAGGGTGAATGCAGCATGCTCACATCTGTTACTGCCCAGCTGGCTAAAATTTTAATAATGACATACACCCCTAAATGACCAGAATTGCACTGAGATACAACGGGAATCCAGCAGTGGGCCCTTCAAACCTGCTCTTTCAAATTTCAGTCTCCCTCCAATTAAAATGAAAGTTTTTCAACTCCCCTTCCTTATTTGCTGTTCATTTCTCTCCCAGATAAGACCAACAAGGAATCTGTGCGTACGATTGAGAAGAGCATTTGCACCGTGTGCCTTGATGCACCTATGCCCCGGGTGTCTGAGGACATCTACAATAGCCGGGTGGCCGCCCAGATGCTGCATGGCGGAGGCAGCCGCCTGAACAGTGGGAACCGATGGTTTGACAAAACCCTTCAAGTAAGTGCTGATGGTCTAAAGATGCTGAAGACACAGGTCTGGAACGAGATGCTTTTTCCTGAGACTACAAAAGTCCATGAAATCCCAGAAAACTTTCGCAGGAAGTCTTTCCTCGTATCAAAGAGAGTGGAGAAATAGGGGAGACAAGGCGTGGTGGCTGACAGTATGAGATCTTACGGTTTCCCTTGCAGTCACCACAAAGCACTCATTCCTGCCTCAGGGACTTTTGTTTCTTTTACTCCTCTGCCCACGCTTATTCAGTGTAGCAGTTCTTTGTGTTCCTTGTAAATCAATTTTCTGCCTGTGGTGAACAATGCCTCGTCTGCTTGGAGACAGCCCAAACGTAGGGAGATCTGTTCCTTGTCTCTCCCCTAGGCTTGTCACTTCTGTTTCTGCCAGGAGCTGCCCAATGGCTTTTTTGGTGGGTTTTTTTGTTTTGTTTTGTTTTTTTTTTCAAATATCAGCATTCCTCTGATCTCTTCTCCATTCAATCTTGTCAAGAGCCTTCAATAGCAGCTGCTATTTGAGCTTCTCCTTCATTAGTTTGTATATCCTGGCTTGTGGATAGTAGCAATGGTGCTTTCAAAGATTCTTCTCATACCTGCTGAACTCTGGATGTCTGTTTCCAACACTCTCCTCTCATGTTTCTCTCCTAGTTCATCATTGCTGAAGATGGCTCCTGTGGTCTCGTGTACGAGCACGCTCCCTCAGAAGGCCCGCCCATCGTTGCTCTTCTGGATCACATTGTGGAGTACACGTGAGTCCTGCTTCCTCTGCTTTGGAGATAGGTTTTAAACCACCTGCCACCCAAGAACGTGCCTCTTCACAGCTCACACCCTAGGAATTAGTTCTGGAGAGAGGGCAGTGGTGTGCAAATTAGGTATTGCAGTTCTTGTATTCGTGAAGGGAACTGAGTGGCCAAGCTGCTCTGATAAGTTTTGCTGCTCCTTCCATCCTCAGGAAATTACAGTGTTCAGAGTTAAGAGGACTTTTGCCTGGGAGAGGTGTTTCTTTGGGGCAGAAAGTGCAGAAGACGTTTCATTCATACCCTTCAGAAAACACTATAATGGCACTATGAAGAATTTTTCAGCCTGTGATTAACATCACAAGGTGTTAGGGAAGATCTTTGTATTTCTACCTGGGCCCTGGTGTGCTCAGCTGAGCCTTGTTAAAGGTCTGGTTAAACATAATCATTTCTCTATGCAGCAAGAAACCCGAGGTGGTGAGATCACCCATGATTCCTTTGCCAATGCCCAAAAAGCTGCGGTTTAACATCACTCCAGAAATCAAGAATGACATAGAGAAGGCAAAGCAGAACCTCAACATGTAAGTATGAAAAAGTGGAGAGGTCTGGTGAGTGACTGAGGGAATAATTCACGTCCCCCTTTGTGATTTCTTGGGTCAATAGCATCAAACCCAGCTGAAAAGCACAATAAAACTGCCGGCCAGGAATAAAGTCAATGGTGCTGGAAAGGGTTAATTACCAATCCATCCGACTTACTGAGAAAGAACAGGGCTTTACTCGATCTAACTGAGGATACTGGACGATAAACACATACACACACGCGTGCCCATCTAACCTGGTGAAGATTTTCAGCAATGGCCAAAAAAGCTCATCTCTGTGGTGCTGCCCAAACAAATCTGTGTGTGATAGAGCTCTCTGTCCCTGCATAGACCAGCTCCAGATACACTGTTCTCTCTGAGCCTTGTGAAAGCAAGTCCATACCTTTATGTTACAAGAACAAGCAACAGGCAAATGAACACTTCCTCTTTCTTTCCTTGCAGAATGGTCGAAGACCTGGATATCATAGTCATGGTCTTTCATCAATTTGGGAAAAACTTCCCCAAGTCAGAGAAGATAAGCCCTGACGCTTTTATCCAGCTGGCCCTGCAGCTGGCATATTACAGGTAAGACCACCAATAAGTAACTTCTCAACCTCTTCACCATCAAACTCAATACATAAGCTTGATAGAGGTGGCCCAGACAAGTCTCTCACAGGCTGCTACGGCCTCCTTCCCAAGTCCCATGTGTTCCCCATCCACTGGGACTGAAGAGCAGATCTCACTTGTGGCAGCTGCCAAGCCCCAAGTGAGATTTATCTCTTTGTGTGTGTACAATCCCAGTAAAGAAGGATCAGAGGTCACATGAAGTCTTCCCCTTCCCCCCAGTTTTTCTGCTTCACAAGAGGCCTTTCTTTTCAAGACAAACTCACCTCTCTGACTTTCTTCTCCACCCCTCAGGATGTACGGCCATGCCTGTGCCACGTATGAGAGTGCATCGCTAAGGATGTTCCGCCTGGGCCGCACAGACACCATCCGCTCCACTTCCATGGAGTCTCTTCAGTTTGTGCAATCAATGGACAGCCCTGACAAATCGGTGAGGATCTCAAAGAAGTGGAGTAAGAGGACTCCACTCCAGAAAAAGAGGAAAGCTGCTTATTTGGCTAACCCTCTGTCAGCTGGTTGCAGCCAAGCAGAACTGCATCCGATGTGAACTTGAGCTAAACCATAGCTTGGATTATAGAGTTAGACACCTTGGGTTTCATTTGGCTTTCCTTTCACACGTACTGAAAGCCCGGGAAACAAAACGTGGACATCTCTAATCCCAACAGAAAGAAGTATGTCCCTTCTGAAAATCTGTTTAGCAACACAAACTAATTCTGCTACTGAAGGATGGAGAACTCCATTCACAATGAAGTAACGCAGCAAAACAAAATTATTTAAAAATTAAATCTAATAAATCTAAAAATTAGTCTAGTATAGACACACAAGGCAGAGATGCCCTCCATCCTAGAGGAACAGCCAAAATGAGGTTTTCCGTTCTGCAGAAAAATTTACAGACAGATCTATGTGTTCTCAGGACCAGGAGAAAGCAGAGCTGCTGAGAAGAGCTACCCAGGCCCACAGGGAATACACTGATATGGTGAGTGCCCTCTGTGCAGCCACACTTGGGGTTTTACATCACAAATGAGGGTTCTGGTGAAAGATGAGACTTTCTCTGCTGACATAGTGACACCACCATTAATGCTGTTGCATAGGTCTGACTCTGATCTAAGAGTGCTGTAGACCACAGACTGAATGTTTTCTCTCCAGCCAGTGCTTTAAGTGACTTACCAAGAAGAGAGAATCAAATATGAAAATAGCTTAGTTCTCACTGTTGCCATTACCAATTAATGCCAAAGTTGCACGAGGACCCCTTAAACCAGAGGAAGCCCACAGGCAGGAACTGTAAGGTTGGTTCCACTGCATGTTTAACTTCACAGTCCTTACAAACAAGAGCACCTATTGGTCCCAAAGGCAAGATTCTAGTTTCCTTCTAAGGTTAAACATTTAAAGGTTCTTTAGAAGTTATTTTTTCTTTAACCCAAAGAAATTAATAGTTTTGCTCACTTGCCTGCCAGACAGCTTTCATCTAGTCTTCCTTCCTTACAGGCAATAAGGGGCAATGCAATAGACCGCCACCTCTTAGGCTTGAAGCTTCAAGCTATTGAGGACCTCGTGAGCATGCCCGAGCTGTTCATGGACACGGCCTACGCTGTCGCAATGCACTTCAACCTCTCAACCAGCCAGGTAGGACTCATCTGAGCAAAGATAGAAGCACACATGCTCTGTTTCCTTTTGTTTCCTTTCTTCTCCACATCTCTCCTTCGTTCCTTTCTGTTAGAAACCAATCATCATTTGGGGACAAACTATTTAAGCCCGCTGCCAATCCCATAAAGCTGCAGATCTGATCTCGGAGCTGCCACAGTCCCTCTCAAACCTGTAAAACACCAGCACAACCAAGGTCACCAGAAGTGATTGGTGTCTACCTGCAAGCGGTAGCGATTGCAGTTAGCTGCCAGAGTAGTTTTACATTCATCTGCTGTGCTGTGATTCTTACTGATATAGTTTCTCCCTGTAATTTATTACAAGCTTGTCTTGGGGAGAAGAAATACTCCTTTGCAAACGCGTAGGAAAAAAACATTGCTACTAAATGGCAGAATCCAGCGTGTGCGTGGTGGTAGGTGGGTCTAACCAAAAGGTCCTCTTCTAGAGCATTTCCATGAGATGGCAGTTTCTTCTGCTGTTGACAGAGCTGTTGGCATTTGATGGCTACATTTCTGGCTGGTTGGTTAGAAGTTTTTTATTAACATTGTCTCCACAGGTCCCAGCAAAGACAGATTGCGTGATGTGTTTTGGTCCCGTGGTTCCAGATGGCTACGGAGTCTGTTACAACCCTATGGATGAACACATCAACTTTGCAGTTTCAGCATTCAACAGCTGTGCTGACACAAACGCAGCCCGCATGTCGCATTATCTTGAGAAAGCACTGCTAGACATGAGGGCCTTGCTCCAGTCCACTCCTAAATCCAAATTGTAAGAGGCAAACAGAATGCAAACCCCCCAACTAAAGGGGCTGTCCCTCATGCACTGAAGTTCCCAGTTCCTCAGAAAATGATTGGGGGGACATCTTACCCTGTCTGGAACCTAGGAGGGCATCTACCACGTGTCTTCAGCAAGATTACAGAATGGTCATCTGCAGGTATTAGACTCTGTGGTGAGAGGAAACGTTGTCTTAAGCTGAAGTAGAACCAACTGATCCTTTCCTATTGACGCAAAGTGCACCTTCCTGTCCTCAAAGAGGACTGAAATACGATTTTTATGGAACTTACTGTAAAGGAATACAGAAAGCACAGTCCTTACCGCTATCGAAATCCATTTGGTGAGGAAGGTAGTTCTTCTCCTGGAAAAGCAGGGAATGTTTATTATACGATAGAACTACTGTAAGACCAAGTCTTTTTGGTGGTTTAGTGTTCTGAAGAGCACAGCATCTTTCAAACTTGATTGAAGATTTTTCTGCTGCTCCAGCAAAACGTCACCATTGAACTTTGGCAAGGGGAGAAAGAAGTTCTTAAGTCAGAGCAGATCCAGCCTCGTTGGAGTGCACTGCACTACTTCTCCCAGGCACTCCGACCGTTAGATCCTTTACAGGCCTGGAAATGTTCCCTTCCCCTCATTTTAGGATGCTGGGATCTCCTGTCTGTTGCACTGACCCTATTAACAACAGAATATCATTTGCTACAAACTAAGGTGGGTTTTTTGTTGTTGTTCTAGGCTTTTTGTTAAGCTTGCTGCTGTTGTCCTACCCATTGATCTTCAGGCTCAGCATAAAACTTTTTCCCCCAAAACCTTCTACAAAACTGCTCTTACACAGGTTTTGCTACCTTTGGCTTTATGTACCTTAACATTTGCAGAGAGGAGATGGGATTGCCTATGCGTTTAGCAGGACACTTGCTTCATTGTATCTTTCTTTGGAATTGAGGAAAAGAAACAGATGCTGACCTTCTCTTTACCACCCAGAAGGCCACATGCCTGGTCTCCTTCAGGACGCATGAGAATCCAATGGGGTTTTATACCTCACTTTCAGGAACAACCTATTTGTGCATAATGTGTTATGCCGAAGTTGTGGACAAATAAGAACTTTTCTGAGCAGGAACTCCAGAACATACTTCCATTTCTGGCCCATACCACTCTCATTTAACAAGGCAGAAAACCTTGAAAAGCAGGAAGAAAGAGAGAACATGCAGGCACTGTAGATGTTTGTCCACTGTGGCAGCCGTTGTTGCTGCAGTAACAGCACAACACCTTTTCTGCCACTTTTGGAGGGGTTTTTTTCTTACTGCCATGTTACTTAGATTTGTGCCAGCTCCATTCTGTGAGAGCAGGATCTCATGATAGTGTTTCCATGTTCAGTTGACAAAACTTGAGACAGGAAAAGATTTCTATATAAACATTAACATACAGTTTTAGCATAAGAATTTTTGTAAGCAGTGCTTCCAATGGATCTGCCAGAATCCAAGCTCCTGACTATACTTTTATTTAGTAAAATCATATGGTAATGAAGAAATTTAGTGCTATTTCTGCAACAGGAATTTAATATTTAAAATTAAACACCCTTCAAGATGTGGCTGCTGGGACATCTCCATAAACAAGAAGCACTAGGAGTCTGATGGCCTGTTTTGTTAAAGGGGAATACTTGATCATAATTGCTACTTTTCTGATCGTAGAACAGCAAGGGACATGATCAAAGTGCCTTCGTGAACATCTATGAAGAAATTTGCACTAAACCTGTTTAAAGAAAAAAATTCTAATTTTCTTCTTGAAAGACACAAGCCAACACTACTGCATTTTTCCTAAAAGGATGTTATTTCAAAGCTTCTATCTTATACCTAAATAAACCTTAAAAAAGAAAATTTAACTGAAAACTCACCTGCACAGCCAGTGATTGTATGAACTGCCACTTTCACATCATCTACATGGATTTAGTTGAGCTTTTAGAAGAATCCTGAATGGAGTTGGATAGTCAAAAAAACCCAACAGAAAACCAATAGAAGCACTACAAACCTGCAAGCGCACATCCCTGCTCTGTTGACTCCTCTATGAATCTGACTGAAAACTGCAAGAGGATACTCAGTATTATCACAGTGTAAGTGATTGTGTAAATACTACATAAAAGACCAATCCTTGCTGGAATAACATCTGGGTTTATGGAGCCTTTTACATTGAAAAAAATCTTCTTTTTTGCCAAAGTAATCCTCCCCCCATACTGAATCAACCTCTCTTGCTTGGGGATGAGTTATTTTTCCCTGTCTGCAATGCCTTCAACCACTGATGTTACAGTATTGCCACTGAAGTATTTGAGACTGGCCCTTTCCTGTATCAGCAAAAGGGAAGGCTCTCAAAGGAAAGTGCCTATTAAAGATTAAGCAGAAGTACGCGCTGCTGTGACTGTATCTCAGAAGATGGGACTGATCAGTTCTGGATCTAAATCTGGATATCCCACTGGCTTCAGCAGAGCATAGCTGCAAGAAGCAGACTCGCATTGAAAGAGATACAAGATTCAAAACCCACTTAATGCATCTGTAATGATATATGGAGCTGAAATTCAGATGAACGAAGCTGATTTTATAAGTGCTTGAAAGGACACTAAAATCATTACAAGGTTTTTCCTTTAAAAAGTCTTTTCTTGTTGTACAAGTTCTAAAATGTGATGTCCTTCTGATTCATACCTTCTTGATTTTTTTGGTGTTGACTTACTGAATACTGTTCTCCCTGTTTCTGATTGTTTCATCAAGAGATGTCCATTGTCTTAAAGGCACATTAAGTACAAGAAACTTAAGTTCTAGAAAAAACTACCTATTTGGAACAAATAGTTCAAGAAATGCATAGACTGAAAATATTCAGATAACTCTTGGGGTCTGAGTGCAATTTATGACACAGCCTGGTAGTGTTGCATGCTTTGCTGGTTAGCTGTGTTAAATACTGTTTCAGTAGCGTAATCCATGTCATGCGAAGTTTTGAAACGTTCTTTGAATAAAATGAAACACAATAAAAAGATAAATATTACAAAAAGGCTTAAATCTCCTTAGAGACAACAGAAGTTACATTAACTGCCCCTGTGGGAGGATGTTGGTGTGGGGACAGCAAGAACAGTGAACCACAGCATTCTGTCACCTTCTCTTTATTGTCTTAGTATCTCCATCCAGCCCCCTTGAGTACAGGGGAGGAACAGAAAGCATCTGCTTGCAAAGCCACATATTCCAAAGAAAATATCCCATTTCAGAAACTAGTGGCAGGAGACATCATACAAGTGTAGGATAATAAGGCAGAGCTCAAATCTTTTTCCTGCACAGCACCATTTAGTTAAGAAAAAAAAAATAATCCATGGGATCACTAAGGAATTTCTACCATATCAAGTATTGCAAAGATTTCTGGAAAGGTACAGCAAAAGTAGGCAAAAGATGCAGATTACAAACAACTCACAGAGAACAGAGGAGAGTTTATTACAGTGTCTTACAAGAGCTCTTCTTCCTTTCCCTTACTCCTAAGACTTACTGTAGGAAGCTTGGGTTTGAAGGCAACGTGAAGTGGAATAGCTTTTTACACTACGTTGCTCTCCACAAGGAGTTAAACCTCTCCCCGATGCTCTAGTTCTCAATAGGTGCTTCCACACATAGTTTTTCCAGCAGTCTGTAACAGCAGCTTAAGAGAGGCCAGGGAAGTGCTAGGGAAGTGCTAGCCACTCTTCAAACAATCCACTCTTTCAGCCTTGTCCTTGGGGAAGAGAGTTGTTCTGGCTTTGTAAGTTAACTTACCAGAGATATAAAAAGAAAAGAAACGGTTTTGCAAGAAGTGGTAAGTACCAGCTTTCAAACTGAAACACGTGTCACGTGGCCTATCTGATGTCCTGTCTCATTTTAATAGAGCTGGTCTAAGTCAGACCAAATGTTCTTGTGAAACCTGCAAGATGCCTCTTTATTCTGATGCACCTTCAAAGCAGATCCATGCAGAGATTGCTCATGTTACGCACATACTAAACAGTTCTTAAAAAAAATAAAAAATACATACTTGCTGTAACAACTGAAAACGGTTTACTACCCATAGCTACTTCAACAGAAATTTAAACAGCCTTCATTCCTGATCTCCTAGATGAGGATCACTGCTTTCTACAGTTAACAGCTGGACACTCTGGTTGTCCAACAGTTTTTCTACAGCAGCTCCCACTCCATCCGAACACACAAACTCCTATGGCAACAGGCACAGATGAAAACTTAAAAGAAAATAAAAAAAACATCAAGATGATCAGAAACACATCTCATTTCAAGCAGCTTTATAATGCAGGAGTCTGATTAAAGTGGAGAAAGTAAAACAGGCAGCAAGACCGAGATGTGACAGTCATTTTACCTCTGCTGACATGACTGCATCGATGGCACACCGATGGACTTTTGAGCCAGTTCAGAAGCTGTCCTTTTATCTGTGAAAGTTCAAGTCAATTGTGCTTTGAATAAATACTCCCCTGTAG
Source organism: Tringa tobata (assembly GCA_033628505.1). Classification (NCBI taxonomy): domain Eukaryota; kingdom Metazoa; phylum Chordata; class Aves; order Charadriiformes; family Scolopacidae; genus Tringa; species Tringa tobata. Next base: position 18,207 of record JAHREE010000125.1, read on the forward strand.
TTACACTTGAACTGCTGCATTATACACTCCAGATACAGAAAGTGTCCATGCACAGCCCTGAAGCAGTTTGAGTATAGCCCTTGCCAGGTTAACTCATGGATGACAGACGTCGTAGGCATCACCAGCACACACAGATGGCAGGCACACTCCCACAGAGACAGAGCACCCAGGGGCTGACTGGCCACACGAAGAATCAGAATGGAAGAAGGACGGAAAGCAAAACTTGCTCGGAGGAGTTCAGCATTCAAGGTTACTACTGCAGAACCCCGGCCAAGCCACTGTGACGTAGAAGTCTCTGCTAGGACAAGCTCCCTACTTGAGTTCACGGTTGGACTCTAACAGGACTCTTGGAGAAGTAATTCAGACAGCAGCTGAGCTAGATATTTCATTTGCCTCGTTATTCATTTACGGTTGTCACTGATCATATTCTTAAAAATCCCCCCCTTAAGCTTTAACAGAAAAAAATTTAAAATCCAGTGCTTAAGACAGAGACTAACAACTGCATTTTGTAAGGCTTTGGGCTGACTCTCCCTGGAGCACAGCACGGCTTGTAACCAATGGGCTTTCTAGTGCTATCGGTAGCACGCTCAGTACAACCACAGAAGCTGTACAGATCACAGCAACCCTGAGGTAATAAAAGTATAAAGGAAGAGATGGAATAAATGTGAGATATGTATGATAATCTTGCCACCTAGAAGAAATTCTGAAAAAGACACTCTTGCTAATTACACAACAGGAGCAGCAGTGGAAAAAAAAAAATAGTCAGTATATTTCAGTTTGTCCTTTGTTTTACACACACACTCCCCTTAATGGTGTCCGTGCAGGCTTCCCTGCAGAACCGTCACTAGTGTTAAAAATCAGATCTTTAGTCTTTCTTTCCATCTGTACAAAGTGCAGTTGGAATGGATTTTGATCTCCCAAACCGATTGCAGAAAGGAAAGGAAGCCTTTCTCTCTCTCCCTTCCTGCCAATGTCACCCCATTCTAGTTCCCCTCCCTCCTAAGAAGTTTTTAAAAATTAAAAGCCCTAATTAAGCATGATCAACTTGAGATCAGTTTTGTCATCTTCTTCCAAAAAGAAAAACCCAAACAAAAAGCAAAAACAAAACACACAATCAACTCCTCACCCACCCCAAAAACAATAGTTCCATTTAAAAAAATAAATAAATAGTGTGTATATTTCATGCTGGAAAAAAAAAAAAAAAGAAAAGTCACAGAAAGGATTCATTTTTGGTTTTCCCTCCCCCAAACATGACACCAGGCATTTTCTCCCCCCTCCCCTGACGTAGACACGATGGTACATTCCAACCGGCAATGTGCATCTGTGTTGAAAATGAGTTTCTACTCCTGCACGGTCCCACATGCATCAGGGAGCATCCCGCTAACTGCTAAAGCAGAGCAAAGGCTTTCAGGTTTTGGGTATGGTCCCTGCCTGTTCCTTTGGTCCGTCTGTTAAAAGGCTCCTTTGCTGCTCCCAGGTCTCTGCTCTTGTCTGTCTCCGTTAAAACGCGCACTCTGGTCCCCACGCTTCCCGAGTCACTGGAGCTTCGTACCCAGCTTGCGCTGTCTGTTCCTGCAACGGCAACACAGAGGGAGGCTGAGAGAGGCAGCCCCAACCCTATCGCAGGGTATGGAGGCAAACCAGGGGGCAGAGGCCAGGAGGATTAAAATTAGGCTCCGCTTAGCTCCGCGCAAAAATTAAGCTGCCCCCATCATACTCCGTGGGGAGATCAATCCTTCCTACTCTTCACAGTTCTAGAACATAGAATGGTTTGGGTTGGAAGGGACCTTAAAGATCACCCAGTTCCAACTCCCCTGCCCTGGGCAGGGACACCTCCCGCCAGACCAGGTTGCTCCAAGCCCCATCCAGCCTGGCCTTGAACCCCTCCAGGGATGGGGCAGCCACAGCTTCTCTGGGCAACCTGTTCCAGTGCCTCACCACCCTCACAGCAAAGAATTTCTTCCTAATATCTAATCTAAATCTCCCCTCTTCCAATTTAAAGCCATTACCCCTTGTCCTGTCACTCCACTGCCTGACAAAGAGTCCCTCCCCAGCTCTCCTGTAGCTCCCTTCAGATATTGGAAGGCTGCTCTAGGGTCTCCCCGGAGCCTTCTCTTCTCCAGGCTGAACAACCCCAACTCTCTCAGCCTGTCCTCATAGGAGAGGTGCTCCAGCCCTCTGATCATCTTCATCCACCATGTTTTAAGCGGGCACAAGCTCACGTCTGGATGCAAGGCCACAAACGATTGCTTGCAAAGAACACAGGCTAAGGAGCTGAAATATTGACTATTTAAATGAAACATTCTTTAATCCTCAACACTTCCCAACAGACTCACCTTCCAGATGCAGTTATTAACTCACAACTTGGTTTTTCTTTAGTCTGCACTATTCTACCTGCAGCAGCTATCTACATATTAGAAAGTAAATTAATAGCTACACCCGACAAGTCAAACCAGCTGCAGCTCCCCCACCCCCCGAGATCACTTACCTTGCCTCTGCTCTTGTGACTGTGTATTCAAACCACAGGATGTTAGGAATGAGGCTGGTATCTCGGATTAAAAAGAACTCTGAAATTGGCCTGGAAATGGACAAGGTGGTGGAAAGGAGGAAATAAGTGAGACTTTTTCTCCATCACAATTATGATTTTTTTTTAAAAAAGCACAAAAACTGCTGCAGATTTAACATTACTATTCTATTACCCTTCTGTCTGGGAAAGGAGCTCCTTCTTAAATTTAATCAAAAAAACCTCTTGGATTTTTTTTTTCTGTCCTTATACAATGTTTCCAGACTATATTACATTTAAATGGCTCTGCAATTTCACTAGGTCATCAGATGTTCATTAAGAAAGGTCTGTTCTGCTTGAAAAGCTTCTCCAGCTCTCTGCCTACAATTCCAGTAGGGCTTTACAAACATAACAGTAGCTTAAACTTCTTCTCTCCCCCACCCATATCAGGCAAGGATATATGATTCCTTGTATATGCATGCATAAGAAAACAAGGAGGAACACTTAGCTACGCAACAGTCAGTATGCAAAACAGGAACAGAATCCCAGAATTCTCTTAACATCTGTAACTTAGGTGATTCATAGAAGTTTGAGCAGCCCATTTACAGTCAGGGCTTGCACGGCTACCACTCAAATTTTAGAAACTGAAGAATCTTTATGTTTGTTCTGCTTCAGATGCAAGGCACAATTTTTACACTGATTCTTCAGGAAAACTTTCTTTTGCCAGGAAATTCTACTACACCCATGTTACCAGCTCATTGTAATGGACTCATTTAAAAAGCAAAATAGCAATTCAGAGAATGCAGACTGGCAGGAATAAAACCTCCACAGAACAGAGACTTACCACGCAGCTATCCTTGGGAAGAGAGGAGTTAATATCTCTTGTGTGAAGGCAAACCAGGCTATGGCCATAATGCTTCCTGCCACACCTCCATATAAGACTTGGCTCCAGGTGTGGTAAAGCAAATAAACCCTGCAGTGGAAGAGAAGAGTCACCAGAGAGGCTTTAAAACAAGAGGAGGCATCACTCAAGGGGTAATGTTTCACTGGACCTTCAGACCTTCTGAGCAAGTTATCTTTCGGGTGTTAAATATGGCTATCTTACTTTTTTTTTTTTTCATTAAAAAGCTGGCAAAAAGGAGGAGAAAAAGCTCGAGAAAACTGTCTTCCCTGCTATAGCAGTTTCAGCTTAGAGCGCTTCTAGTTTGGGCTTAACTCAATAACCCTCCACATTCTTCTTCATGTGTCTTTGGATTAGCTGAGGAACTACTGCTGTTGGTTCCCACGAGAGACTTTTCCCAAAGCCAGGAATAGGACAAGTCCCTTCCAAGCCACCAAAGCTGAGGCTTAAAAGCTTTTAAGAACACAGACAGCATTTTTGTTATGATTTTGCTGTTGTGAAACGTGACAGCACGAAGTCTGCACTACCACAGCCTGCTCACTGGGACTGCAGCCCTTCAGAAAGCTGTATTAATGCTCTGCTAAGTTAGCCCTGCACACGAGCTACATGAGTCACATTCAAAATTCTTTTCACCCATATATCATAAAGCCATTAAGATCATCTTATCTGACCCTCTGCCTAGCACAGGCCACTGGATTTCCTCAAATTAATTTTTCTTTGAATTAGACCATATTATCTCTTATGGAATTGTCCTGTCAGAATTTTAAAAATAACCAGTAATAAGGAATCAGGTCTAGTGCACAGCCAACTGTGCCAACAAGTAATTACTTTCCTGTGGAAAACATGGCCTTATTTCTATCCTGAATTTGTCTGGTTCCCAATCACTGGAGCTCATTTTATATGTGTGTATATATATAATATTTTAGATCTAAAGAGAGAAAAAAAAAAAAAAATCATTATCAAAGTTTCGGTTTCTGCATTCATCTTGATACAACTCAATCTTGCGAGTCAAACAGCGATAAACGTGTTTATTGACTAACGCTCAAGCAAAACAATCGGATCGATCGACTGTAGCAACCCCCATGCTGCAGGTGCCGGTGTGCCAAGGCATGGTGTGATGCTTTCATGGTTAGTGCCGGAAGGAGGGCGAGGCGGCGAGGCTACAGCACGGCAATGGAGCCCCCGGGGAACTGGTAAAAGCTCAGCTGATTTGGGGTTTTAGAAACGCTTCTGTGAAGCACCTTGGCTTATTTGAAAGGTCTCAGGGCAACACAGCAACCTCCGCAAAGCTCCCACTCGTACCACGCAGTCGTGGAGAATTAGCTCAGAAATGCAGGATGAGGCAGGACAGCTCTGCTGGCTGCTGAAGGCCACAGGACTGTATGAGAGCATAAGACAAACAATTGCTCCATACCTACTATATGAGACTAGCAAAGCCACTGTGACGAGGCAGATGGACAGCACATGTCGCCATAGTAAATCCAGAAACCTCGCATTGTTTGTTTGGTGCATTCTGAAAGAGATGGAGAGCCATTAGCACAGTGGCAGGGAGCTGAGCAGTCTTTATCTCTGTTCTCACTATCTCTGAAACCCTAGGAAAGCTCTACTCCAGTGGGGTCACGGGCAGCTCGATACCATCCCAGCAGCGGTCTGTCCCACTGGCAGCAGTTAAGGAGAAGGCAGAAAGCCACACCTCTCTCTCTCCAACTGTTAACAGGGATTGCTGTGATGGAAAGCAGAATGCTCACAACTACTGCAACTGATGTGAAAGGCACGTGCTGAGCATATGCAACAGGGAGCCAAGACGTCAGAGTCCCTCCGTTGTCCACCAAGCTGGGAGGAACTGTGAGTTTTGTCTTCCTCCACATGGGGAGCCACGAGACAGAGCCATGCCCCAGCGAGGATTTCAGGAAAGCACAGCACAGCATGTAAAACCAGTACTTGGGAAAGGAGATGAACTCAAAGGTCATGCAAGTGGGCAACGGGTATTACCTAAGAGATTGCAGACAACCCCACTGACAAAACTGAGTAGACACATGAGAAAGCAGTTCTTCTTTCCTCATCTCTATATTCCCTCCCTCTTCCCTCACACTGCTGGACCATCACAGCTCAGGGAAAGCAAATGAGGAGACCTGTACCCAGACAGGCAGAGGACGCCCACCCGTACCCGTCGGTTTTCAGCAATGGTAACTACAGTCCTGCATTCAGATTGAGAGAGACATGCTTCATCCACCCTGGCCACCGGATATTGTGCAGTTCCTCAGATTTAATTCCATTACACCACCGAAGCGGCACACAGCAAGGGAGCCATCTATTTCAGGTGTTTCAACATATTAACAGCCAAAACCTGACATTGAATTTTTTACCTTAAATAAAGGAACAGAAAGGAATAGACAGAGAAAAACCACATGAATTGGGAGTGGCTGGACGGCATCCCATATTTTGTGGTCACTGTTGAATGGGCTTCTGGGAAGAGAAGAAGAAAGAGTATGGTCAAGGTCTTCTCTGTACGTAGCAGCTGGAATGCTCCAGATGTGAAGCCAGACCACTCTGCTGGAGTATGTACACATGAGTTCACAGGACATGTCTCAGCTCAGATGGCTCTGCCACACTTCTTACACCCAAACATCCAAAGCCAACATAAGGCAAAGGGGAAAATACCCTCTAACCACCACCCCCAGTTAGCATTCCACTCAAAGCTCAACCAACACCATGATGCCAATGGGCCATACCATACCTTCACAGGGCCGAGGCTCCCGGATTACATTTTTTATTAACCAGTTCACTCCCTCGTTGAATGCCAGCCCTCCCAAGAAAGAGATCTGTGAAGGCAAGACAACTGTGTCATCCTATCTAAAAGATCCATCTACTTACCACGTTCTCTCTGTTGACAAAGCCCCAAGCCATATGTTTCTGGTTTTCTTTTTTTGACTACTAGAGTTAAAAACAATGGCTTCAAAATTCTCTACCTGAGGAAGAAAAGCATTTCTTTTTCAGCCCACTTTGTGTATTTGGCGATATGTTGTGTATATGCAGCTTTTCAACAGATGATAATCAGAGAGAGACAAAAAATGACCCTGTGTAGCAATTCTGTTACCATACTTCTACCAGCAAGTGTAGAAAGTGACACTTTTTAACAGGGCAGGTTTCAAGGGATTGTCTTTCCCGACGACCAACAGGGGGAGTGCACACACTGTTATTTGGGTAAATAGCTTCAAAAAGGTGACTTTTTAGGCTTTCTGGCTTTTCTCTCTATGAAGATTTTCATCTTGAAGTTGCTGACTTCGATCTAAAATGAAGCCACATTCTGAACTGAGCCAGATGGGTAGCGTTTATTTTTACCCTTTAATTCCATAGTCCATACACCTCCCCTAAATTAGTCCTGCTGCTGTGATCAAATTCCTGGCTGGTGATGATACTCTGCCTCCTTAACACTCAGTCCCCTTCCAGACGATGAAGCAATTTTTCACTCTCTCTCCCGAGCGATGGTCAGGCTGCTGTAAGTCAGCCAGCGTCTCTCTCCAGCGCAATGGGGACTTCACAAATAAAGAACTGAGAATCAGCCTCAACGCTTGTCTCGTTACCAACACCTAACAAGCCCCTGTATTCAAAAAAACCCAATGAATTTGTGCAATAGTTACTCTAGCTTATTCTCTCTTTTGGATTAACATGAAACCTTTGGGTTGCCAAAACTTCACAGCTGCCTCTCCTAACTAGCATCGACTTAATAACCTAGAAGTCCCATCCCCAGGTCCCTTGAGCCACTGGTTCCCATGACACCATGGCCCTATATTAGAAATCTGCTGCCAAAATCCTTTCACTGGCCCCTATTTATCCGTTTACTGAGGACAAGTGTTACAAGAGGTTATACCTCCTAAAGGGAATTTCTCCATGAGACTGATTCCCAACTACCTCTCAGAACAGACAGAAAGCATTTTGTATTACAAAAAAGTCCCTTGTTGGTTATTTGGACCGAAGTCCAAATAACAGAATACAACAGAACAGAAGAATCAGATACCAAGTACAGAATTCTCTTCTGTCCCTGGCATTCGATTCACAGCTGGAAAGTAACCCTTATAGACACATCCACTCCCTTGGGAACGTGTATGTTTTATTTTGTATCCCCTTCTTCTGCTCCAGTACTTCAAAGGAATAACATGCTACTGAGTTACAGACATCATCTCCTGCGTATGCTGCCCATCCTGCAGGAACCTACTAGTGCTATGATCCTACTGGATCTTGGGAGTGGTTCCCACTCTGCAACAGCATTCTTCAGTTCCTCAGACACGGATGTCCCTCCATGTTTTGGACAGATAATGCCCAAAACATACCACAGAGAAAAGTCAGCAAAGGCTAAGCAGTCTTTTAACCTGGTACAGGTGATAAGTGTCTCCTGCTGTTCTCTGACAGGAGCATCACCTTACCTAGCCCTGCTCTTTAAAGAGAGAAAAAGAAGTGTGAATACAGGAGCACCAGGTGACAAAGGAAATTACTTTTGTCATAAGGAGAAGCTGGGAAGGGAAAGGAGGACTCACCGTGTGAAGCTCTCGCTTGAATATGATGAGTGTTACAAAGCCAACAATAATGAATATTGGACCAAGACTCAAATAAGCTAAAAGCTGACCAGAGAAATCACCTAGGGAAACAAACAAGAGAAACAAATCAGTTTGAACTTCACAGGCACTTGTCTGCCACCAGAGCGTGGGTCAGTTGGTGCCCTGAATCACCAAGAGCAGAGGGGCAAGCTCAACGCTGCAGCAAGTCTCGGTTCTGCAGCCCGACTGCTGCTGCTCCAGCCCCAGAGGAGCCGAGGCAAGGAAGACAACGGTGCCCACATGCAGGTTCAAAACCAGGGATGAGAGGAGCTTGGCATCCTTCAGCAGATACTACTGCCAGCCAATTTTCAACTCTGACCATGGGTGTGGGCCCAGAGTCACTTTAATCCAACATAAGCACAGGCTTCTGCAAAAGAGGCAGCGTCTTTCCCTCCCCCTCATTCGTGTTGCCTCCCGGTGCCAGCAATTACCAGCAAACACTCCCCAAACAAATCCCTCCCCACTCCCTTACTAAAATGGGTTAGTTTTCAGCTGGATCAGCTCCTTAATCTGTCTCACCATGTGTCTGCATGAACACTAGCATTAGCAAAATGGGAAGGAAATAAATAGCTAAACACAGCAGGAGATAAAGGGGAAAAAATGGAGACTCTGCTTTTTAACCAGTAGCCTGCTTGTATCCCATAGAAGTGACGTTGAGCCTCCACCCCAAATAACTAACAGCCTGGTTATCCCCCAGGGAGAACTGGGGAACAGCAACGGGACCTCCCAGGGAGTCATATGGTACCTCAAAACCTTTACCCTGAGCTATCCCAGACACAGAAGTAAGCAAACAACAATAAAGAGCAGCTTTGGACTTTGATCTAAATTTCTCTTACTCCCTGAAAAATGACACATACAAAAGTATTTGGAGAGAAGATGTCAGCATAAATTCCGAGGAAACAAAAAAATTATCTCAGTAATTTTGCTCCAAGATCAGCAACTCACATCAGGAGAGCAAGAACTATCTACCAGAGAATCTTTAAAGACAGCAGTCACTACAAAAATGCAGTATGAACCCAGCAAGCAACATAAGAGAGAGGGAGGGCACTTTCTATATTGGTTCTTAGAGACTGGATCTTCTCCATGCCATCACTGAACACAAAAGGATCAGCCCCCACATAAATTTACCCTTCCTCCCTCCTCTCAAAAGGAAACAGGATGCCTCTGCAGGACTGAGCATTGGACTCATTCCTAGATCAATTCCACTGCAAGATACTGAATCTCCCCAGCCCACGCACCCACGTTTGAGAGCAGCACTTGGCAAAATAGACTTTAACCTCAGCCTCTGAACACTGGAACTGATTAAAAAAAAAAAAAAGAAAAGAAAAAAAAGAAAAAAGTTATTGCACTGCTACAAAGTTCATGCTGCTGATGTTATTGCCACATAGTTGTGGTTACATCAGGTACGGTGCACAGATCCCTCTTGAATTCCAGACTCTGGGTTAGATTTGGGAACCAGCAACATCATCAACAAGGATTATTTGCAGGAGTTTTAGTTTGCAACACCAGTGAAATTAGGAAGAGCTGGAGGACAAAAACCCCAAGAATACCACGGTTTCACTGAAGTGAGGTTCTATTTGGTTTTTAACCTGAAAAGCACTAGAAGACACAGAATTTTAAACTTTTCTTGCAGGTTAGCCTTGCATCAGGTGGGTTCCAAATGCTCCTGAAGAAGAACAGCATGCCAATAGAGAATCGAGCCTCTTACGGTTTTACATAAATCACAAACTCTCAACAAAATGAATCCAATCTTAAATGATGAGGGAATTCACAAGACAAGCCACCAGCCAATCAAAACTACACTGAAAGCCTTCGGAATACTTTCCAAGGGACTCAGTTGCGGTGTTACCGACTGAAGATAGCTCATCATCGAGGAATGCCCGTGTTTAAGATCATTCACTCCATTAATCCATGGTATATAAAGGCTTAGCACTCCAAGACTAAAAGCTGTAATTTTGTCAAGTAGAAACCAAACCAGATTATTTGTCTTCTCAGGGGGGTTCTATTTCTTGTGCAGATGGTGGACGAATACTTAAGGAAGTAGTCTCTTAATTCAAATAGCATCAGCAGTACCAAACTCAAGATCCTCCATTATGTTATAGGATAACATACCCCAATAAATCAAACCACCCAGAGCTCACCGGCACACAACCCACACTGGAACCTGAGGTGGAGAATCCGAATTCCATGCTCCCAGACGCTGCCTGCAGGCAGAGCACCAAGGCCTTGACTCAGACAATCGTAACACAACAGCTCCCCAAACATTTCAATTGCCCATTTAACATAGAACAGAGATAGCATTAATAATACTTCACATCACTGTGGCAAAAGGAAACAGCACCACATTCTGAAGCCACTTTTTCTCAGGAAGGCAGCAAATAGCTGCGCACTAACTGAAGGCAACGCTCTTGCTATACCCTGGGAGCTACACCAGGAACTCACTAGTGCCATCATAAATGTGCTCACTAAGATTAGTGGTTCAAGGCAGAGCTGCACTAACTAAACCAGCTCCGAAATGACTGGAAATCCCCAGTGAAGGCAGCAAACCGGGCTGCGAGAGAAAGGCCAGCGCTGATCACCGCACAGAGCTCCCGGGGCCTCGGAGCGTGATTACTCGTGTCACTCCTATCTGCGCTCACGCTCCACTGGGCTCGGAGACTTATTCCCAGGGAACTGGGACTCACAGGAGAGACGACAGTTTGAAATCCAGTCAGATCTAGCAAGCAGGTCCCCCCCTCCCCGCAACCTTATTCTAAAAAATATTTTTTCTTTATTTTACTAAAGTCGGGAATTTCAAAGCAATTCCTGCAACAGTAAGAACAGAGACAAAACCTCTGGAAATATGCAAAAGGAAAAATCTATTTAATATATAGCTTGGGCTTTGTTTTGTTTAAAATTCTGGGTTTTTTTTAAAGTCCAGTCTTCCCTGAGCATCATTTGGGGCTCAAGATGCAAAAATAAAGAATGCAACTACCTCATTTTTAGACACCCAGGAGATAAATAGGTGAAACACTATATATAGCTCGGAAGCACGCTATTTTTTTCAGCCTTCATTCAGCATCTCCTTCTGCTCCAATTCAACATTTTACCCAGCATTCTTTCAGTGGAAATATCCCAGCTTCACCACATTAGCTTAACCTGTATATAATGTAAAAATGTGAATTAACAGCACTTTAACCACATCCTACCGCAAGATTTAGCTTCACCACCACCACCGCTGCTTCCTATTGAAGCATCTATTTGTGGCACTGCTGCTGGTCGTATGTTCTGGATTAGATGCATGTGCACAAGTTGCACAGACAACACGCAGAGTATGTGTGTCACATCCATTTACACCAGTAAATATTCATGACGGATCATCATTTCCTTGACTTGCGCATATCCTGGTATCACGAGCTGTGGGACAGCAAAAATATCTTCAGGAGGCTTTAAATTATGGCGTAAAAGGCAGGCATCAGACATGAAACTTCTGCAGGAAGATTAAACATAAAACCCTACATTAAAGAAGCCAAACAACTGAGTGGTATTGGCTTGTTTCAACAGATACTACTTTGCTACAAAGTGAGCCCTGACTGATGAGGTACCACCGTAAAGAGAAACCACAGCAAGGATTATCAGAACAACCATTCCTATAGGAGCAACACAGGCTGATATTCAGCAACAAGAGCTGCTGAGCCAAAGTACATACACAGCACCAGCACCTTTGCTCCCATGCACCTTCTCGTCGATGGGTCAATTCCACACGTTTGCCTCTCCAGCTCTGCCCGACTGTCATAAACACCCCTCACAACTCAGAAAACAAAAAGATCTGTCATTCTGCAAAGAAAGGGTTGACACGCCAGGTTTCTCTCTTTAAAGAACCTGTCCAATGCAAGGAGATCCAGAAAGTCCCAGAGCTTTAAGGATCCAGGCTGCACTGAAGAGAGGAAGTTTTTTTTTTCTTTTCTCCAAATAATAATAAAAAACCCCAAACAAACCAGGAACTCAATGTTTCTCCTGTGAAACTCACCCTACAGACAGGAAGTCCCTGAAGATGAGTTTTAAGTCTGCAACAAAGTCATCCCATGCAAAGCAATGCATACGGGAAAAAACAATCCTAATTATACACACAACATGACAGGATTTAGTTTAGTCGTTATCAAATAAGGAACCCTCGGGCTTCGCGTGAGCTGGAGTAGTAGTATCCAACACTCTGCAGCAGGCAAAAAGGCAAGGACAACATGTAAGAGCAAAAGCAGTTACTGTTACAGCACTACATTTATTATGCGATCCTGGTGTCACCATCCAAAAAGGGAGAGTGAACACATTAAAGGCAAATAGAAAGGGAAGAATGATAACAAGAATGAAACAGTAGCCAGCCAGAAAATATCAAATAACTCAGATTCTCAGCTGAAAGAGGAAAATAGAGGATACAACAGTTCTATAAAGTCATGAATTATACCGGGAAATGGACAGCAAACGTTTGTTGCCTCTCACTGCACATGAGATCGAGAGTGATGAAATTACTGAGCAGTGGACTTAAAAGCAGAAAAGAAACAACCACCGCATTTAAGTGTAAAAGCTCAGTGCCAAAAATAATGTGAGATCCAAAGCGGAAATGGGTTTAAAGAGCAATCAGACATATCCAGAGTACAGCTTTTCTATACCCATCAAAGGACTTAACAATCCTGGTGCAATCACCAGCTGATTACTGGAAGGGTGTACAGAAGAAGGATTGTTCCTGCCTACCTTCAACCCGACACTACACCAGACCATTCCTTGGTCTCACCAAAGTACAGCTGCTGATAGGAGAAGCTCCAGGACCAAACATTTCCAAAAGCAGCATCAAGATGATGTTTTATAAAGACTTCAGCAGTGTGTTTTAAAACACTTCCAAGTAACACTGCCATTGTTGGTTTCTTCTCCCTGTGTTTGATCTTGACAATTACTATGGGTAATATTTCAGTTAGGTCTCCAAGCTCCCGTTACCCACACCAGTTTGCAGCTGACAACTACAGCGTTCATCCAGTGTTTCTCATTTGATCTTGCTCAAAGTTGCCATCGCAGAAAGCCCTGGAGAACTGAGCAGCCCCACAAGCAGTAAGGATGGGTGTTTGGCATTTTGTGCCATATCACTATTGATAATGAAACATTAGATAAAGACAGGGAGGACGAGCACCCTTCTGGAGACACCTCTCCCCTTCACAATTACAAGCAAAAGCCCAATAATGGGCTTCATCTGCCAGACAGAAATCAGCAGTGACTGCTTTTCACCAGGTCACAGCGAGAGGGACCATCACTCTTGGCAGATGAAAAGTGGGGATGACAGCAGCTCTGCACTGGAAGTCTTTACAGATGGGAGATTTTAATAGCCCATTGCCACAGTGGCTCAGCACACTGCACTCCAGGCCAGCAGTCTCTGGGATCGGCCAAGAGCAAAAGACGTTTGCCACACAACAGTGTATGACATGCCAAGGCAGCTTAATAATTTATGTTGGTAAAAGCAGGATCTATTTCTCATTCTGACCCCCCCCTCTTATCAGCATGAGGCTACATTAACTCCATTGTACTGAGCATACTGCCAACACCACTATTTTACAAATATACATTATCTAGCAGCTTTATGGACCTGAACTTAAGCTGTACACAGACAGAACATCAATAGCCTTCTAAAACTTAGAGCACTTTCCCCAAACCCAGATAAGACCTACCATCTTACCGCAACTCATTTTTCTAGACCAAAATAAATTAAGAAACTTTTGTAGCTCCAGCTGTTTTAACGTTTTAGTCCTTTGTCTCCACTTTATAGGCTTCCATAATTGCACGTTTTATCGAAGGCAAACACACTGTTCATCCTCTCAGTACATAACCCTCATCTCAGCAGCGATTTACCCCCTCCACATAATCATCTTCTCCATTTGCCTGCACAAAAGCACTCAATGCAGAGAGAAAATAATCGTATTATGTCAAATTCTTTAAGATCTGACAGATAACCCTTGTGCATCAATTTCAACCACCTCCATTTCCCAAACCAATCTAACAAATAGCACACAGGACGCTCTGTGTGTACTGCCAGGTTCAGACATGGAGATGAGATACAAAGATGAATATATCAGTACGTTGGAAAGATTATTCCCCCATCTCCCCAAAACTGTCACATTAATATATTTGAGAAGGGGGATGGCAGAAAGATGTACAGGGTGAAGAAAAACACAAGACAGAAAAGGAAACACCAATCTTTCATATAAAGTATCACAGAAAACCAGAAAACAGCAGAGGGGAGGAGGGGGAAAGAAATAATTTATTTCCAGCACCAGATCTTCTCAGTGTTGTCACATTTTAAGTCTCCTGATGAAATGGGTACTTTCAACCCAGAAGATTCAAAAGCACTTTAGAAGCTTTAGGTATTGCACTACTGAGAGGTGCTTTCATCAGGAACTAAAATCCAGCTACTGAAACAGGACATACAGCAACACTTCATGGCAAGTTAGGGAGAACGAGCAATAATGAGAACAGCGTTACCACCAAATTTGGATTTTGACCGGATTGTCAACACTAACACTAAGACACTAAACCACCCTGCTTTTCTATTATCCTTAATTACAACAAGGAGATTTTTTCTATCTCACCCAAAACCAGCACAGCACAAAGCACCTGAAGAGGAGCTCCTACAGACCACAGACTAACGAGACACTGCTCAGAGAGCTGCCATCTGAACACAGACCCAAGTACTCTTGCCCACCGGTGGATCGGGAATGCATCCTACCACCAGGTTGCTGGCACGCAGTGCCACGGGGACACGGAATCACAGAATTGTCAGAGTTGGAAGGGACCTCTAGAGAGCATCCAGTCCAACTCCCCTGCCAAAGCAGGGCTGCCCAGAGCACATCACTCAGGACCGCATCAAGGCGGGTCTTGAAAATCTCCAGAGAAAGGGACTCCACACCCTCCCTGGGCAGCCTGTTCCAGGGCTCAGTCACCCTCACCATAAAGAAGTTTTCCCTCATATTTGAATTGAACTTCCTACATTCCAGTTTGTGCCCATTGCGCCTCGTCCTGTCACTGGGAACCACTGAAAAGAGTCCGTCTCCATCATCCTTTGCAGATCACACCCCTGCCCCAGCTGGAACAGCCTGTCCCACACACGGACACCCATCGCTTCTCACCACTGCGTGTACCCAAACCCACCTCGCCAAGAGCTGACCTACAGGAAGCCTGGTGTCCTCCGGACATTCCCCTCAGCGCAGCCCGACGGAAGCCCAACCCCGGGCCCCACTCTCAGCCACAGAAGCCACCCGGCAGCCAAGCCCACCTCAGGGA
>JAHREE010000125.1:38279-107952 GCA_033628505.1 Tringa tobata
CCTTGTACAAAACTGTTTTCCTCCCCTGACTGACATCAGATGAGCTCCTTCAGTGGCTCGTTTTCCCCAGGAAGCGTGCCGTTCATCTCAGGGGAAGTCTCGGTGCCCAGATATCCCAAGAGGATCTCGCTGCGCCGCCGCGACAGCTGCAGAATGTCTTCTGCCAACGACTGCACTGTTGTGTATCTCACGTTGTCCAAATCAAACATGTCCTTCAGATACTGTACTATCTGGTGCTACAAAGACAAAAGGAAGGTTTACAGTAAAGATACTTCCTCCCACCTGCCTGGACAGAGAGCAGAGAACCCCAAAAGGAATTTTGCCTGTCTGCCATCCACGCAAAGATCTGCTTTAGGCTGGGTGTTACTTTTGTGGCAGGACCCCCTCATGCCTCTGACACAGGACACCAGAGCTCCCAAAGTCAGGAAAGCCATGCTCATGTCCATGGCAATACCCATGCAAACATTGAATGAATGCAACAAAGCTTCTCATGATATTGTCCACAAGAACAAAAGGATTTAGGCTTTAAAGTCTAATAACTTATAAGAACCCATGTACAACAAATTCTTTCAACAACTTTCAATTCTTTCAACAAATTCTTTCAACAAATTCAAAGACAACATATTCTTTCAGCATATGCACCTGTAATATTTTTCAATACTGATGGTATAAATTGATCTCATCACATATGTTTCCTACTAGCTGTGGTAAATTGCACTGGGAATTGTACCGATCTGAATTCAGCAATCTGCATCTCAAAACCCAGTGATTTTTAGAAGGCTTTTGTATACAGCCAAGTTTCTTAATGCCACGTCAGTCACCAAAAGCTCACATCTGCAATTTTAAGCCAGAAGACAACAGGAGTCCCACACAGATCAGGCACAGAAAAGCCATCTTACCTTGAAGAAACTGCAGACTTCAGATAGATGCTGCTTGGGCCCCAGAAAACCAAAGGCTAGAACAGGACTGACATGCTCCGATACGGAGTAGAAATGAGAGATAAAGCCATCTGGTACCTGCCACAGGGAAGGGGAGAAATGGATATTCTTAATTCTCAGACAGAATTAGCAGCTTATTCTATATCTGCTACCAGAAACCATTGTGCTTCAGAAACTGAATTTAAGAGCTACTTAAGACCATCTCTTCCTGCAGAATTACATTTCTCTCTCAGAACCCTTGAAGCATGACTACAGCTTTCTATCTTTGTGTTCCTAAACAACTATTTCAGGAGGAAAATAAATAGAAGAAAATGGAAGGAACCATCAGGCAGTCTTTATAGACTCTATTTATAATCTCTGGACCAAGCTAGGAAAGGGCATGCAAATATCCAAGACAGAGCTACTTCCTGACAGCACCACTACAGCTTCCAACGCTCTCACTTCTCTTAGAACCACCTCACGAGGCAAACCCAGTTGTACCAGCCGGTGGGGTACGGGAGCTGAAAACTTGCCAGAGGCCACAGACCCTGTGGCAGAACTGGGGTTGTGAAGTTGCAGCTTCCTGTTCCCCAAGTCCATGAACTCGTCTGCTGTGATGCTTTAGAAAGCCACAGATTGAAGGGAAACACATCAAGTAATAACTGGTCAGCAGCTGGCGCTGACAGAGAAGCACATGAGCCATTCATTGTGCTGCCAGCAGGGAAATTACAATTCAGGAGCAGCCCCTTGTTGCTTACTATCTGTGATCATTCCTACGGTATTATGAAGGGAGGGAGGGAATACCAGACAGACAGCATTGTTTTCTGAGTCCTCACATTAAGAAAGAGGGAGAATAAACTCAGCCTGATTCAGTAAAACACTGCCATGGCACTGGAGCAGTCACGGCAGGACCCCAGTGCCCTAAGGCATTACAAAGAGTACAATTCAGTTCAGTCTTAAACTGCTTATAATTTGTATTTTGTCAAGATCTAGGTGTTATCTTTTCAGTTTCAAATACGTTAGACTCTTTCCCTTTTAATTAACTTTGCTTACCATCAGAAGCCTCCTTTTTGCTTTCAGAACTGACCAGCAGGCAGTTGCTAGGGCCTACAATTAACAGAGAGAGACCATCAGTTATTTGAATTACTTTTCAGAAAAAAAACCCAAAACAGTCACAGAATCACCTAGGTTGGAAGGGACCTTACAAAACAGTTTACCAACATATTGCTATCAAAATATCAAAGCAGTGGCCCTTTTGTGCCAACAACTCTAAAATTAGTGACAAAAATTGAAGTGAACTGGAAGCAGATTTGGCGACACCAGATCCATTGCAGAAAAGCCAAAGTGTTTCAGATTGCTGATATGGTCTGAAATAGTTGCCAAGCACCCTAGAATGCAGACTGTAAGCAGACAGCTGTTAAAAGGTGCCTCCCAACCACCATCTTCTCAATCAATGAAACTAATCAGTCTTAAATATGCAGCTGGGGACCAGGACTAGAGGAGAGTGCTGCCATTTGAGGATCAGTGTCTGCACAGGTACCACCAGAATGAATGGCCAGGTACAAAAAAAACCAAAACAAACCACCACGTGTTTTCCCCTACATTTTGATCCTTTTATTCTCATTCATTAAAACATGCATTGCCACCTTTTAACACCTCCATGGCATCACTGATAAAGGCTGCTAGGGAAATAAGTCTATTGAAGCCAACCAGATGCTTCCAAACTAAGGAAAGCTTTCCTATAAACAATTTACATGCACCAGAAGATTGTTGTCTAGAACTTCAGGAAAGCATGGTACTTCTAAAGAGAAAATTCTGCTCAGCCAGGACAGCCGAGGTTACACTCTTCCCCAGCCTTGGCACTGAGATCTCATGCTCAGCACAGGGACTACCCACTTAACGCACCGTCTCCTTGAAGCTGTCGGAGAGCCATCGGTTGCGCAGCACAGCCAGCACGGAGGAAGGCGGGTTCTCCAGATCCTCAAAAGCATCCATGAGGATGAAGTCCAGCACGATATCAAAGAAACTCATGCACACCACCTGTCAGAGAGCAAACGGTCTCTAAAGGAAACAGGTTTCAAAAAGAAAAATAATAAAATACAGAGACAAACTTTACTCTTTTGATTTGAAGCAACAAAACACAATGGGCTGAAGAACACAATGTACAATTGCAAAGTAGTATTTCAGCAGCAGTTCTTTCACTCCTGGGCAGCTCCTACATATCCATTATCTTCCAACTCCTCTGTAACTTTGTAGAGAGAACGTCTTTACCAACCCCTCTCCCCTCCAGCTCCTGCTGAGTGGTTGGCCAGGTCTCTTGCTTCAGTGCATAACGCAGCATCTCCTCGTAGCTTTCCAGGAATGCTTTGGGATTCTGGGAAAGCAGAGAAACAAAACACTTCAGAAGATACAAAGCTGTGAGCACGTTTCACCAAAGTTTAACTCCTCTGCTTTGAGCCAACATCAATGCATGCAACTGGCTGAAGGTTTTAGCCAAAACACTCTTTGTACAGAAAAAGAGAATTTATTTCTGAGAGGCATGGATGGCCCCAGGCTCAGCTGTGACTCAAAGTATCTATGTTGCTCCACTTTCTTCAAGACAGTGGCTAGAGACACTTGTATGCAAACTGAGCTGCTAAAGGACTGATCATAGAATGGTTTTCCCTATCCAAGGGATAACCAGTGACTACACCAGTGATCTGAAAACTGGTATATATCACCAATGCAAAGGTTTGATTACATTTTCCTTTTCCTATATTCCTTGAGACGATGCCATCGCTGATGCACAGCCTCTGCTCCAGTGAGGCACAGTATCAAACTGGATAGGAGATGCACAGAGAGGCTCTTTCAAGAAAATTTGCTTAAACAAGATTAAAAATGCCTATGCTTTACTTCTCACAATAGTCACCTGCATACAGGTGAAACTTTCTTCTTCCAACACACTCAACACACTGGGTTGGGATGGAGGAACAAGCGCCCCTGTGCTCAAGACACAGCTTAGTTATTATACAAACTTCCTACCTTTTCAGCTTTTGTCATCAGTCCTATCACCATTTGCTTTCCAACCTCCCCAAAAAACAGTTGATTGCTTTCATCCTCCAGCAGCTCCTGCAGAGGGAAGACAAGAAGTCTCCTGTGAGCACCTACACTCACACAAATTCTGAGTTGGGAGAAAAAAAAAGGACAGGACACAAAGTGGTGCAATGGTGCATACACCGGTATCATTAACCTTTAATAAGCTGGAGTCTCTGAAAGAAAACTGCTCTCCAGGAAGCAAGTTTAAAATTAGGCTGAAAGACTGGAAGCACCAAGAACGGAGGCACAGGAGCCACAGTGGGGCCAGGGCACTGGCTGCTGCCCAGGCTGTAGACATACCTTGCCAGGAAGAGGATTGCAGTAGAAGGAAACCTTACTTCCCCACCTCAGAGGTTTGACTCCTGCCCAGTGAAAAGCTCTTAAGTGGGAGTACCAGCTTCTAGACAGCTCTGAAATTCCCAAACTTTAACCTCCCAGAATTAAACCAGTGTGAGTGGCCATGTAACCACCACTCAAGTGGGACATGGGGGCCAGGGGATCCTCTCCCTCTCCACATCAAATCGATCAAGACGGATGAGGGAGTTAAGCAAAGGGAGCTTGGGCTGCTGCTGCTTCTGCTTTTATTTGTGTAGAGGGGCAAAGACGTCACCCCTGTGCAGGCAGAGGAGAACATGCCCTGGGAACCCACGGGTCTCGAGCCGTTCTCACCTGGAAGGCCTGTCTGACGCAATGCAGCTTCGCAAGGAAATCCTGGTCACTGTAGCAGCCAAGGAGCTCTGTCCTACAGGGAAAGGGGAAGGACTGCATAAATTTCAGAAACACAAACATCAGAAAAGCTAACAACTATGCTCCCCTAAAAATTCCCAATATGCCTAGGAGAAAGTAATAACTGCATTCCCTTTGCACAGCTCCCTGGGGTACCGGAGCACCTCTGCAAAGGCTGTTACAGATTAGGACTATGCCAGCCAGCCGCACAGAACAGGCACATTTCTCATTACTGATTTCCTGGGACAATTACCCTTTCTTCATGTGTGTGCTAAAATCTGTGGCTAGTTTCCTGGGAAGTCTGAACCAGCAGGAAGGATGCTAAGAATTCCAGACCCCAAAGGGTTATTCTGGTTACAAGGCTGCTCAAAGGCAACTAACATGTTCACACTGCTCAAACGAGCCTCAACACAAGGACCCAAAACTCCAGCTGTGACTTCACCTCAGCGTCCGGC
The DNA here is from genome assembly GCA_033628505.1 of Tringa tobata. Taxonomy (NCBI): domain Eukaryota; kingdom Metazoa; phylum Chordata; class Aves; order Charadriiformes; family Scolopacidae; genus Tringa; species Tringa tobata. Next base: position 43,453 of record JAHREE010000125.1, read on the forward strand.
ACGCAACTTTCCCTTCTTTCACTAACTGCAGAGCTTCTTCATATGCTGCTACTGGCTTAGAGAGGTGGAATGGTATTTCCTCAAACTGGAGAGAGTCAAAGAGCTGTAGAGGTGGCAAGAGGCATGGGAAGAACAAAATGATCTCATTAAATATTTGCAAATACACAAAGATCACGCACAAGCAAGACGTGTCTGTTTCAGCTAACAAACTTTTGTCACTGCCAATTATTTCATGCAAAGATATTTCTTTTCCCACCAGTTTCAAAGCTGTCTCAGCTCTGACACAGCCGAATATCCCCTAAAATTTACACAACCAAGTCACACTACATTAGATTTACAGTTCTCTCCTAGCTATTACAGCATGTTTTATAGAGTAGATAGGAAGATGACACGGAAATGCTGGTTAGAAAGAACTTCAGCATTCCCCTAATGAAATAACTTTTCCTAACATCCATTGTGAACCACCCAGCTTGAGGCTGTTGCTCCATGTTGGATCATCTTCCTCTACCAATATGTGTTTGGCTCCACTGCCTTTGTGGCTCCTCTCCAAGCAGCTGGACTGCTACCCACAGCTGAAACTTAAGTCACCTCTGCCGCAGAGAAGAAAGAGTCCTCAGAAATGGAGCTGTCTTCATCATCTGTCCGAAGCCGCAATGACCCATCCACCAATGGAAACATTAATTTCTTCTCTGGAGGAGAGGAAGAAGCTGCATGTGTAGGAGTTTATGGACCACCACTCCTCTCGGGCACTGTGCTCTCCCTCCCACCCCCACAAACAGTATGTTGTCACCACTTCATTGCCTCACTTACAGAAAAGACATAAAATCAGAGAAGAAACTGGCCTTCTAATGCATTTCTACCCCAGCTCCCATACCCAGATCCAGCAGCATGCTGTCTGACGGAAGCGAAGAGCCAAACTCTTCCTGGAGGTGGTAGGCTCGGTGTAAGAGGGCCTCCAGCTTCTCAGCAAACTCAGTTCTCTGGGACTCCTCCTTGAACATAACATAAAAGCCACCCTTAGTTAGCCAGCTGGGCAGAGACAGACTGACAGCACAAATATAGAAGGAAATTTGCAGTAAAATGGGATTTACATTTTGCAGATTAAATGATTAAAAAAAAAAAAGAGAGAGAGAGAGGACTCGTTAATCCTACAATGCAGCTAATAATGTACAGGGGGTGAAGCTTCTACACAGCCTATTCAAGCCATCTGGCTTTTTACCTTCAAAATTTTGCTTTCCTGTTAAAAAAGGAAGAAAGAACTTAAGAACTTTAACCCGCCATCCAGAAAACAGGTATTTTTAATAACTTACAGATCACTCGATTCTCCTGACTTGTGACTCTAGCCTAATTTCAAGAGGGAACCACACCAGAAAACCTGTCTTGAATACAACACAGTATCTAGAACTGGGTAACAGAGTCTTTGGATTAAGGTGCTGGCATAAGCAAAGTTTGCTGTAAGCAGCACAGGAGGATAGGATAAAAAAAAAAAAAAGAAAGGGAGAAAAATAAGACTTACACAGCATCTTGCCCCTGTGTCTGCATGAGTACCTCACCCAGAAGACAGAAGCATTAACAAGAAGCACAAAATCTATTTTGATAATGAATCGACATTTTTAAGTCAGTTTTAGAATAGGACTCTTCAAGGAGAGTCAACAAGAGAATCCAGACTTGACTTGGGTAAATATTATCTAGCACAAAACAGAAATATCCCACATATTTACTACTCCAGGCCCTATTTGTAAAAGGCTGGAAAGACTTTTGGCCAATGAGAACTCCTGGAGAGTTGGGAATTTAGCTCCTTTCACAGTCCTGAGCTACAGCACCTCTATTCAGTTTCATGATTGTTACCACTTCACTTTACTCATTAATACATGCAGGCAGCTGGTCTACGCTTCTCCATCCAGCTTCCCAGGAAGTGACAGTGACCACCAAGATCTCCCCTTTCAAATGCTTTGAAAAGTTACTGATACAACACTGCCCAGTAAAAAGCTATTTCTTTCTCTCCAGTGCTGGATTTATTACGGCCTTTTCCTCCTGCAGCCTCTGCTGCTGGAGGACTTGCATGACAGTGACTGACATGATGTTGGAAGGTGGATAGAAAAGCTGGGGAATGAGGGGGCGAGACTTATTAGAAAGAAAAAGAAATTAAAAACACCCACTCACGTTGCATAAGGAAGCCGCAGATATAGACAGCTCTTAAACAGAGTCTGGCCCAACTGTGCCCTTAATTTGCTCTTCTTTTTACCTCCTAATTACTGCTTCCAGCACCCAAGCTGGTCTATCAGCATGTTCCCCAGCTGCCAAATGTAAGGGAAAGGTGGGGAACCTACCTCTGTGATGTTCTCAGACATGCTCTCTTGCTGTTTCTTGCCGTCCCAGGGCACGGGGGTGCTGGTACCCCCACTGTCCCTCTGCCTGATGGTCAATGCCTGCTCCCACTTCTGCAGGGCCTCCTCAAACAGCTCCATGCCTGGCAACACAACCAAATACAAGCTGTGAGAGTCCCAGGAACTCAGAAACAAACCAATACAGCAGGAGCCTTGGCTCACTCAGACAATCCAGCAAAGAAGGAAGAGCCTCTCCCATACCAATAAGGAAGGATAAATGTATTCTATCTCTTTCCCTTTTAAATGTGGCTTAGTTTGGGTTAGAAGCCAAGGAGAACATGCCCACGTTACTTCCAAAATACTATTCTCCACACAAGGTGAGCCTGTTGCTCAAAGCACAGTATTTTGGAAGTAAATTATTCACTGAGAAAACAGAGAAATGCTTCTGTAGGAGAAGATGAGATTTTTATAACTAACAAGTGACTGAGTTTAAGTGAGAATGAGCGAGCAATTCCTATTAGAGCCCTACATTGAGCTGCTAATGCTCCGTGTCAATTTACACCCCCTTTTTGCCCTCACAGTGATAAACAACCCCCCCAGGGCTTGTTTACCTTGAACGTAGAGGCTCTCTGCACTGGAATCACCAAGGGCTCCAGCATCCCCCATTGCCTGGGCCTCCCACATCCCTGATGATGCTGGTATTGGACTGGAAGAGTTGACTGCTACCATCTGTGGGAAAGCAGCAGAGAGCAGCCTTTTGAATTCTCTCCAAGGGCAGTAGCATTAAGACCGCACAAACACCAAGACCAGCTCAATCCAAATGATAAGCCATTTCTCTTCCCCATGTTAGCCCCTGTTCTCCTCTGTATCAGTCCTCCCTTGCTTAAGAAGAGGAAGGTATCAAGGGTTACTGGCCCCCTCCCACTTGGCTTCACACTACGCTGTCAACTGCCAAGCACAGTGCCAAGAGGGGAGGCGAGGTGAGAAGTCCCCCCCTTCTCCACATGCCTTTGAAAGCATGGAAAGTTGTGTGGGAAATACCTTCCCAACCAATTTGCACTGAAGCTTCATTAGGAAATGGAGAGCTGTACAACGGTGAGCACTCGCAGGAGAGCACTGGAGGTGACAGCCCAAGAGAGCCTCAAAGCAATCACTTCAAAGGTGCAATGATTTTGATGGATTTCTGATAGAAAGTTCGCATCAGCCCCAGCTGCCTGTCCAAAAACCACTGGAAGTGGGGGAAAGCTACCACAGGCCAAACAAAGAAACAGATTACCAGCAAAAACACAGCTGAGGACTTTGGTCAGGGGGATCCCTGTTCTCTTCTTTGAAACCAAACCTTCTCCTGGGAGGGCTGAGCACTAAAATCCACACAGCAAATTATCAGCTTTCTCCGTTTTCATGCTAATGCATAAATGTCTTTTAAAGTCTGACCCAATGAAGTGCTGGGTTCAAACACTATCAATGACCATTGTTTTCTTACAGCTTAGAGAAAGATGTCCAAATGTCAGCCTGATGCTAGAAAAAAGCTACAATAATCATCTGATAGAGGAGTTCTTGACCTGCCTCCATTGATTAATTTCTGTGCAGTGTTAATAAATCACCTTGAGATCCAGAACTGCAAATCATCAGTTCACTGCTGCTGACTTATTTACTAGATGGCAAAGAACAGCCACAGGAAGCAGCCGAGAGAGCAGCAGAAACTGCAGCTGAGCAACAGAGGAGCTGTTTTCCCATAAATTAACATGAAAGTAGTAAGTATGGTGTCACAGACACTCAGCTCCCACATAATGACAAGGGTACGGGAACAGGTCCCTCTCCATGTGGATATCCCCACCCATGCACCAGCAATGGAAAAAAGAAATTTAGATTAAAAAAAACAAAACAAAAACCCAAAAAACACTATCTAAAGAGAAACAAACTTCATCAATATAAAACCTGGACAGCATCTGTGGGAAGGGAGAAGCCACAGAGGAATTAAATAGACATGAGAGTCCCTGCAGGGGGAAGAAAGTGGCCAGAGCTGGACACAGCTTGGATAACGCCGACACATCCCATCATATCCCAGTTACCCCAGGGGAATACTGGTGCAGGGCTGCACGCCCAGCGTCGTGCCGGCACTGCCGCCTGCTGGAGACAACACTTTGGCCAGCAGAGATTTTTGGCAACTGTCTGGTGCTTCAACCGTGAATGGACAAGCCAAAACACAGCAAAGCCTGCACATGCTGTAGGGTGCTGCTGGGCAACAGCTCCCCTCAAAGGGGTGATCTTTCACCCTTCCCGCCCCAGCATTGCTCACCAGCCACCGAGGCCGGGTGTTCTGACGGGTGACGCCGAGGGGGTGTTTCACAGTAAATCACAGCGCACCAAGGTGCAGAGGTTGGCTCGTGCCGCCCGCTGCTCCAACAGCAGCATGCGAGGCTTTGAGCAACGGGGATGTGAAATGGGTCTCAAAGCTATAAATGCTCCTCAATATCCTTCTGTGTTGGGTCTGACAAGAGGAGGATAAAAGCAGCAACAGCTTCTGTTGTGTAGTCAAGCCTGAATTACCTGTATTTATAGGCTGCTTTTGGCTTTGGAGAAGGTAGAACTAGACTGAGTTCTCAACCTGTGCTGTTTTCCAATCAGAGTTATGCAATTTTGGTAGTTAACTTGGTTTTAACAACCAAGCAACCTGTGAGCAACCCCAGCAGCAGAGGGCTGGGCTGGCACAGGGGCTGCTGGGCCACCCAAACCCCCACCATGGAGAGGAGCAAACAAGCTCCCCATTGCTACAAGACCCAATAACATCCCAGCCTTGCTCCTTGAGGAATCACAGCCACGTCCCACAAACAAGACCCTCCTGCAGCCCCTCTTTGGCCAGAGAAGTGGGATGTACCCTGGGGCTCTTGGCCATAGGAAAATGCTGCTCTGACTTCACACAGGCAACTCCAGTCAGTCACTGCAAGGTTATTAACAGCAGAACCCACCCTCCAATTATGTGATAATCTGTTCTGCTGTGAAAGCTTTGGCTTTATCCATTGGCCAGCACAAGCCAAAGGACTCTGTGATCTTGTTACAGGTAGGCACACTCCCATCTCCCAGCCCTGCTTCTCCCAGCCCAGCTGAGAAGGTCCTTACCGAGGCGAGGCTGTGGGAAGAACTGGAATGTTTGCTGGGCTCAATGGAGGAAATCCCACTGAGAGTGTCATTGCTCTTGCTGCTAGGACTCTGGACTCTCTTGCTGGAGTATCCTGCAGTTGGGAAGGTCACACACAAAAAAAAAAAAAAAAAATAGGATTTCAGGCCTGATCCACTGCAGCTGTGAATAGGGAGGGGCAATATCACCCTGTCAAGCATGACTGCACGTGGGCAAAGCAGCATCCAGTACCTAGAAATGAGTCACGGATTTCCTGTATGCTCTATTTTGCTCTAAGACACTAAAAAAGCAGGTATCAGTGGGGATCTGAGGCTGAGGAATGAATATTTATTCACTGCTCATGGATGGCAGGAGGCAAGCACAAGTGGAAAGCATGAAGGAGAAACTCCTCCAGCTTCCCTCAGGCCAAGCAGAGCACGGACACTGCCAACACTTCAAGTTTTCATAACAAATGTTTAATCCCTAAAGTGCTTTGCTGAGTACACCTGGGGTCAGTCTTACCCCAAAAATCAATCTAAGCAGCTGAAGAAGCTGCCCAAGGTCCAGGTGCCACAGAGCTGGATGGACACTCCTGACTCCCCAGCCTGGCCCAGGCCACCCTCCCCTCTGCCACCCAACCTCACCGATGGGGCTGCGTGGAGGACCCCCGGGTCAGGCATCATACTGTCATCACCGAGATCAATACGCAACCAGGTCACCGCGTGCCCCGGGCCGTTATTATTGGGGGAACCATGGCGTAACAGCTCCACAGTCTTCCCGTAGGCAGGGGGATGGGAACTGCAAACCTTGGTGAAACCTCAGCGTCACTTTTTTCTCGCAAGGGTTTGAGCTCAGGGTCTCTCCCTTTTCCTCCACCAACCCTGTGTTCATGGCACTGTGCTTCAGGCTTCTAATTTCATTCTGCACTGACACACTACACAAATGGCTTCGCTCCCCTCTCCCCCCAGCCATCAGGAACTTCCCATCGCTCCCTGTACACCCTTTTTGCTCCCTCACAAGAGGCTTTTGGGGATTTTTTTTTCCCCTTTTTGCAAGGCCGACCTTTCTTCACGGAGGAGACCCTTCTGGTTGGCAAGATGGGGACCGTGATCCCTCCAGGCTTAAAGCCGCACTTCTCCGGAGCGATCTGCTTCTTTCGACGACTACGGCGCTTCAGCTGATGAGCTGCAAGAGCCAACGCAACCGTCCCGAGAGCTGTAGCAAACAGCACCTTACGCAGGCCTGGAGAGAGCCGCAGCTGAGAGAAGACAGACTTTAAACACAAAAGATATGAAAGAGGAACAATNGCCCTTTTAAGAGGCCGCGGTGCGGCTGGAGGAGGGCATCGATCGGCGCTATAAAGGGCGAGCGTGCGGCGGCCGCGGTGACAGCGGGGGCGCGGCGGAGGTGGCTGCTCCCGGTGCTGCCATGGATTTCAACGTGAAGAAGCTGGCGTCGGACGCGGGGGTCTTCTTCTCCCGCGCCATGCAGGTGAGGCGAGGCGGGGCGGGCTGGGCCGCAGCGCGTCGCCATGGTAACGGCGCCCTCCTAAGGGGAGATGGGGTGGGGGGGAGTCGGGCCTGGCCGGGGTTCCCCCGGGGCTGCCGGGCCTTCCCGCTGCCTGGGACCCGCCAGGGAGGTTTTTCCCAGGATGGGAGGCTGGAGAATGAGTTTGGAGCTGGCCGGCTCCGCTTGGCTGAGCCACGGTCGCAGGAGCGGCCCCCTCTGGGCGCTGGGGGCTCTGAGTGGTGCTGAGGGACCCCCAGCAGGAGCTAAGCCAGACCGCGGTGCTGCTGGGGTGAGGCTCATAAGGTCCGGAGATGCTTCCAGCCAAACTGCTGGTGGGGGAAGAGGGGTGCGGAGAGGACATTGCTTGCCTGATGGTGGTTGTTTTTGCAGAAATGTTTGTCTTGCAAAGTTGTTTCCCCAGACCCGTTGGGGAACTGTTCCATTTTGCTTAGGGAGGTGTGGCAGAGGCGGCCTTGCAGATGGTCTGCACTTCAGTCCCTTGGGAGGTCAGATAGTAGTAGCTCCCAGGCCCTAACAAATCACAGTACTGTCAAAGTGACGGGAAGGAGCTGCTGAGACTGAGCAACCAGCGTTTCCGTGGGCTAAAGTGGCATCAGGACCATCCTTTGCAAACTTGAGGTCAGGAGCTGCTTGGGGATGCAGTGACCCCCTGGAGCTGTGGAGTAAAGAAACTTGGCTACCCCTGAGGAGCAAAGTGTGCATCAGGTGGTGAGATGTGGCTGCTGAATCTGTCCACTTCTTGGGCAAAACAACTGGAAAGGTGGTCTTGGCTGGGCAGGAGAAGAGAGGCAAGTCAGAGCTGGTTGGGATCCTGCCTGAGAAGCGAAGTCCAACTGGTGACTCTGGGACTGGGCATATTGTTCTACCTATTCTGGGGGGTTTGATAAACAAACAGAGCAGTGCTGTCTTGTTCCAAAACCTTCAGTAGAGTGGAGTAATTCTGGCTCTTTTAGGAACTGGGCTCCTGTAAACAGATATCACCTCCTGTAACTGTGCCAGTGAGTCATATGTTATGAAAAAGAGAGATATTAACTACAGGTGCAAAATAAGGAGCAGATGGAAAGCTTAAAGATGCTGTTCTCATGCAAATGACCTTGGTAGAAGAGGAATGGAAGAAATGCTGTAGAGAAATCTTATGTTTAGAAGCCTTATTGTAAGTCTCTGATAAGTGGTTTTTAGCTTCAAGGCGTAGGAAGGAGACAGGCATGGGAACAGTGTCTGCACACAGCGATTCTAGAACAAGGAGGCGTTTATAAATAGTGGATTCTGCCTGCTACACCTACTCCACATAATCTCGTGTATGAATATTCATATGACTAATTACGGTAGTAATTTCTTGAAGCAAAATGGGCACTGGTACTTGTGGACAGCATGCAGGTGTTTGTATAAAGTAGGGAGACTGGAAGGAAATGGATTGCTGAGGCTGAAAACAACCTTCTGAAGCCTAATTGCTGGAGCAAATAGGCTTATTTAGGCTGTGTCCGTAGCGTCCTGCTGCTAGTGTGGGTGAGCATTGCCCTGTCTCCACCAAGAGCCAGAAATGACAGTTGAGGTCTGCTCTTGGCAATGAGGATTGGGTTTGTAGCACTCTCTAGCACAGCAGATCTTCCAGGAGGAGAATATGACCTGCCTAGAATAAGCTCAGTTTTTCTATAGCATTGGAGACGCTTTCTTTGGCTCCAGGCATTTAACAAAGTGATGTTTTACTGGAACTGCAGTAACTGGGAGATAAATGCACTGGCCATTATGTGCTGTGCCACTCAGACAGCGTTAGCTATTGCTGTCTGGCTGGGATGTCTGGCCAACACACAAGAGCTTAACTCAAACTGGAAGAAGGGCTGTAGCATTGCTCAGCAAGGGGCGAAGGAGGCAGAGCACACCACCTGCGGGGTGGCTTCCCTGAGGCTTAGGGCAGGAGCAAACCTTGTTTGAAATCTGTCAAATGCAACCTAATGTAGGTGCTGTCTGAAGGATTTGGGAGGGGCTTGGGTCTTCTTAGTCTGGAGTAGAAAAGACTGAGGGGGGATCTGATCAATGCCTATATGTACTTAAAGGGTGGGTGTCAAGCAGAAGAGGCCAGTCTTTTTCCAGTTGTGCCCAGTGACAGGACAAGAGGTAATGGACACAAACTTGAACATAAGAAGCTCCATCTAAACATGAGGAGGAACTTCTTCACTTAGAGGGTGGCAGAGCCCTGGAACAGGCTGCCCAGAGAGGTGGTGGAGTCTCTGTCTCTGGAGACATTCAAAACCCACCTGGACATGTTCCTGGGCAACCTGCTCTGGGTGGACCTGCTTTGGCAGGGGGGTTGGACTAGATGATCTCCAGAGGTCTCTTCCAACCCCATGTCATTCTGTGATTCTGTGCCTAGGCTTGACCTTACTCATGACCAAAATAGTCCTCAACAAACCACTCCCTTTATGTGGCTAACTGGTGCCTGACCTAACTGGCAGCTTGAAGGGCTTGTGTGCTCCTGGGTAGGCAACCCTGTACCCATGTCCAGCAGGAGCAAGGCAAAGGTGGCTGTGAGAAAGAAGCTGTATAAGCGTAACTATCTTACCAGCCTTGTGTTCGTGGCTCCCTGACCAGGAAGTGTCCTGCAGCCTTCATGGCATCTTGTTTTCTTTGGAAAAACAAAATAGGTAGCAGAAATAGACAAAGTAGGGGAAGGAGGTGGTCGTCAGCACTACTGTTCTGGGAGCGGAGAACAAGCTTAAGCTTGCAGCTGCAAGGATAAAGAGCTTTTGTAGGATTCAGCATCCCACTCGACAATGTACTGTATTGACACTTGCTCCACCAGTCACAGCCACCCAGTAAGCATCCTCAGAGGGGATGCAGCACACAGCCCCTACCAGCTGCGCCTGCAGACAGACTTCAAACAGGTCATGCTGTTCTAATATTCACTGAAGGAGAATAAGGCCTTTCTCTTTGATCAGCTGCACCTTCCAGTTATCAGTAGAGGGGGTTTGATCCCAAATCTCTGCAGAGGAAGCGATGCTGACAGCTCTGGCTTCCCTACAGAACTGGCATCTCTCCTTCCAAAGGTAACACGTTGGATGTCTCTGTTCTAGACAGGCTACAAGCCAGACACTCTCAGGGATGTCTGGAAATAATTGTAGGTGTCTGTCTTTTGTCAGTTTTGATGTAAACTGACTCTGGGTGAAATTGCCCAAGCGTGAGTATAGCTTTTGGGTGCTTATTCCACTGCTAATGTAATTACTACTAGCGGCTAGAGGTTGGCTTACTCTATCTTGAAGGCCCTGAAGAAACACAGACTCCCCCATCTCTCTCGACTCTGGTGATAAAGGAGATGTTTCCCCTCTGTTTGCTGACTTTACTGGGGTTGATACCTTGGTTGCCGGACATCTTAAAAGTCAAGAGAACAGGAGGTGACTTAAAAGGGTTTTGAAGGCAGAGGTATGGGCCAGAGCATGCTTCCATTTGAAACACGCCTATAAATCCATGAGGGCAGTATTTTTTTCCTCTCCCAAATGCCTTGTTTATGAGTTAACCAAGCTGTCCTGTTAATGGCTTCCTTCTGTTCTCTAGCACAGTTTTACTTGGCTCAGAGCCTTGCTTTCCTGACTCCTGGTGACCAAATACTTGAAGCATACTCTGTATCTGGTCCAGAGCTGCTGAGATACAGGTAGCTTTTGGATGCTGACTAAGGGGCTATGGCTTCTCTCCTAATGTAACCCTGTACAAGTTGGGAGGTAGATTTGCCGGAACCGATTCTGTCTTGCCTCTGATCACCAAAAAAGCAAATGTTACAATAGTCCGGGCATTATGAAGCTGTTCAGAGGCTTCAGAAAATCCATCGGCCCAAAACTACTGGCAGGTGCAGGAGACCATTCCTGGTTTAAGACTCCTGGACCTGGTTTAATCTCTGTGCTTTAAGGTGGAAAGTCATAAGTAATCTCCAACTGGAATAACTGGGGACCCTGCCAGTAGTACAAGGGCCTGAACTCTGCCATAAGATCCTCTGCAAGGGGACTGCAGCTGCCCTGTCCGAGCTCACAGCATACAGGCCTGGGCCAGCTGGAGGGGAGAGGGATGGAAAAATCACACAAGCCTGGCAGAGACATAAGTCAACTCGTGCTGCATTGTGCAAAACAGCTGTGGTGTTGGCATAACTCAGTTGGGAGCACTGGGATTTTATTCCCCTGGCTTTAAAGGGGAGAAAGGTGCTAATGCTTTCAGCAAGGAAGACAACACGTGTTATTTTAAAGCCTAACCTTGATGGCCTTAAATCTCTAGGGCTGTAAGCACAGCCTTTTTCGATGTTGTAGCTGTAGTGCAGAGGGACCCATCCAGCTCAGCTCTACTTGCTCACCCTCCTGACATCCCAGTAATGTCTCTACCAACTCTCTTGGGGAAAGGGGCTTTTACGCTCAAGCTGTGAATGCAGGCAACTGCCCTAACTGCAGTCCAGCGTGGTCTTTCTTCTTTTGGGCCTGTCACCCACACGCTGCTCTCCTGATGTGTCAGCCTGCTTGGCCACACGGGCCCTGATAATGCATCTAGCGTTCCTGCTGGCCAGCCAAGCCTCCCAGAGGAAACCCAACCTTTGGCTAAATTATTGATGCCCTGGAATGCAGCACGACTCTCCTCTTCCTGGAGAGCGAGAGTGGCACTCGACAAAAGGCTGCCCTGCATTATTAATCACCTCATTGGCTTCCCTGCACAAAGACGGGGACTGGTGCTCAGTTGGATCAGCTGCAGGGACGCTTCCTGCAGGACAGGAAGCCCACGACCTGGCATGTGATCCCAGGTTCAGGGCAGGACTGTTGACCCAACCATCAGATTCTAAAAAAACAAATGGGAGTAATTCTGTTGCAGCAGGATGGAAGAGCTTAAGGTTCTCCCCGGGCATCGTAATTTTATGTGCTCTGCCTGCCCTGAACTCCCTCACCAAGCCTGTAGGTCAACTTGATGCAGCTGAATAAGGCTCCCATTTGTGGCAGTGCGGAGTACTTGGTGCTGCAAAAGACACCAAGACACAAAATATTTTTAATCTGTCTTTTTACAGTCAGAAGGCACAAATGTATGATCAACTCATCTGTTCTCCTGCATCTCTTGGCCTCACAGTAAAATCTTATGCCTGTTCAATGGGAAGGGAAAAATAATGACATTTCTGTAAGTGTTATGAAAACAAATTCCTAGGAACAGAAGTCCTTTATGGGGGAGTTCTGCTTGAAATACTTGAGTAGCCAGACTTCATAAACTGCTGTTGTTCTGCCCAGCTTTTCACTGGGGACACTGATTTGGGCAGCCAGTTAAGAGGGGATCAGCAGCTGAGACCTGTTGCCACCTGAAAGCTCAGATCTCCACTTGCACGGGCCATAAGAAAGAACCAGCTCATAGGATAAGGTGGTGTAACTTACCTCTAATCTCCTTCACTGGCTGTGCTTCCATGAGAAGCTTCATCTGATCTCACTGCCAGCTGCTCCTGCAAGAGGTGGTCCTGCTCTCCTCTGCACCTGATGGTGGCATGTTCCCAGTAGTGCTGTGTAGTTGAGCGAGTTCTCTGATTTGCCTGAAAAGTCATGTTAGAGGTCAAGTTGAGCTGCATCAATGACTCCCCATGTACAGACAAGGGGGTAGAAGTGTGCTGCAGGGGAGGAAAAGAGCACATTCTGCAGCCACCTTCACTGCAGTAGTACCAACTGCCCCAAAGCTGTGCCTGGGTCTGGACTTTGCAGCATAGCTGCCTTCTGGGCAGGGGTGAGGGAGACACAAAGGGAATTCAGTGTAAATGGAGGAGCAGCCTCCCAGTAAGTGAGCTACAGCCTCCCGTGCCCTTACACCCATTTCATGACATTCACATCCTGCTTTCCAACGCTGAAAGCGAGCCTGAATAAGAGATTGTTTTCTAACCTGACCCTTTGGAGCCACAGGATGTGACTTAGATTCCTGCCCATCCTCCCCTTCTGGCATAGCCCAGGCTTGCAGTGATCATGGTACGTGTCCTCAGCCCTCTCCCAAGACAAACAGCTCAGTTCTTATCTCAAGTCAGGCACTAAAGTTTCTGAGTCCTGGCTGCTCCCTGACCAAGCGACACATTATTCCACTGCACTGGATGAAGGGGTGGGTTACAGAAAACAGCCACAAAAGTCAGTGATGTTTGGAGATGCCACTTGTGAATATAGCAAAGGACCCCAAAGCTGGAGTGATTCAAGAGGCTGGCAGTAGCACTGTGGAGATGCTGGAGAGCTTCAGCAGCGATCTGACTCTGCAGCAATGCTGTAAGAAGCTGACTAAATTCAGCTGATAAGCAACTGGGTTTAGGCTTGACAGCTCCAGGGCAGATGCTGGTGCAGGAGAGTATAAATTGCAAGACGAAGAGCTGGACTTGAAAGTGAGATCTCAAAAAGCTGCCTGTGAAAGGGGGGCGAGGGAGACTGTTATGCTTGCATCAAAGAGTCTTGGCTTGTTTAAGAAAGCTCTTAAACAGATGACTCAAGAATTTGTGCCAAATACCTGGGAAGCCCCAGTTTGCTGCATGGCAGTGACTCAGCCCAGCCTGGCAGAGTCTGAAAACAGCCCTGGGTTTCCAACAGTGACAGAGGGAGGGAGCCTCAGCCGCTCACGCACGGCTGATAGTCGTGTGGGTCCCCCAAGAGCAATCACAGACATCAGGTACAAAGCAATACAAACACCTTCTCGCCTTCAATATGCTTTTAGCCACGTCCAGCAATAGCCAGGGGTCCGTGGCAAGACTGAGCTGAAAATAACTGTCAGTAATCAGGGGCTACTGATGCTGAGGAACAGAATAGTGAAGCGATCCCTGGTCATGCATGGCTGTGACTCCTCTGTCCCCACCGGACTGCAGGAGAGAGTGTGACTGTCCTTGCAGTTCAGTACCTGTCACCACTGACATCCAGCAAAGCGGTTCACTGCTTGTAGCTTGCCCAAACAGGTCATTGTGTAAACATACCTGCAGGGCTTGGATATCTCGGACATCTAGTAACATTTGCACATGGCTGGTAACAGGACTCCCAGAGGCTGTTTGCCTCCTCGCATGCTGGTCCTGGGCTTGCTCCTTATCTCCCTTTGTTCCCAGCATTGTACGGGATGTGAACACAGTTGAGGGTGATGGGCAGTCACAGGAACAGAGCTTGCCAGAAAGCCTTTCAGGGGGGCAGCAGACACCAGACCAAGACCCCATGAAGAGGGCATCTGGACCAATCTAGAGCTGAGCTCTGGGACAGGGGAGGGAAGAGGAGAAGGTACAGGTTACAGATTAGACAGGAGCTGTATTTCACCTAGAAGTTTTAGCCAGGCTTTAATCTCTTGGCACCTGAATGTACCAGGTATTGTACTGTATGATGTCCTGATAACAGTAGCACCAGAGGCCAGCAACAAGGGCTAAAAGGACAACTGCTACTTCTGTAGGCTCCCAAGTGGCAGAGATGTTTAAAGGGGTCTCTTAGTATGATCCAACAAGGTGTTGGTTCCATCAAGAGCAGGAAATTGTGCTTTGCCAACTTCGCTGAGAGGATGAGTAGAAAATGGGGATGGGATGAGAGGGAATGGACTTTTCTCTGAAATCCCCCAAGAAAGCTATGAGGGGTCTCCAGGCCATCTGATGCTGCACCTCCAGACTGACAAACCTTGCTTGTCAGGTGCCATTGTCCAGTATGAAAACACTGAAGACTTTCACAGCTTGCTTTTCCCTGCTGCTAATCTTAAACTTAAAAGGAATCACGGAGGGAGAGAGAGTCCACTGCCAGTATGAATCCAAGTGCTAAGAGTCAGGCACCATTATATTTCTCTCAATACTCTGCTTCAGAGTGTGTCCTAGAGGAAGACTCATTTGCTGGAAGCATTTTTATCTAAATCCTGAGTTTAAGCCTCCTTAAACCTCAGATGCTCACTGCCAGCAAGGCAGGAGGTGAGCTGGGAGGCAGCTCACCTGTTGGAGGGTACTCACAAGCCTGTAGCAAACCCGATGTTGTGTACATGATGAGAATAAAGCAGGACTTGTGAGGTGGTAGTGGCATTCCTGATCCTGCTGGGTTTGCAGGACAGAGTTGGTTAAGAGGAGATAAAGGGAATTGGCATCTTGCCTCACCTGAAGGATGTCTGTTGCTTTCCTGCATGAAGAACCCAATGCACATTCAACTAGTTTCCTCACAATTAGAGGGGGTTTTTTTGAGACCTTATTAAAAAATACTTATTCCAGAACACCTCTCAAACTTGGGCTCTATTTTTATCCACTCCTGGGTAAACTTTTGCCCTCTTCCCTGAAAGACACCTGGTAACAAAGAATGATACCTCGAAGGCTTTTTAGCTCTCCTCTACGATGAATGCATGAGACAGAATAAGCCTCAGAGTCTCTTAATAGCTCTATAGCACACTATAATTTTGCTTTAGTAGAACAGAACTTCTAACGACTATGTCTTTCCTGCAGTTTACTGAAGAAAAGTTGGGCCAGGCTGAGAAGACTGAACTAGATGCCCACTTTGAAAACCTTCTGGCCAGGGCAGACTGCACAAAGAACTGGACAGAGAAGATCTTGCGTCAGACCGAGGTTCTGCTACAGCCAAACCCTAGTAAGTCCAGTTTCTTCTAATGCTTGAAGGACAAATGTGACTTGCAGCTCATTGTTAAAAGATGCCCTCTGGCAGAGATCCCTGTTCCACTGAGTTTGTGGGGGTTGGAAGAAACTTGTCTTTGCAGGGCCTGTCCTTCCTTCCCAATGTAGCTGAGAGGTGCCTGGCTGCTGCCCTACACAGCCTGGCAGTGCTCCTGAGGGCTGGGGAAGGGACACCTCCTGGTGCTGATGCTTCCTGTCCAGTACCTTTAGGGCTGCATGGGGTGGGCTATCCTGAATGCCAGTTTCAGGGGCCCCTCCTTCATCCTCCATCCTGTAATTGCTGATGGGATCCTCATTCCAGGTGCCAGAGTAGAAGAATTCCTCTATGAGAAGCTGGACCGGAAGGTGCCTTCCCGGGTCACCAACGGGGAGCTGCTGGCACAATACATGACAGAAGCAGCTAATGACTTTGGGCCAGGGACACCTTATGGTAAGTCAGCCTAGCTAATTAAAAAGCCCTGGGAATCCATCCCTTCCTAAGACAGTATCCCCATGACTGGTTTGGGTTAAGACTTCTGCAGCATGACTCTTGAAGAGGGCAAGGGGGCCCGCTTCCCCTGTGGCAGCCTATGGGTGTGTCAAAGCTGATGCCAGAGAAGGGTCTTCTCTAGCACAGAAACAAACAGCCCCCCTGGAGTAGGAAGTCAGTCTTACTCCACAGCAAGGCATCTTCCATGCTGTGGGGTAAGAAAGGGGCAGGGGTGTCCCCAGTCCTTATACAGTCCTCAAGTCTGGCAGAGCTAGACAAGAAACACACACACACAGATCCAGGGTAACTAGTGGAGCTGGTTATAGGATGCAGAAACCGTGCTATTTCTATGGCTTTCTAAACTCGCCTTGTTGCAGCGAATGGCTTTAGCTTTGTGCACTTTGAGCATATATTTAGTTTAAGGTGGTATCTAGTTGCACAGAGTTCCTCTAGACTCTGACCAGAAGAACCATCTTTTAACTGTGTCCTGCAAGTGGAGGGTGAAAATCTTTCTCAGCAGAAAGCAAACAGGAAAACAGACTTGGGAAGGTTGACGCTTGGCTACAAGCCTCAACAGGCCCCTTCCTGACCACACAGTACATCTTTTTGCTCTTAAATCCTAACAGTTGCCTCTTCTTGGAAGAATTTTGGGCTTCTTTGAGCAGCAAACCTGCACAACAGCACAGCCTTAACTTCCAGCTGTCCTTGCCTCTGCCATGATCTTTGTTACTGCTCTCCAAATCAATAGCTGTTCAATAGCGAGTCCTGTTACAGGCAGAACAGCTGTAACTGCATCTATAGCCAGCACTGCCTAATCAACTCATTTTTTTCTGGTCTGGTGCTTTTTAATTTGGTGCTCTGTTCCTGTGCCTCTGTTTTATGAGGCAAACAGATCATTCTGCGCAAGCAGGTATAGCAGTAAAAGGACATCAGTGGAATAAGTGCCTCAGATAAGATCAAAGCTGCACTGGGAGCAGCTGAGAAGAGGCCTGAAGCTAAAAGCAGATTGTAGTTAGGACTGAAGCTGGTGTGGTATGGGCATGGTCACCTCGTCCAGGCAGCGTACACTGTGCCTTTGTCCCCCAACACTGGACTCTGGTAACTCTGGGTGAGTTGGCTGAAGCCAACACTACGTTAATTGGTTTCTCCTGATGCTGAAGGCTCCTGTTATTGCAGGGAAGACCTTGATAAAAGTTGGAGAGACTCAAAGGCGCTTAGGTGCAGCAGAACGGGACTTCATCCACTCTGCCTCCCTCAACTTCTTGACTCCACTGCGCAACTTCCTGGAAGGGGATTGGCGAACCATATCTGTAAGTATGGTGGCAGGGAAGGGGAAGCTTGTCCTGTCACCAGAAACGAGGAGGGGAGAGGGAGACAGGGCTGAACACTCATTTTCCTTCCCTGTTGAGAAAGGACTCCTCTCCCCTCAAAGAATGCAATGATAGGGAAATAGCAATCCTAGATCTGTTTGGGGCTCCCTCTGCAGCAGAGTGGGATTGCCAGTTGATGTGCATGAGGAAGGTGGCTCCTTTCCTGACTCCTGCAACTGAATGGGCACCAGCCACCCACAGCTGCCCTGTTGCCAGGTCAGCCTGTATCCCCAGCAGCCAGGCCTAAGACTCTTGTTAACAAGATGAACACACCAACTACTTCTTTCTCACTAACACTTTTTGCTAAGGAAATAAATTTGATTCCTAGATGGTACCTTGTCCCTTTCCCTCCCCAATAGTTCCTGAACAGTCTGCTCTTATCCCATTTTCTGTCCCTTCCAGAAAGAGCGGAGGATCCTGCAGAACCGTCGCCTGGATCTGGATGCCTGCAAAGCCAGGTTGAAGAAAGCCAAAGCTGCCGAGGCAAAAGCAGCGGTAATTTTCCCCCCTCATTTCCCTTGCTGCCCTTCTGGCCCCAGGGCTTGGCTCACATGAGCAATGCCACGTGCTCTCTGGACAAAAATTAGGCTGCACTACTATGTCCTGGCTTTGGCAGGCATTGGTGGGGGCATTTTTTGTCTGGTATGTGAGGGAACTGTGACTAGGAGCCATGTCCCTCTTCTTCAGATGTCCTCCCATGGGGGAGTTGTTGAAACAAATAGTTCTGAGCTTCCAAAGTCTGGAATCTTCTACCCAATCCAGGCTCCTGTCTCCTGAATGATAGTAGTTTCCAGATGATTTGTACTAGTAACTGAAAGGCTGCATCTTCTGATGACTTGCTAACTTTCCCTGGGGATCTCAAAGCAAGCCAAGAGAGAGCTGAGCTGGGAGGTGCACAAGGGAAAAGCATGCTGGGGCTCTGCAGCAGTCCCAGGCTCCCAGACCAGTTAGGATTCTGCCAATACAGTCGTCCCAAAACACGAGTGCTGGGGTGGCCATGGTAAGACTGTCTACCAAGAGGCACTTCCTTCAGCTTCTCTATTCACTTAATTCATGGTGCTGCCTAGTTATAGGCTAGTTTTGCCCTCTGGCTGTGAGGAAATCATGACAAGTAAACTAGCCCCCAGGTCAGAGCAGCGCAGAAGGGACTGGTGAGTCAGCCAGTGTCCCTGTCTGCAGGCCTGAGCAATGGGGACAAGCGCTTCAAAGTGCTTCTCTAAGGCTGATGACAGCCTTATGGACGTCTTATGGACAGCCTTATGATGGAGCTGGACTCTCCCTGGGCAAAGGCAGTGTGGCAGGGAGGATGTAGGTGGGCACTGATGGGTTCCCTGGAGGGCCTTGTTGAAGCAGATTTGCCATCCTGTAGCGCTCTGGCTGTTGGCACAAGGACTTGCCAAGTTCTGCTTCTAGGCTGGGGCCCGGAGCTCAACTAGCAAATGCGTGCAGTCGGAATAGGCAGGAATCCTTATCACTCGGTCTCTGCGACGCACTGGGATACCAGCCTAGGAACTCTGCCATGAGCTCATTTTCTAGCCATCTGCTCAGCTGGGCCTCTGGCCTTGCAGCTCCCTGGGTGGCCAGTTCCTGGGTGTTTCCCCTTTTCTCCAGCTCCAACTGCATACATGCCATATGGCGAAGCTGTGCAAAGGTCAGCAGCCCCATCAGCAGGTCTAAGGGAGCAGTCAGTCCTACGTGGGAAAGACCTGAACAAAGCTCTGGGTGAACAAAAGCGATAGCTGCCCTTTTAAAAAAGCCTCCTCTCATCAGTCAGGTCACCCAGATTCACTAAAGGTAACTTCAGGGATCCCTGATTACCCTTCTGAAGGGGATGGTGCCCCCAGTCTCAGTGGGAAGTAGTGGCCATTGCATTATCTTAAGGTTAAATCAGAACAGGAATTCCGATACCTCCTGTGCTTCCTCCCTTTCCACCCTCTTTACCTTGCTTCCTACATGAAGTGGTCTCAAGGCCTCTCACCTGCCCACAGACCCTTGGGTGAGGGACTTCCCTGCAGCTGGAACAGAAAAGCTTGGTTTTCCATGGGAACTGCAGGGCTGGGATGCCCCAGGCGGAATGCAGAGCCAGTACAGGTTTTCCAGGGTGTTTGTCCCAAGCCACTTTCCAGCCCGTCAGAAGAACAGCCTCAGCTGCTGTTGTGGGTACCCATCTCTTCCCCAGCTTAGCTTAAAGGTGGGGTCCCTGGCCTTAGGGCACCCCACTGACTACTAGAGGACAAGGCACGGCTCCCAGCATGGAGGGGAGAGAACTGCTGCCCCTGCTCAGGGCATATTAACTCATCATTAGACCACAACGTGCCCTGTAACATGCCTGGAGTCCTGTGTCACCCCTCTCCATCCAAGCTGCCCTCAAGTATCTGGCCTCTCCCAGCTCACCCCTCTCTTGCTGCTCTTCCCCTCTGTAGTGCAAACTTGTGTTCCCACAGCTTCTGTCTCGTGACTGACCCTCCGAGTGCGCTGCTGCCCAGACCCGTGAGCTGCTATTCGAGTGTCTGGGCTTGTGCATTTCCCTCCGACTTCGTGCTTTGTCCTTCCTGTTGATGCTGTTTGGTTTACTAACCTTTTTGTTTTGTTTCTTTGTAATTTGCTCAGTGTGAGGGAGATGTGAGTATTGACTGTGCTAACAGTGCTGTGATGATGATTTTTTTTTTTTTTTTAATTTAACACCTCTCATTGTCTCTTTCCCATTTTAAATGAAAATTCATATCTCCCTTGTCCCATTGGGACTGGCCCTGGAGCATGTACTGAGCGTGGTCAGGGCTGTGGCTGCCTGGGGAAGGTAGCCCAGGAAGATGGGAGCATCTGTTGGCTGCCAGCAGCCCCTCTGGAGCACGCACTCTGTTCCATCAATGCTGCTTGCAAGCAGTGCTCAAGAGGGGCAGGGGCTCCCCTAAAGACCCACTCAGACTCCTCCAGCTGCAGGCAGGAGGAGGACAGGTTGGGTGGCAAGCCCCTCTCCTAGAAGGGAAGCAGTCCAGAGACAATGACAGGCAGGTTGATCTGGTTGTGGTGCTGTTCTGTCCTCCAGGGCTCTGCCTGTTTTCCCCATTACAAGAGCGGGAGTGGGAGGGAGGTGGGTCACTTTTGACCACTGCTTGCAAATACAACTTGATGCATAGGAGTGCAAGAGCAGCTTGCCTCCTTCATCCCATGTGCTGTGACTAGTTTTGGGACTCTCTGGAGACCAGAGAATGGGAGGAGAGGTTTCTTCAGTTGCTCTTATCTTTAAAAAAAAAAAAAAGCTAAGAAGCTGTTGTTGTGAAATATCTCCTCTCCCCACAGGGAGGAGTTAAGCCTAGTTGCTGTGCTGGCCTCAAATCTCCCTGGTGCATTTTTCTCCTTATATTCAGATTATAATTGTAATAGGAGTCGCTCCTCCTTATTCCTTCCCTCCAGCCATCCCCAAAACTCCTAGATGTTTTTTAAAAAAAACGAACTCTTGTTGGGATTGCCTGACTGCTCCTCCACACCCTGGTCACTCATTCCAGCAGGCTGCTTGGGGCCCAGCAAATCGGGTCAGCGTGTATAAGCAGATCTGGGTGAGCTGCAAAGAGATTAACCTGGGAGAGGAAATGTGGGGCCTGAGAGGATTAATGGCGTAGCTGGGTTACGGTTGGATCCTGCGCCAGCCTTTCACACCAACTCACTGCACAGTGAAGCCTGACCCAGGAAGATGCCCTGATCCATCACACCAGCGTGATGGTCCTGCTGTAAGCCAGCTGGTTGACTCAGCGCTCTGGGTGATGCTACAGCCAAAGGTCACCCCAGGAGGAGGCCTACTCTTAGCTGTTCTGTGATGGTTGGTGATCCCACACCTGTGGGTGGGTGGACTGGATCCCTTGCATTCCCAAGGAGGAAAAACCTCTAGAGTGCTTAAGTCTTCCTGCCCCAGGGCAGAAGTTTAGCTATAGAGAAGGTGGCTTGGAGGTTTCCTGACCTCTGGGCTGAAAACTCACACACTGCCTTTGGCAACAGGCTTTGGACTAGATCTGCTTTGGCTAAGCCCTTCCCCTTACCAAAAATAGCAGATCTGAGTCTGCTGGGAGAAAACACACCCAGAGGCTTGGTGAAAGTAAGAACAAGTGGATGTGTTTCTTTAAAAGGCAGCATGAAAAGGATGCTCTGATGCTAGTAAATATGCCCACTTCAAGGATAAGGCCCTGTACAGGGACAATTCCAGGACTGTAGGTGGGAAGGAAGATCCTGCCCACTGGACTGAGCCAACATGACATGAGCAACCTGCTGGCTGCGAGGGAATGGGAAATGCATTTGAGATTGTGCTGGCTCATCTCCACTCCAACTGGGCGCTGTGTGAGCAGACAGCTGTAAGTACAGGCAGAGTTTCTAACAGCAGAAACATCTGCTGGTCAAGTGCTGGGTGTGACTGCGTGAGCCAGTCCACCTCCCCTTGCACAAGCCTGGCTTCCACACGCCGCTATTCAGGCTGTTGAGAGATCTCCATCCTGCCATCCCATAAGAATTTGAACTAAGCTCCCAGCAGAGACAGGAAAAACACACTAGTCCCTTCTTCCATCCATTGCCCGACTGACTCCTATCGACTCTCTGCGTGACTTGTACATGAAACTCTATTCCCCCCACTAGGCTGTGCCTGACTTTCAGGAGACTAGACCTCGTAATTACGTTCTCTCCGCCAGCGCATCAGCGGTAAGATTGCCTCCTCCTAGATGTTGCCTCTCCAACCTCTTCCTGCCCCTCTCTTCACCTGACTTAAACTCAGACCTAGTGCTCTGCTGTTTTCAACATTTTAATGTGACATGGGCTGCCCAAGGTTCCTCTGATTCAACCCAAAGGATGCAGATCCCCCCTCTGGGGGTGCATAGTCAGGGTCTGGCACTTTTGCTCCATGGTTTGCTTTCCTGTTTCTCTGCCTATCCGTTTCCACACTTCCAGTGGGAACCTTCTGACTGTTTTTTGTTGCTAGTGGAGCAATTGAAAGGAAAAACACCTCAAAGGTTGGCCTTTCTGGATGGTTCCAGCCATGCACTGGCAATGTCACATGTGTGACTGCCTGATCAGTACTGTGCTGACAGTACTCCAAGACTTTGTAGCTGGTCAAGAGAAGCAAAGGTGGAGGAATCTCTCTGCCACCCATCGTGTCAGTAATGCATAGCTGACAGTGCAGGCTCGTCTATTCTGCAAAGACAGATAAATTTTTTTTCCCCTGTCATCTTGGGACCTGTCTGTTGGTGGCTGTTCCGCAGTCAGATGCTCTGGGGGTGGGTAAATAGCCAGTTGCATCTCTACTGTGTGGCACTGAGTGGTTGTGGTCAAGCAATTGACTTTCCGTGCTGTGTTCATGGCTCCCCATTGCACAATGTCACATTTCTCGTTAAAATGTTGAAAACTAATCATCTTGCTTCCTAAATAACACTTCAGAACAACACTGATGCCTGTTAATTGAGTAATCTGGGAGTGGAAGGGCCAGGGAGTGGGGTCTGTAGATCTGAAGAAGGACAGCCCAGCCTTCTAGCAAACAAAAAATGTCATGGAAACAAGTTGGATTTGGTTAATGGAGAACCCATCCTGTTTGGGGAGAGATGTGTCTGAGCTGGTAGCATCAGTGTTAGTTCCCAGGGGCATCTGTCCTGACCTTCTTGGAGAGTGATGCTGGGATCAGAAATAGCTTCGCACAATAGCTAGAAAATCATTTCCTTAGGTGACTGCCCCGATGATGAGACTCTTTAGGATGAGGCGGAGACTGGTGATGCTGTAGCGATTGCTCAGTCTCCATCTCTCCGAGCACAGCAACTCACAGCGAGTGGCTCCTGCTTCTCCCTTGGAAAGGTCTGTTCCAAGGACAGTGCAATAATGGCCTAGAACTGAGCTGTAGGAGAACCAGAGGAGAGAAGCTGGACTTTCCCTGTCTCTGAATAGCTCTGATTAGACCAGGGTATCCCGATCGTTCCCCAAGGCTTTCTAAAGCAGACCTGAAGGCAAGTATTTGCATAATGTGCATTAGCATCTCGCAGAGTGCCCAGATGCTCAGTTGAACATGTCTAGTCACCACTGAACTGCAAAGCTGTTGTGGGGAGCAGATGCCAAGCACAGTAATGTGACAGCAGAACAGAGTTTTAGGGAGGTTTTAGCCCAGCCCACAGGTGGCAGAGAAGTGCCAGGGTAGACCAGTTTAGCAGTCCTTCTTCAGAGCTCTGCTAGAGAAGCTCTGACAGCAGTGATGATGATGTGGGACAGAGCAGGGCTCTAGGAGACAGATTTGCTCTAGGTAAGCAGCCAGCATTGGCCTTGATCACTTAACCAAGTTTGATGAAGTTTGAGGACCTGTAGGAAACCTGCTGGCTTAGCCTCGTGTCTCATGGCTTCCAAAACTATCAATTTTAGAGGTTGCAGGTGGTGTTGAAGTGCCACCTGAAGTCCAGCTGCACTAGGAGGGGTGACTTGAATAACAATTGGCATCTCTAATTAGCAGAATGCGGGCTGAGCCCAGACTCCGCGCAGGCAGGGCTGGTTTGCAACAAGCTCTCTAATCCCAGCACTCACCCCAAGGGGTTCAGGCACTGCACAAGGTAGGAGCTCTTCATACTGTCGCTCTGCTTTTCTTCCAGGCCAGAATCCTTGTGCTACTTTAGTCTTAGTCTGTGCTGACAGTACAGAGCAGTGCCTGCTGCTCGCCTTGCTGTTGAGCTCTGCTCCCTTCCAGAGGGAGGGATTGCTTATGTCCAGGTAACAATTTCGCCTTTGTCAACTCTCTCCTGGACCACATGCCCCCAGCAGGGCTCCCATTTGGATTCTAAATTTCTGTTGTTGTTTTATGGAGAGGTGAATAAGGTGGTGCTTTTCTTTTTTTTTTTTTTCCCCTCCTATAACAGGAGGGCTTAGATGGAATTAGATCCACCTGGAGTCAAGCACCTCCCTTGTTTTGTATGGGTTGGAGGCTGAGGAGCCATTTCTCCTCTCTCCCACACTGACCTTTTGTTTTTGTGTAAGAAGGTGTATGTGGGCCATGTAAGCCTAAATATTATCCCTTTCTCTCAGACCCTGCCACTTGCCATGTGCTGTGCTCCTAGGAATGATTCCAAGAAAAACATATTGAGTACCTTAAAGAGGGTTCTTCTGGCTTGAGCTGGGGGGAGGAAGATGGGTGCAGATCATGGCTTTTCCTGCTCCCTGAGCTGTCTGAAACATTCTGACTGGAGCCACACAGTGCCTTAGCCCAGGGATAGATCAGCAAAGCTGTAACACCCCAGAGCACCACAGGGTCAGAGCTGGAGATCGCACAGCGAGGCCAACAGAAGGGAAACAAATCTGGCTCCAAATTCAGAATTGCAACAATGAAATGGGCCTGGAATGGCTTAAGTAGTGTCTACAGTGTCTCAGTAGAAAGACCTGTGGCCAGAGTGAAAGCTGCCCATTGCCCCTACAGCAAACCTTGCTCCAAAAACCTGAGGGGGTGCTGACAGAGGCCCTGTGCCAGAGCACAGTTCAGGCTAGAGCCTGCTTCTCAGCTGCCCTCCAGGATCTTCCCACCATCTGCCTCTTTCTCTTAGGCCGAGAAGGGGAAAGGGCTTGTGTCCCCAGGCACGCCTGAAACTGCCCAGGCTTTATTTGAACCAATTTCTGATTTGCAGTAACAAAACATCCACCTAAAGTTCAGAGAAAACACTCAGCCTCCATACACTGAGGGAAAGCCTGCGATCCTAAGGGGACCAGCTACAGTAACTCCACTCAAGTAAGAAGAGATGCCAATCAGGCTACGTACCGTGGAACAGGAGCTGAGCTGCAGGCCAGGGACAGAAGCCGGAACAGGAACAGGCAGCAAGCCAAGGAGCTGGCATAAAACCTTCCTGCAGGTGCTCCTTATATTGGCTGGTGAGGATGTCTTTTGCACCTGGGGCTACCACAACCCACCTGAGAGCAGTTGCTGGTGAGCAAACCTCAGCACGGTCCAGCTGGGAGACCCTGAGTCTAAACAGAGCGTGTCCTCCCTCCGACACCACAGCATCCAGCACAGGGCTTCTGAGTGCCTACAGTGTAGGCTCAGCAGTGCTGTGGTGAACTTCCCTCATCTGCAAAGGTGACATCAGAGAGTGAAGCTGGGGGTCTCAGAGGCCATCTCCCCCTGGCCCCACTGATTTAGGGTGTTGGTGGCAGGCTGGTGTGGTTCCAGTGGATCCAGGGCTGAGGGAGTAGTTTTCTGCTGAGGAAAGGCCAAGCCAAGAACCTCTGGGAAGGGTCAATGTGTTTTTCTTCCCCTTCTCTCCCTTTCCCATTGCTGTGTGTGACTCTTTGGTGTCAACTGTTT
Organism: Tringa tobata; assembly: GCA_033628505.1. NCBI lineage: Eukaryota > Metazoa > Chordata > Aves > Charadriiformes > Scolopacidae > Tringa > Tringa tobata. Next base: position 69,165 of record JAHREE010000125.1, read on the forward strand.
CATGTCCTGGAGCCAGATCCCAGCAAGCAGCTGGCGGTGTTGTGCTGCCCCAAATGTGCCCCTGTGGGTGAGAAGAGTGGGAAGGAGTAGCGTGATGTTTTGCCTGGCTCAAAGGCAGCACCCAGCCATTGCCTCCTCCTTGCTGTAGCCAAACGTGCCTGTCAGTAGCACAGACCGGCTGGATTATGATCCCATTACCCTAAGCTCTCTAGACCAGTGGGTGAGGAACACTGGCCTCTGTCTGGTTTGAGCGGTTCCCAGGCCCTCAAGCAGCTCATTTGCCTCTCCACAAGCCTAAAAGAAGGGCTGTCCTTCAACACCAGCCTCTACAGGCTTCAGCAAAGGAACCCTTGCTGTTCGGAGGACTCTGCTGCTTTCATTCTGTTCTTCCCGGAGCCCATTGAAAGCAGTTGCTGTAACAGCCCTGGCAGAGCTGCTGGCTCTGGTGGCAGGGACTTGCTCTCCCACTGTGAGACTGAGCTCGAGGGTGCAAGAATGAGGGGAAGGGGCATCGTTCTGGCAGCTGCTGCTGGGTGAAGGGCTGGCTTGTCCCCGGAGTTGGCCTTGCTGTGTCCACGGAGCGTCCTTGCCAATTGGTGTTAACGCCGAGTGCTTCTCGACGTCTCCGACACTGATCTCCTTTCCTGTTGCTCTGTGGCCCCTACAGCTTTGGAGCGACGAGGTGGAAAAAGTAAGTACCCGGCTGAAATTGTGCTCAAACCTTCTGGGTGTGCTGGGGGTGTTCAGGGGGTGGGAGGTGCTGCCGGCTCCTTCCTGCCCCTGCGCAGGGGAGCATCAGGGGGACATTGCTGTTGTCACCCCAGTCCTGACCCTGCAGCGGTACGGTTGAGCGTGACTCTGACAAGTGGCTTGGGAAGAGCCTGCCCGTGGGCCAGTTGGCTGTACTTTGTGGCAGAGACTTCCCAGGCAAACCAGGCCTTCCTGCGTGTGTGATAAAAGATGGCTCTGGGAGCCCTGCCCTGGTGTCACGGGAGCAGAGGTGACGCGCTGTGACGTGGTTCAGCTCTGCTCCTGCGGCAGAGACCCTGCCTGCTCCAATTTTGCATGTGCCGTGCATTAGCCCCTAGTAGCCCTTTGCCTGCTTGCTGTGAGGTCCAAGCAGGAGCTCGGAGCAGAGCTGAAGCAAGGACAGAGGGTTTCCCCAGGAGCAGCCCTCAGCTGCTGGAGGGAACAGCTCTGTCAGGAGGGCAGGGTGGGAGCCTGTCGTGGCGTTGACTCTGGGTGAGCTTCACTTACCCTTCTGAGTGGATCCATGGAGGCAAAGTCCCGGATCTTGTTTATTTTCTGGGTTCTCCGAGGGGAGTGTGACTTGTCCATGAAGATGGATGGAGGGCTGCTAGTGGACTAGAGACCAGGGTGAGCTCTGTGTGGAGCTCCAGCATGGTACGGAGCTTCCAGAGACACCTTCTGGGATCCCATTGCCTTTCATACCACAAACACCCCCCAGCAGACGTTAGCCTGAAGCCTGAACTGCAAGGCGGTAGAATGGCACGTTCCTGCATGCTCTGCATGATAGCAACCTTTACTGCCTCACTCGAAATGCACCCTCAGAGCAGACTGGCTGTTTTTGAACCAGCTCATCCTGGACTTTAAACCCATCAGTCCCTCAAACAAATCAGCTGACTGCAGTGAACCGTAAGCATGCGAGGCTCTGTTCCTCCATCCTCGGTCTATCCTGGTTGGATAGACCAAGTTACGTCAACAAATTTCAAAGTTCTCTGTGTCTTGGAGAAGCACAGGACTGGAAGGGACCGCCTTGGTCACAGTCCAGTGCTGGCTTCATGGGAAATGACATCCTGCAACTGCTCCGAGCCACCAGGGAGAGGCAACGGGTCAAATCCCAGATGGTGCCAGAGGGAGCTGGGTCTGTCTGTCACAAGTCTCAGATAGCTCTGCCACTCCCAAAGTCTGGGCTCAGCTCCCTGGAGCAAGAATCTGCAGGCATTGCGCTGGTATTTCCCGTTATATCCCCCCTTCTCCTTTAAATAATCCCTTTCATACAGAGGATGCAAGAAAATAGATCAGTTGTAGCTTAAAATAGACAAATCTGATTAAAAGAGTCAAAGCGTTTCTTTGTTGTAGCCCAGCTGTAGGGCAGCACCGGTGACGCTCTTACCAGATGAGGGATGTGATGGCCCCAGCAGCTCCTCCAGCTTGCCCTGCTGGGAAGCTGGGTCTCCTCTGGGGTCACCCTGTTCAGAAACGCCAGCGGTGTGGCCTCTGCTCCCAGACTGTCAGCCTGTCTGGATGAGCGTTCTGGGGCCAGACAATTCCAGACAAGTTGCTCCTGTGCCAGAACATTCAGGGCATTTCCAAAGCGGCAAAAGGAGCTCTGGCGCAGAACTGGTGCCGTGCAGGAACCACCACACCACGGCAGGCACCCCTCCCATTGCTGCACCCTCCTGGAGAAGGGGAAGAGGACACAGAACTCACACTCCTCTCCGTCCAGCAACCTGTAGCTGAGTGGACATCGCTCTTCTGTGCAATTGGTCACAGCACAGCCTAAGAGGGAACTGGTGTGTTCCGCTTGGTGCTAAGGAACAATGTGTGCTGGGGAGAATGAGCGTGCCTGCTTGTCACCCTGTTCCCTCTGGCAGTGGGGAGGAGACAGCAGGCACCAGAGCGTCTCATGGCTCCACCACTTCTGGAGCTCTTCTCGCTGCAAGGATTGCCCTGGGTGCTGTGGTGCCACAAAACTGCCCCAGTGCAAATACGCTGTTTGCTGGAGGGGGAGAGATGTTCCCTCTGTCTGGTAAATAGGGTCTCCCCCAGTATCAGTCTGTTTCTGGCTCCCCAATGTCTGCTGTGTAGCTGCCTTCTGTTAACCCCTGTTTAACGCCTCCTGACTCCAAACAAGTGCCTTGCTTCAAAGGAGAGCCTTGGGTAGACGTTTCATTGGGATGTCTGTCTCCATTGCGGAGAGACGCAGTTGAGTGTAACAGCCATTTGGTAAATGCTCTCTGGCCTAAGCCTTTTTCCTGCGACGATAAAAAGGATGCCGGCAAAAAAATTGCTATTTTGGAGAGAAATTTAGGGAGGTTCTCACATTCCTGTGTCTCTAGGCCTAGAGAGGGATTTAACAGAGCTGCACAGCTCTATTTGGCAGCAGGCTCAGGCTGCTGACCCTGGGAACTGTCCTGTTTCCAGTGTTACCTTTGCAGGGGACAGATGATGAGCAGCACTGGCTCAGCGTTGGTCCAGCTCCGAGTCCTACAAGAGGTGATAAAAGGATGGTGCTGGCGTGGGACTGGCTTTCCACATACCTCCAGATTAACAAAGCCTCTCCATCTTCATGTTCTAGTCTCGTGGGAGTGGGAGCTTCCTAGCTTGATGCTGCCGTTCCATGACCTGCAGTGATCCAGTGCAGGATCAAGCAGGAATCAAGCTGAAATACAGCCTCTGGGATCCTCACCCAGGGTGTCTTGTGCCTGGTGGTCAGTGTCGCAGGTGCATGTGGATCCTACTGAGCCAACAGCGCTCTTGTCTCGGTGCCAAAAGGGGGGTGGGTTGGTTGGAGGAGGTGGGTGTTGGAAGAGGCAGAGCAGGGGTCCCTGCCTTGTGCCACCTGGAACACCCCGTCCTGTTTTGCAGGCAGAACACGAGCTGAGGCTCACGCAGACCGAGTTCGATCGACAGGCAGAGGTGACACGTCTCCTGCTGGAAGGGATCAGCAGCACACATGTGAGTCTTCCTCGGTAACTGGGGGGCTACAGAGACTCTTGGTTCCTTTCTCAAAGAACACCGAGAGGATGCTAGAGCTCCATCCAGAAGGGGTCATAAATTTGGAGGCTACAGCAACCTCCTCATAAAACCTGGAATGTTCAAACTAAAAATGTAACGAAGCACGAGCAGGCACTGCCACTGTGACACCTGCAGTTCTGCAGTCCTCAAAATGCCTCTGAGCCAGAAAAATCTTGTTCTTCCCTCAGTAGAGCTGTGGACTAGCCACATGGGCACAGCTAGAGTGCCAGGAGCGGCCTCCTCTCTGGGATCACCCTTGGGCCTATGCAGCATTCCCAAACTGAACAGATGGGTATATTCAAGCCAACCAAGTAACTCTTAAATACTGACCTGCCTAAGTCTGCTTCCCGTGGGGTAGGTCATAGCTGCAGGAAGAGGGTTCCTGTGCCAGGTCCCCAACTCAAAGACCAGCTCATGGTCCTTTTCCCTCCAGGTGAATCATCTTCGCTGCCTCCACGAGTTTGTGGAGTCTCAGACCAACTACTATGCTCAGTGTTACCAATACATGCTGGAGCTGCAGAAGCAACTGGGCAGGTGAGCTAAGAGACTGCTTTTACTTCTCTAAGGGTTACTAATCTGGCTATCCTTAGCTCAGGCCTCCTTCCCCAGCCCACGTTACAATGTTGGGCAGAAGTTTTAAAGCTCTCTCCATGCTCTGACAGAGCTTCTGAGCTTATAGAATGGTGACCAGTCCCAGTGGGAGTGCATGTAGAGCGGGCTTTGCCATTGGATTGGTCTGGGTTTTACACTTTCATCTCAAAGCATGATGGCCGTGAGAGATAGAACATTCTTCCTCTAAATTAGATAAGTCGCATGGGAGACAGAATCCCGTTGCCAAGCAGCGAGCCTCAGCTGCAGCAGTGAGGGATTCTGTGCTGCAGCTGCACGTCCCACAGGCAGGGCTGGTTGGTCTGTTAAACGTGTCACATCAGTGGGGTGGCCTGACCCGGGAGGGGTTGTTGCCTCTGCGTGATCACTCACTGCTCCTGTTCCGTTCTTTTCCATGCTTGCAGCTCCAAAGGAGAGATGTAAGTAAGATGTTGCACGGGACTGGCTCTAAGAGCTCTCCACCTCAGCCAGACTCTGGAGTCTCTGCAGACTCACCGCAAGGGCCAGGGCTGAGCTCTGTTAGTGCAGGGGGGGGTATCTACAGATAAATGAGACCGAGCGCCATTACCGTCTCTCCCTAGAGCACAGAAAGCCTGGGAGCCTCCAGTTGTGGCATCCAGTTTAACAGCAACAACGAGTGTCCCTTTCCTGAAGAACTAACAGACCGAACGGGTAACACAGACCATGTGAGAGCAGGGCAAGGACACGGCACAACGGACCCAGTAAAACTCCTGCAGAGCCAAGAACGGCACCTCCCAGACCCCTCCCTGGTGCCACGCTTCAGCCTCGTGCTCTGCCAGTCCTGCAACAGGACACTGGAATCAAAACAAGCAGACAAACATTACCTGCTGCAGTCTCAGCACCTGAGAACTGAGTGCATTTCCCCACTCCAAGGGCAGTGTAGACACGTTATGGCTGTTAAACTCGGGAGCATCATCTCTGCAGTGCCATACTGAAAGAAAGAGCTCTTCCTTGGTTCCTCATACCGGAGCCTCACTGAACTCTGCTTTTTTTCTCCTCTGTTAAGATTTTCAGGCACATTTGTAGGCAACGCAGAATCCACCTCTCCTCCTGCAGCTGCTACCTCTCCTCCAGCTGTTGGTGCTGCCACGCTCCCAGCTGTGCCTACTATTCCAGTTGTGCCCACCATTGTCGGGGTGCCTAATACCGTGGCAGAGGGTGTCCTGAACCCCAATGAAGTCAAGCCTCCTGCCAGCGGGACACGGAAGGCCAGAGTCCTCTACGACTACGAAGCAGCAGACAGCACTGAGCTGGCACTCCTTGCAGATGAGGTGGGTGGTTTTTCTTTGCCTTGAATTGTGCTATAACTGCCCACCCTCAGCAAGGCCTTGGTTACTTTCCCTACCCCTAAACCCCCATTTTTTTTGGAAATACTAATAGAATCTTTTCCTTGACACTAGTATCCCCTGAGTTGTGCTCATGGGTATTTGCTATTTAAGAACATCAGCCCAATAACTCTTCTGTTCCATTGGAGTCCGGCCATACCCAGCTCACAAAATACCCCAGTACTTGGTATCTTCACCGTGACCCTCAAATACAGGCATCTTATCCGAGAGCAGTGGGATAAGGTCCTGGCTGAAGGCCTGGGCTGAGAAAAAAAGGAAATTCATCAAGTTGCAAACTCTTTTGTTGACTAGACTGAACTTCTGTATTCAGAAGGGACGACAGAGCAATATCATGCAAAAATACCTTAAGTCAGTTTGGAAACTGAAAAGGCAACAGGGACATCACTGAGCAGATTTCTGTAGATCTTCTCTTGAAGCTGCCAGTGGCTCCAGGGAAGGGGCACAGATGTCTGCTAAATGAACTGCAGGAGTTAGTGTTCTTTCAGTCCCCACCTGACTGAACTTCTGGGCTCTGTCTGCAGAGGAAGGTCCTGTCTCACGGCTGTCTTCTCTCCCCAGATGATCACTGTGTACAGCCTGCCAGGCATGGATCCAGACTGGCTCATCGGGGAAAGAGGGAACCAGAAAGGGAAAGTTCCTGTCACTTACTTGGAACTGTTAAGTTAAACGTCTCCAGGAAGAAGAATGTACAAGCAGAATGCACCCCTCATCTCCTGGCACTTCTAATGCGGATTTCTTCATCCGAGACCATTGCTCTCTTCAGGGTTGACACTCCATTGCTAATACGGGAATTGCGGGAAAGAAGTGGTAAAACTGTTACAGTGAGGTTTTGGGGAAGGGCTGATGGCACCCCAGACTGAATTCAGTAACTACCAGTGCAGCCTGCTTTGAGGTTACTCTCCATGGCGCGAGATCCCTTGATTCCTTTTTTTTCTGCCCTACCTTGTCTCATTTACAGCAGCTGCTTCCCCGGGGCCAGCCCCGTCCTCTCCCTCAGCGCTGCCCCCGAGGTTCTGTTCCACCCCCCTGTGTCTGCTGCGGGTTCCTGCCTGTCTGCCCCCAGCCCTCTCTCTTCTTCAGCAGCAGAATTGCCTGACTCCCACCACCAAGCATTCCCGTGGGGCAGCGTCCCACACAAACCCTCTGACAGGGTCTAGCTCTTAAGGTGAGGAGGCTGAATTTAAGAACGAGGAGCCTGTTAAACCCACCCCCCTTGCTGAGCTGCGGGAGAGCAGCGATGCAGGGCTCTCCCAGAGCCACACACGCTGTCGTGGTGCCTGGTGGCTTCAAGCTAGAACTCTCCCCTGAAGCTGGAAGGAAATTTCTCTGTGAAATAGGGTCTGTATGTCAGAAATCAAACCTCAGTGCAAGGGACCATGCATCTTGCTTGCATTTCCTCTGAGAAACTGCTCTTGGACTGTGAAGAGTTTACAAGCCTTTTTACAAGCTTTGCTCCCCGCGTTAATTGTCCGGGCTTTTCTTTCAGTGTGTCTCTTCCAGGCATGTTTTAGCCTGACTTTATTTTCACCCTAGATCACGGATTTAACGAATGCTTCCCCTCCCGTCTCAGCCGTGAACAGAGCTGGTGCATCCCCACGCGGTGAGGGACAGTCCCTCTCCCTGTCATCTCCATCTTGGCCACACACATTCCCCCAGACAATCCAGGCTGCCCTTCTTGGAGGTGCTGGTTTAGCTCAAAGGGAGTGCTCGGGTGTGTAGGCCTTTTAATCCCATAATGAGCTTTTTAGCTAGAGCTGGCCTAGAGGACTCCCGCTGCCGTGTAACTCGTTTTCCACTTGAGCTGGAGGGAAGAGAAGCTCACCTGCACCAAGCTCTCTGTTCAGAGCCTTCCCCTCGGTATGTCACAACTACCTTTGCTTGTTTATGGATCTTTTGCACTTTCCCCGACGGTATCGTGACCACTCTAATGTAACAGGGCACTGAGCACCCGTGTTATGTAGGGCTCATGGTTTTCAGCACTTATTTGCCAATAAACAAACTGCCTGAACCTCCTGCCTCAGCGTCTTGTGTGGGCTCAGGGCTGCCCTCGCTCCCCGCCTCGGGTGCCGCTCCTCTCGGATGCTGGGTGTAAACACAAAACGAAGCTGCTCGTCCTTCCTGTCCCAGCTGAAACTCCCAAATGTGCCTCAAAGGTTGTTAATGTCTCACGGTTTGCTTTCCCAGCTGACACATCTCAGTTGTACTACAGATTTGGGAACTCTCAGAAACAACAGCCCCTCCTCAACCTGAAGCAGAAATAGAGCAGCAGAATGACTTCAGCTGCCGAGAGACTGGAAACGCTGTTCTGGATCCAACAGACTTTTGTTGTTGTTATGGAAACTAGATCTGGTGCTAATTTCAAATCCTAAAGCCTCGTCCCTAGCACCTAGCTTGGAAAGAACTCCTGGGAAAAGCAGCTGTTGAAATGCTCTGTAGAGTAGCAATAGTGTTGTTTTTCTAGTTAAACTCAAATGAAAGGGAAGGGGGAAATGGCATCACGCTACTGGTTTAGTTTTACAATTGCCATGGTTACCACTACCACAGTTCTACCCCTGTCTCCTTCCCTTACACCTGTACCTTTCCCCCAGGCCAGCGCCATCCCTGTGTCCCTGTTATTCCTCTCCCTGGTGCATGAAAGAAAGAGGAAGAACAGCTTTAGCAAAAACAGCAGCAAGTTAACGATGCAGAAAATGGTGTCTCTTCCCTCAGAACAGCCAGAAGGAAATCTGCGCTGGCAGCGGCGCTCCCTTCCCTCTGCGTTAGGAAGGAGCACATGGAAGATCCAGTGCTACATCTTACAGGCTCTACAGAGAGGACAGTGCTGCGGTGACCTGGCCTCAGCCCAAGGCTGTTCTGTGCCCCTTGGTGCCCGAGGGGCAGGTAAAGGTACAAGCCAGGGCTGAAAAGCTGCTGTGTGAAGGGAAGGTGTAGCTCTAAAGGGAAGGTGTTACCAACAGCATCCACTACTCTCTGCTGTCTGGCACCAACGACTGCCTAGCACCATAAACTCTACTGCTTAAGTAAATAACTGAAAGAACGTATTACTCCTCCCTAAAGTCTCACTCTATCCCTTCTTTATCAACACTAATACAGTAATTAGCACACTGCGTCTGACATCAAAAGCCGTAACAAAAGGAAAGACACAGATAAGAGCTCCCAAATAACAGCCCTAAGCACTACTGACCTGGATCAGATGTACTGAAATCTGGTTTTACTTCCACTCGCCACAGATCCCCAGCACCAGTTCGCTGCCTTCTCTGCAGCTCTTTGCCTTCAGCTCGCCACCTTCACACTCACAGTTCCCCGTGGGCAGCCCCATCCAAACTGTCCCTGCTGGGACTGTCACAGCACCTCCCTCACCGCCACTGCAGCTCACCAGAGTCATCAAGCTCCTCTCCCTTCTAATTCAAGACCACTTTGCTCCAGCCCAGCTGGTTCAAATCTCTCCAAAGTCTCCAGCGCAAGTAAAACTAGATCCAAATAAGTGTGCTAGAACATCACCATCACTTAAGCTTGTAAGGATTTAAAAAAAACAACCTCCAAGCAACGTAATCTAATTTTCCTGCTCTGGTCTCTAAACCATCGTGATGAAAAAGGTTCTGACTGGTAAAGCAATCAAGTGTCTCTTTAGGAAAGAACTGGTAGGTTACCAGCTCACAGCTACATTGAAATTTGATTTCTTACCTTCAAAAAGTCTCTCTAGATTTCAGGTTTTATTTTAAGCAATAATCACTGACCTTCTCTTAGTGTTTCCATCCCACATTGAGCCTTTAAAGAGTTTGTTGATCTACTTGAGAGAACTATAACAGCACAACATAACTTCACTGTAGACAGTGTCTGTCCTCGAGCTGGAGCCTGTGCCCTTCCTGGTGGCTGCAACAGGCCGAGGAGCAGCTCAGGGCTGTGCACAGAGCATTCCCTGCGCGTGGCCCACGCCTTCGTGCGCAGAGGAATCATTCCCAGGGAGTATTTTATAGTGATGTTCGTTTAAAACCTCCTACGAGTTCCCCAACGTGAGAGTAAGAGAAAGGGAGTGGGTGTGGGGAAGCCGAGGGAATCAACCTTCGATTGTAACGGCTTCGAGCAGTATCTGGATCGTCACTCACACACCACAACCCGCATCGCTCTCAGCCGGGGCTTCAGCCCAGCTGACGCAGCAGAACCCCACAGAGGGACGCAGAATCGGTGCTGGAGGCTGCTGTGTCCAACACAAACCCGTGAACCCGGCTGCTGTCTATAAAGGTTTTAATATCAGTATAAATAGGGCACAGTTACAAAAAACTGCAAGAACTGGAGCAATGGAATTTTGCCTTAAAAACCTTGAGTGAGGCCTTGCTCTTCAGAAACACACACAACACACAGACTGCAGGGCAAAGGGAAGGCGTGAGCACACATACACCATCTTGCCTTGAACCACTCAGTACAAAAATAGCAGTAGAAAGATGGTCTCTGAATTGCTGGCTGATCCCTTGGTTGTGCCTCAGCTGGACTCTGACTGCAGGGGAGAGGCAGATTGCACCTTGGGTTAAGAGCAGAGTTAATGCCCAGCGGAAAGTTTGTCTCCTCTCTCCATCCAGCCACAGCTTCCCCAGCTGAGGTACAAGCTACAAAAATAAAGGTTTTGAGAGTTCAGCACTTGTACCCAGCCCGGGTGCTCTGCTGTGGAGCGGGTGGGCTGAGCACGGGGCTGATGGCCGAAGAGCCGCGCTGGGCCCTCCTTACATTCACCCTGCTGCTGGGTCAAAAGAGTTCAAGGGGATCTCGCTGCTGCTGGTCCAGCTGGGTTCACACCACTGCCCACACCAGGCCTCCCTCCCTTTCCCAGTCCTTGTTACAAGCTCTGCCAACGGTGGTGCCTTCCGCGGTGGAGATGGATCGTTCCGCTGCAAGTCCTGAAGAGGGAGGCGGGGGCAGGACAGGATCTATCTCTGCATGTGCCGGACAAAGGCCTGCACGAGCTGAAACAAAGGCTCCTGCCCCTCAGGACCCAGCTTGGAGGCAGACTTTCCTTGGGGAGAGGGAAGAACCCCGCTGGCGGGTGAAGAGGGACCACCGCGGCGGAAGTAACGAGACAGGCTGGAGAGCAACGTGCTCTGAAATGAGAAGCAGGTAACGAGTTAGCTTCTTCCAAACACCCACCGCTTTTCCTCCCCAAACAAGGTGCTGGTGGCAGAGGAACAGGCACCAGAACGTGCAGCCCAGGACGCCCGAGGCTGCTGACTCACACTGCGGAATGGGCTCTACTGGGCAGCCAAAGACAAATGACCTTCTCCCCCACGACACGTTTACAGTGAAGAGGGAGGAGGGACGGTACAAGCTTCTTACCAGCTCAGAGCTGAGCTCCTGCTTCATCCGCTGCTTGTCACGGGGGTGCACAGCTGGGTCTCTCAGGAACCGAACAGCCTGGGAGATGAGCAGGTAGAAACAGTTTTCCATTGTAAACATGAGCAGAGACCTGTGCAAAGAAACACACATCAGCAGGAACCAAAAAAAGTTAGCAAACTCTAGTTTCAAGGTTAAATATTCCTAAAAAGACTCCACACAGGGTATGTGCCAGGCAACACCGCTACTGTTCACATTCTGCTCAAGCAGCGATACCCAAAAGCTCTGGTCTGTGGAGAGAAACTCCTCCTGGCCATCAGGGAAGTACGATTTAAATATTCTGGTAAATAAGCATCAAACAACTCTCTACACTGCACCTTAGGATGGGGTGGCTTCACACAGCCTTCCCAAAAAAAATCCCTGCTTGCTTTGGAGAGCTTCAGATGGGATACCTGAATTCCTCAGGATCAGAGTGAGCAGCTCTGAAGCTACACCAATGTGTCTGCACCTCAGTTCTGATCTGAGGAGCATCAGGTTCTGCTCCTTGGCCGTGGCTACATCAAATGGCGAGAAACTTACTTGAGGGTTTTGGTTCCCTCTTGCATATTCAGCCCCGCAGCCTGAGGGAAAGGTTCCTTCTTCTTATCCAGCTTGGAGAGAAAAAAAGACAGGCATTAGAGACAGGAGATAAAAAAGGAGAAATACTCCTACTCTTCAAAGTATCATCCCAGGCAGAGGAATGGCTAGTACCTCTCCCAGTGTGTTAAGGGCCACGTTCACCGTGGCAAGGAGAGTCCCAAAGCAAGGTGCGACATCCGAATCAAAGGCCGGTGTGGCGAAACTCAGAATGAAGAGCACGTTGTACTCAGCAAGGTCCAGCGACTGTGGAGAATCAGAAAGAGTGAGTGACCCCTGCGGCCATGAGTAGGCTATTGCCATAATAACGGGAATACCTAGTCCCTTTTTTGTATGGAGAACTGGAAGCTTTGAGATAATTTCCCAAATCTCAAGTACACAGCTGGAGCAGTAGTGAGCACTCTGGGCAGCACTGCACAACCAGACTGTGTGGCTCTCCTCAAATGAATGAGCCTTCTCCAACTCCCAAGCCCTACAGCTTGCCACCAAGTGGCAACTTAAAGTAATGACTGTTTCCAGATTGTTTTCAAATGCCCAGGCACGTGTACCTGGAGGCACAGGAGAAAAGAAGTTAACTATTCGAAAGTTTGCAGCACGACACTGCCAGAATCAAGGATTAAACCTTCCTTATCTGAACTTGGACCCACCAGGTCACACTGACACAGGAGGATAACAAGAGGGTGCCTTTTCTGAAGAGCGATGTACTGCGGATACAAACCCAGTCTGCTCCAGTTACACGTACACACCGTTGTGCAGACCACACAAAAGCTCAGCCAAGCCTTCCTTTCACACTGACCGTGACGGATCCCTAAGGGGAACTCCTTGTGTCCTACCTTCCTGCTTTGTGCAGCTGAGCAACTGAGAGATGTCTGGTGGGGTCTACATAGACCCAGAACATCACTCGCCATGCTGGAAACGGCCCCCCGCAGGGAGCAGCTTCTCTCCTCTTTCTCTACCTGGTCAAGGAGGATCTGACAGACATCGGGGGTGAAATGGCGCAGGGCAGCAAGGGTTTTGCTGAGGATTTTCAAGAGGCTGTACTGCACTGTAAGTAGTGCTTTCTGCTCTGCTGCCTCTGACTCAGGGCTGGGATGTTTGGAGGAGGCTTGGGGATTACGCTGCACTCGTGGAGTCACACTTGATGGAAGGGAATCACCATTTTTTGTCTGTGGAGAAAGAAAAAGATAAAGTCTTGAATACAGATAGGATTATTTTGCGCTACTTTCAGGAAAAAAAAATGCTATGAACAAAAAAAGGAACAAGGAAATTAAGCGCCCAAAGTCTGTCACCTGCTAGAAGCATGAGAATCTAACAGTGTGCATCAGGGGAGGCACTGCATTGCAGGGAGGCAGCTGCAGCAGCTGTTTAGATGCCACACTCCAGAAAAAAGAATCTCTAATCAACGCGCCAAGCCTTAGCCATGCGGAACTAACACATTGGTAGGAATGCATCGTCTCCACCTCAGGAATCTAAGGATTCCCCAAGAATGAGAGCTCTCTCTCTCTTAAATGAATTAAATCACATCAAGGACAACAGGTCGATAATGGCTTAATTAATGGCACTATGGAGTACTACGGCAACGCAGCCGACTCACTGCAGTGTAGGCAGCGATAAAATGATAGTAGCACCGTTCAAACACAGGCTGCTGTTTCTCTAGGACTGGCTTTGCACAGTCCAGAGTTTTCAAAGTCCAGACCACTCTGCACTTCTTTTCTCTGCTGTGGAGAAATGCAAATCCTAACTAGTGATGATTGTCAATAATCACCACAAGGATTACTGACAATCTATTCAATATCCAAGAGCCTGGACACTGAATCATATTTGCCTTTGAACAGGGAGCAGGGGCGTGCAACACTCCTAACTTACAGTTTGGCTTAGGGTCCCCATCCTCACCTGCAGGTAGTGCAGGAGCATTTTGCGGCTGTGCAGGAGGGAGGTACAGGCCTGACACAGGTAACACAGATTCACCTGAAATAAATAAGGTGAGGGAGAAATCTCTTAAAAGCTCAAAACCCATCTATTCAGTACCATTGGCGGAAGCCAGAAAATTCAGTTAAAAGAACAGTGTGATCATAAGGGATCGATGCAGTTTCTTGACTTCCCAATATTTTCTCTGAGTCACCCGGCACTGAGAACTGAGAGTAAGACACTGAATCCCCCAAGTTATTCTTCCAAGCCACCATCTGTCTGTCCCCAACAGTTATCTTTCCTCACTCAATTCAGACAAGGTACTGACAGAACAGACATTTAAATGACCTCAGGAATAGTTCCTATTAAAAGAGTAGGTGATACAATGCCATTTTCTCTTAACAGTTGCAAATCCCTGCACTCCAAGGCAATGTACGACCCACAGCAGTATCCTGATGCCTACCTGCATGTCTCTCATGAGCTGTGGCAGGTGGAAATGCCACTCCTTTGTGAAATTTGAGAGCTGAAGAATGAAACCAACAGTGTGATCGGCCTCCTCCAGACAGGCCAAGCTCTGTACTGTCCGTACTGCATTCAGGCACTGGAGAGAGAAGTAAATCAGGGTGATGACAGTTAAATTCCAAAAAGCCTATTCCTTTCTCTAGAAGAAAAAGCTGAAGATGGAGAGGATCTGCCCTTAGGCACAGAAAATGTATTCATGAACGTAGCCGCACAGCACACAGGTCAGACTCAGAGAACTCTATCTTCTCAGTCAGAGGTCAATGCGTTTCATGAACTGCACTGCCATAGGAGAAGACAGCTCTTTGTCCAGGCAAAGCTTATAAACAGGTAATTCAGCACCTACACACTATCAGGACTCTCCAGCAGATGTGCACTGACACAATCCAGACAGTGCAGGTACTTCAGTATTGCAGGACAGGAGAGCTTGCTGATCTGAATGGTGACTGAACCCTGACCACAGCATTTTCATTAGTTGAGCAAGGCTGAGCTGAAACTATCACTGAAAACAGCTCTCATGCCACAAAGTGAGCTCCCATCAAACTCTCACTTGTGTTACTGTGTTGAGTAGGCATATTAAGCACCTGTAGCAAAGTTATAACCCCCAAAAGTCATCAGCTGGTGACTGCCCAGCTCTAACAAGTATCATAACAATTATCCCTGCCTGAGTGCATGGCTTGAATTTTGTATCCTCCTCTTCCCACTACTGCATTATTTCTACTATAAACCTTTCTGAGGCAGGAGCCTCTTTTCAAAGCTTCTGCACTTTCTGACACGTTTCCATTGCTTCTGCAACACAGAAGCCAAGCAAAGCATCACAGAGGAAATATGTGACATACCTGCAGAATCCTCTCTTGATGGACACCGACAAAATCCAGTGCCTCTGTCAGGAAGTTGTATCTAAGTGTTTTAAGAAGGCGCTCCATCAGTGACATGGAGAGACGATAGACCCCAGCCCAAGAGGGGGCATCCAACGACTTTCGAGAGGAAGCAGATGTCTGAACAAATCAGATACAAAAATTAATTAGTTATTTACACTGCTGCCCAGTGCGGCAGACGCCACAAACCCTTCACACCATTTTGGAAATCTCCAGTCCCTTGTGGTGGCTATTGTCCTCCCAGACTGGGAGGGCTCTGCTGCAACCACAGCCCACATGCCAGGGCACAGCATTGCTCCTGGCACCTGCCACCCAAAAGGAAGCAGCACCCACCTGAATGGCTCCGTTACTGCTGAGCTGGTACACGCTCAAGAGAGGCAGGCAGACACTCTGTGTGACACCAGCTCCAGCCACGGCTGCTGCTCCCTACAAGACACAGAACAATCTACTGTTAAAATCTCTGTGTCTCTCTCCTCTCTGAGACTAATGAAACATTTCGCATTAGATATTTCTGTCCTTTGCACTGTCACCACCCTTTTAGAGAACTTTCATCTACACCCACTTCTATGTTCTTAAAAATTCATTATCAAGAAAAGCAACACTGTTCTTGCAGTAAAATCTAACCTGCATAACTGTACTATGAATTCCAGTTTGATATCACCTGGTTTGGTACATGTATAATCTTTGAAAAGGGCTGGCTTTGGAACAACCTTGCTTTCGCCTAAAGCCTCCCACAAGTTGAATGTGTAACAGATAAATAATGCTTTATGGCAACTAATGAGAAAGTAGATTCCAACACTTAATGCTGTTTTAACTAGGGGGGATGATTTGCATTGCAGAAGAATAGATTCAGTGAAAGTGCCTGCTCTAAATTACAGGTCTGCTCTGGCTGGCTCAGCGCTTCCATCCGAGACATCCCATTATGGAGAAGAACAAGGCATACTAAGCAGGCGCACATACAGGCCCCACTGCTCACCAGCTTCTAAAAAACCCCTTTATCTATAGATCATTGTTCTGCCGCATCGCAAACAGCATAACAAGATATACAGTTCCTATTAAAAATGTATATCAATATGCTCTCGTTTCCCTGCATCTCTCACCTGTTGAGTCCTTGCTAAGGTCAGCAGTAAATGTAATGAGGCCTCTGTGAAGTGAAGGTTTTGTTTAACTCTCAGGCTGATCTCCAACGCGGCAAAGATGGTAGGAAGCACAGGGACTTTCCTAGTAATCTGTAGCCAGTAGTCTCCATCTTCATCAACTTCACAGAGCTCTTTAGCCAGATGCAGACCCAGAACACACACCTGCAGTGACATGGAAAGGAGAACGAGGTATAGACTTGACACAGATACCAAGACAAATCCCGTAAGCATTTACTAACACAACCTAAAGTTCAATCATTCTCATAAATGAAGGCACTTGGTATTCCTCACACTACACTCTGCACACTTCCTGGCTGTACTACCAATTGTGACAACGTTTTGAGGACAGATCTGAAAGAGAGGCAGCAACAGCCAATTTCCCAGACTGATGCGTGCCAAAAAGACACAGTAATTCTGAAATAGAAACTGCTGAAACTTCCTTTGAAGGCAGCAGGCTGCAAGGGAAAGTTCTTTCAAATATACATGGAACTTCTGTCTAGAGAAAAAAAACCATCTGCAAAGCAGATGAACAGGTCCTTTACCCCATCTCGCTGGTCCTTGTGTTTAACTCGAGAGGCATCATCTGTTTCCATGCTGTCCTTGTCATCTGCAGCATCGCCCAAGGTCAGGCTGTGTCGAGTCTGATCAAAGAGTGCAATGACCTCATCCTGGAGTGTTTCACACACACTCAGCACCAGCTGGGAGTACTGAGGGATCTCGTTCACTGTGACACACACAGAGCAGACAACAATTAACACACAATCCTTGTAGCGGGGTTTCCAGTTTAACTGATAACATCACTGGGTCACATTTCCTGGAGTTAGTATTTATTCTGTTTTCATTTCTAAACCTACAAAACAGAATGTGAGGAATTGTGACTAGGTTAGATGATTAAGTCTAGGAGGATATAACAAGGGATTAGACAGTCATCTGGGTAATAAAAACATGTCATTCTCCCAAGAAACCATATAAGCTCATAACATTTCAAGGCAAGCACTGCTATGAACAGATTATTCCACAACTGCTCACTACAGCATTTCTACCAGGTTGCTGGTACTGGCCAGTGGGTACAGTCTATGTCATATGAGTCCACATAAATACTACATTCTCATCAAACCTATTTCAATAAATTGCACCACCTTTTACCAGCACGACTGGAAGCTCAAATTCAACAGCAAAGAAAAACATTTAAAAACAACCCAATGCTCCACTTTCTATTTATTTTCCAAAATATATGGGCTTGCAGAGCCCAAGCAGGGGAACAGAAGGGTAAGCTGATACAATTCTCAACACCACAGTTACCCTTATATGTGTTGTACAGAGAAATACTGCCCAGATTCCACTGAGGGTCTTCAAGTGGTACTGGAAAGTAAGATACCCCACAAGTGACAGGAGTAATGACCAGACTCATTTCACTGATTTGTAACAAAAGCTTTTTTGTGTTTGCGTCTTTTGTTGAACTAGAAACTCATGTCAGAATCTGAGCTCTACAACCCCTCTGTGAGAAGGCATCATTACTAGGGTGTCCCTCCCACACCCACTGAGCTATTTTCAAAAACACATGGGAACCCTGTCTTGTCTCTATCAAACTGATCAAACACAGATTGTTGGGGAAAGACGAGAAGGAAAAACATGCACATTCTGTGAATGATAAACTTCATCTCATTCTAAAACAAGCAAGAAAAAAGTAGAGAAGTCCCACAGGTTGATGACTACATTCAGCATCCTCAACTGCATCCAACACTATACACATTTTTACCTTGGAAACATTAGTGTTAGGGTTTATTCAGCCACAGCAACGCTGCTCTGGACACTTGTACATACACCACTCACCTTTCATCTCCTTCATTTGCAGCACAGTGATAAGAGCTGAGAACACTTTGGCTTTGGTTTTCTCCATCATCTGCTGATCTGCCTGTAGTACTCCCTCCAGGATCTGCGTCAAGGAGTTTATGATTTTATCCACAGAACCCAACTCGCTGACAACAAAAAGGGAGAGCTCTTCAGATTAGACAAGATCCCTCAATAAATATATTGGCTCGACTGAGCTATGTGGATCATAATTTATACGATCCACACAAATAAAAGCAGTTCTTCCAAGTAACATTTAAATCAGCACCTGGATCTCACTAAAGACACCACATGGTACAGCGAGAATGCAAGACTATCACAAAAGCTTTTTGATACGCTTTTCACCAGCAAGCAAGAAGCCAAACAGCAAGATATTTCAGCAACAACCAATGCCATGACATCTGCCATCCGAAGAGAATTCTGTAGGGCTTCAGTTTCCTCCCCAAATCACTAAGGTAATCTCACTAGAGCAAAACACTTCACCATAAACTCCAAAGGTTTTATATTCGCAAAATACCTACCTCTTCCACTGCTTTAGCAGGATCAGAAGGAGGGTACACAGCATAGACCCCAGCTGCAGGCAGGATACTGACATGGGAACTAGAAGCTAAGAAGAAATACTGCAAGAGTTACAGTTGCAATAGTCACATGTACAAACACTTAAGAAATCCCCAGCCCAAGCACCACCACCAAATGACCAGGTTTGTTTTTCAGCAGCGTTGAGGGAACCAGAGTCAGGACCCTCTGCCAGGTCACCCAGTGATGCCAAGAATAACACAAACAGAGATTTTTAAGAAGCTCATCATTTCAGGGAGAGAGACTTTGTTTCAGCCCAATTTCATGGATCTAAAAAAACGTAGGATGCCAAGGAGCTGCAGAAATGGAACTCCTCAGACTACAAAAGAGATGAGCAATTGGGAAATTAAAGAATTGACAGGAAGCAGCACCTACCAAAACCTTGGTCCCATCGAGCACATCCAGAAACAACTGCTGATGAACCGCAGGATCAGTCAGATGCATTATATCCGCCTGAGGTCCACAAAGACAGACATCGATCAACAACAATAAAAGATGCACCTTCTTAGCAGTCTAACATCAGGCTACTGTTTTGATTTCTTACTTTAAGAATTCACCAAATTTTACAGCTGCTGAGTGATGCAGTTTTACAGAAATCACTGAAGTATTACATTAACAGTTGACAAGAATTTGGCAATGACTAATTTCCCTAACGGTGTATCCATGCCTCACTTGACTCGGGAATCTCTCTTCAGGATTACAGAATTACTTAGAATTGCTATAAAAATTATTTACTACCCCCTTCCTCTGCTCAGACAGACAATATGCTCATTTTGATCAAACAGCAAAACAACACCTACTCTAACCTCTTGTACCCTGCTCGTGCCATCTTGCTGTGACCACATATACAAGAAAATTGAATGAAAAACCAGTGAATTCTTCATTACGGTTTAGCTGGCCCTGAGAAGTCAACGCTGTATTCTTCAAAATGTTAATTTCAAATTATCACAAAAGATAAAAGGTAGTTCTTACATGGCTGGTAGAGATTATCAGCAACATCCGCCAGGCTGAGATCAGCATTTGATACTCTGTCATGGAGGCACAGCTGCTGCCCTCTGTCTCTGCCACGTGATACGCCAGTAACTTCACGTATTCTGACCAGTAGGCAAAGCGCTTTTTGGTGGAGAAATTCTTCAGCGTGTCTTTCAGGGACTGATCCAGTGAGCCCCTGACCAAACCAAGAGGAGAAGTTATCTTCATTTATTCTTTGGTCAGAAAATAATACTTCTTCTGAGATTTGAGTAGGAAAGCCAAGGACACAGCTTTCAAGTGAAGGTTATTCCACATATTAGACCTGTGCAGGGAATCCCACTTTTTGCATCAAATGTGAAGGAAAAGCATGATCCCAGAAGAAAATCCGTGATTATTTTTATTTTTTTTTTAAGCAGAGATTTTAGTTAATCGTGACTTTTTAACATTAAAGGGCAGTTATGTCCAGGGAAACAAAATAAGTGGGAGAAAACTACTAAAATGTTATTCAGCAATCACTACAGTAGGTGTACTTAGCTTAGTTTAGAATTAGTTTTAATAAATACTGTATATTCTCATTCCAGGGTACAAGGAAAATACTAATACTAACATTCTCACCTACAGGCTACAGAAACACTCTTTCTGCCATTTGTGATTGCAAGAATCTCAAATGCACATTTGTGATTTGTTTATAAATCACTGTTCCTCCCACATTATCCCACAGGATTACATGTACTTTGTCCCTCAAAGTCTGCATGGTCTATCAAGATTTAACACACACTGTTTAGACAATTAAGAAGTATAGGGACGAAGGAGAGACTACCAAAGACTCACTTGACAACATAGTAGATCTCCAAACAGATGATTTTCATGATTAAGGCACAGGTATCCAAGACACTGAGCTATAAAGAGGAAAAAAAAAAAAGCAAAATCTTAGCATCTAGCTCTGCAGGGTGAGTGGAATTTAGATTTATCCCTACCCATCCACTTGCAGTGACTGATACTCATTTCTCCCAGAATAGCAATTTTTATGTCATTTGACCATAGAGCAGTGACAATAAGGAAAGAATGCTGTGTTCAAAGCAACCCTGAGTGAGAGTACAGGACTTCCATAATGAAGGGGAAAAACTCCCACAGAAAGGAAGAATAACAAGAACCTAATCCTTTCCTCTGCGATACTAGTCAGCCTGAGCTATGCCTAAAAAATAAAAGGGGAGAGTTTCTTCTGGCAAGCAGCACATGAGGTATAGTACAGATACACTACAGAGAGCATACCTTCCAAGGAGTGTTACCACAGACTCTAACTAACATCTATTTTTGTTTCGTATGGGAATAAAGAGCAGAGAATTTCCAAAGACAGTTCATGGCTGTACAGTCTCTGCAAAGCCAGAAAGCATTCACCTCATCTCCTGCCTGTGTTTAAACAAGCAGAGGGAAGAGCCACACACATCACTGGGAAACCTGTTCTGAGAAGTACATAACTACCTTCATTTTGTCTGGATGTAACTCACCTCTGACGATTCTGAAGGTGGAGGAAGGGTCCCAAAGAGGGGATTGGTTAAATTTTCCCAAAACTTTGGCCTAAAATATATATACAGAAGTAAAATCAGTTATCTCCCCCAACGCCACATGCCTAGCAGCATTTTGACTGTTCTAAATTTCATAGAAAATATGCTTTGGTAAATACAAGCTTATATAGCTTTGTACAAAAGAAACAGAACAAAACATATTTGCTTCTGAACATGCACACAGAGGTTTCTCATCTTTCCTGAGAGACTAAGTTCAAAGCCCATACCCTGCATAACCTTTACCAGGGCACGCAAAGACTAAGATGCAATTGTCCGTGAAAAGTCTGGTGAACCAAAGAAAAAGGAAGGAAAATGCCTTGTAGAAAAACAACAACTCACTTTGTCCTCAGAACTAGCATGGCGCTATCTCGACGGTCCTGCCACAGAGCATGAAGGAAGGCAATGGCTGCACGATGCAAGAGGGGAGGGCACCAGTACCTCTCCTGTTGTTTGGAGTCTATCAGCTCTAAGACTACTTGGAGGCAACTCCACTCCCCTAAGCTGAATTCCTAAAGCAAAAGGAAATGAGAGAGGTTACATCGCCACAGAACCACCGTGTAGGCACCTATTAAACCAGAATGTCCTTGATTCTACTTGAACAACACACAGACTTGAATCTTGAATACACAATGTCATCATATATTTTGTATAAGACTACAAGGAAAGTAGTCATAACACAGGAGAGAAAAATAGTATGTTTAGAGGAATGAAAAATGAGCTAAGCTAAGACTTAGTAAGACCAAGTGCCTTTAAAAGGTCTCAACCCAAGAAGACCTTGAACTGCAAAGCACCAGAGTGGGTATTCCAGAAAATGGATATTGTCCGCTGTACCTCAATCTTCAGCTTTCTCACTGACTGCCCACTGGCAGAGTCAAGAGAGTGAGCCACAGGGATCTTTGGTCTGACAGAATAGATGTTCTTATTTTAACTCAGTATCTACTTTGAAACACTGGGGAAAGTTTCTCTTTGGTTACAGGGAAAAGTGGAGCTGCAATAGCAGCACATCCACTAACTGGAAGCACAAGGTGCATATATCTTTACATCCAACACATCTGGTTACATGTGAGAACTATCAGATTTTAGAGACTAGTGCCGTAAGACTCCTATGAATGATACAATAAAAGACTAGTAAGTCCTTGGGCGAGGATCTGCCATTCTACCTTTGACCCATCACTGCCATCCTTCACTTCCAAGTTCAGGAACAGCTCAATGAGCCCAGGTTGTGTCTCCACTGCTACCGTGAGGAACTCCAGTATCATGACCTTAATACGCATGTCCTCGATCTTGCTCTGCAGGCGGGTGAGGAAGGCATCGCGGATGGCAGCAGCATCGCTACCGAGGCAGGCGTAAACAGACATGGGAGCAACCTGCAACGGGAAAGAAAAATCAGAAGCAGGAACAACCAAACTCTACAGAATGCTCCTTCTCTGTATAAAAAGTGATTTGCATCTCATATTGAAACTCCAAAATATTTCATATTGAATCTATGAACATATGTGAGGGAACTCAAAAGTAAGTTGTTGTTATTAAGCAGGAAGAAACCTGCAAAGTGATCCAAATTTTCCTCTTTGGCAATTCCACTCTATCCCTCACCTATTTCTCAACCCCTTATTTCTCAAGGGTTATGACAAAACTGGAAAAGACAAAGAGAAAAACAGGTTTGGAATAATGTTTCTTGAAATAAACCCAGAGCTGGATTTATATGCTTTAATAAAATTGCAAATACATTTTCAGAAGTATAGTAGTCAAAAAGAGTAAGTCTAAAAAGCAAAGTTGAAAGCTCCCAATAAATACTTAAATAGGATTCTTTTCTCAGTAAGACGCAAAAGTTCCAGTTATGAAGGTGCTGTATTTAAGAGTGTGACTTGAGAAAGTTGCTGAAAGAAGTGGAAAGAGATCAACTGGACGTGCAAATACTTTGCAGAAAAAACCCCACTCCTGTAAAGCCTCTCAGTGAGATGGTAAGTGACTTCCAACACAGCAGAAGTTTATGTTCAAAAATTAAAGGCCCCTTTAAGTGATTTTTAATGTACTCTAACTTACAGCTTTCAGTCCACACTGCCTTCAACTGACTTGCATTAAGCTCCCTGATACAAAATAAAAGTCTGAAGAAATGATCTTGAAAGGACTTCAGTGGTGGAATCAGTCACATGGGTAGAAGCAAAGGAGCACGTGTGTGTCTCATCTTACCGTCGCCAGTCGTTTGAGCAACTGGATGGCCAGGCGTGGAAGTGCAGGGTCATGCTTGTGGTAGATGTATTTGGCCAAGACCGCAATAAGATTGTTTCCATGAGCACCTGGACAGAACACAATTAAAATCAAAGAGAAGAAACCACAACAAGATGTAACTATTTACCAAATAACTTTCAATTGTTTCAACAAACAAATTTACCAAATAATAATTTCTATAGCAGAAGGTGAGAACTATGTCATTCTTCCAGGATAACAAAGCATGGGCCCAGACAGAGGTATTAATGGCAGCTGATTTACTGTATTCTGTAACTAGACCCATCTCATCACAAAGCAGTAACAATTAGCCATGTTTGCTTAATGCTTCAGCAGCTGTCCCAGAGGAGAAGAATGCCTTAGAGAATGGAGAACAGGCCTTCTCCCATCAGTAGAAACCATTTCTTGGTACCTTGAAATCTTAACTGCTCTTTGTAGTGAGACACGCACCGACCATTTGCAAATAACCAAAAAAAAAAAATATACAGCTTCCCAGGCTGCCCCCATGGAGAAATACGTACCATGCTGAGTAAGTGCCTGTTCTAATGGAGACACCACGCTGGAGGGGGGTTTCAACCGGATGACATTATTGGTAACCGAGAATGCCAGCTTAACTGTTTGGATCAGCAGTTGACCTTGGCCTTGTGACTCATCACTGTGATTCCAAAAAGAAACCAAAGTAAGTAACCGTGTTGACAGCCGACATTTATTACTTGCACAACATCCAAAGAGGAAATTCTGTACTCTGTCAGTCGGGGATTTTAAGACATTTTCACTCAGACTGACATGTCCCCACATACAAGCTGCTGAAATACAACCCCCCTCCAAATCCATAAGAAATATTGTCAACCCAGCTCCAACTTTTCAACATCAAACAAAAAAGAAAAATAGCATGACAGCTAATTGTCACTTTTTTCCCCCCCTTTTTGGGATACAGAGATTTAAAATGTGCTAAGACAAAGGGAGAAACATTTATTGAATGAATCTCTCAGAAATTACAGCGTACCAAAACTGAATGAAGAGATAAAACTGGTTCTAAGTCTGGTATTTTCCTAAGATTTTCCTTATCAGATAAATGTTCTGAAAAGACATTGAAGCCAAAAAGGTTTCTCAGCCAGAGGTTTCTCAAACAGGTCTCACTTTGTCCTTAATGAGTTTTGATTCCCTTCCAGACTTGTTTGGAAAGAAAAAACTGGCAGACTTTCTCAGGAACAATCTGCTAGCTAGTTTGGCTGGGTGTGTCAAGTAAGGTTGGCCAGGCAAAGAGAACAGAGGAAAGGAGAGAGACTCAACCACAGCTACAGCAAAAGATTCAAGCCTCGGTGAAAGCCGTATAAGGAATTTAAGGCACTCAACACTGCAGACATCTTTAATACTTCCAGAGTACCTCAACCCGCTTTCAGAACCATCCTGAAAAGACTGATCATTCCCCTAGCACTTCCAAAATTAGAGTTCAAGCTTTATTACAATTTATTAACGAGCATAATTTCACTGGAATTTTGGTGTTACTTGAAGACACAGAACTTGTAGCATTGGCTCTAATCTCGCTTCCAATTCACTCACTCAAACATATAAATTGCATTCAAGTGAATTTTTCGTTTAAAAAAAATGTAACTACTAGCAAATGTTAAAATATCAAACACATCTACACACCGGCATGCTCCAAATGTCATTTAGAAATATAAAACTGAAACAACTGCATGAAATGGATACTGTACAGCAAAGACTACATACAGATCTGGAACAAACAAGGCTTGTTCCTCCAGACCATCCAAGGCAGCTGTCATGGCAAACTGCTGAGCTGATTCCCTCTTAAATGCAATCAACTACAGCTACATTTCAAATATTATCATTCGCTTCTTTCCTCACACTATGGAAATGAACCACACCACTCACCTACTAGACTGGGAGGCCATTACCATATCGATAGTGTCCACACCAATTCCCATGATGTTAATGACAGCTTGTCCTGCTTCGGTGTTGGCCAGGCTGAAGATGCACAGAGACTGAAGGCTCGGGGCATTGCTGGGAGACAAACACAGGACATCATCACTAGGAGCACTTGCAGGATTTTCCCACCTAACACTTAAAAAACTACCACAAAGTAACCTCTTAATTTCTACACCCCCTCTGACATCTACTTTATTCTCCCATCTACTTTCTTCAGAGCGAATGCACCAAGTAGGAAAGTGGATGGCAGTCTGTCCCAGGAAATCTATTTACTGGTTTCTCTTTCTTCACCAGCTGTTCTAAAAAACAATGTCCCTAATCTTTTTCTACCCTCCGTGTAATCACTACCACTGAAAAGAGCTGGAACCAGCACTGCACAACCACGCCAGTTCATTCCTAGTCATATACACTCAAAAACTGAAACAAAAAGATAGCAACTAGCCAGGCTAGGGCAGATCTGAAATCCACCGTCTTACCTGCTGTGAGGATCCATTTCAGGGCATAAATTCAGTATAGCATGGATCAACTGCAGAATAAGGCATCCTGAAACAGAGATTAAATGGATTATTCAGTTTTCAGGAAGATATGTTGCCTAGTTCCTAATATTTTCAGACAAATCACAGCATCTAGCAATATATACAAATCAAATCCCATATGGTAGCTAGAAAAGGCATGATAAAAAAAAAGTAAAAATTCACACATCCTCTCTGAGAAGACAGATGATCCTTTTTATCCCCTCCTCCTCCTTCTCCCCACACCCCCAACATCCTTACCAATTTTCTCTCTCACTCCGTGAGAGTTGTAACGCCATTTGTGATAATTTGGTAACATCTCCTTCAGGACAAACACAATGCAAGGCACTAGTCCTTGGCTCTGGGTGCTACCAAGTTGCCCCTGGGAGAAACAGAAATGTTATTGTTCCCCTTCTGATTAAAAGGGCAAGAAAGCTTTTGTAAGAAGATATGTCATATGTCTTTAAAGCGTGAGCAAACTATTGAGCATGGGGACATAGATTTACAAGCAACTTCTATTCTTTTGTAGATCAGATAAATCAAAACAACTCTTGGAATAAATCAGACTACAGAGAAAGCACAAACAGTAGCACGGAAGGGAGTGTCAACCAACGATTACTCATAGAGACCCATTTGATGCACAGGGCTCTCAGACACAGCTGTATTTCACTTTCCTATCGTAACAGCCTACAGCTGCCTTCACATGCAGACCATTCCAGAAGCACTCACCCGGACGAGAGTCGTGATCAGGTTCAGGAAGGAGACAGTAACACTGTACTCGCCTTGAGGCTGTTCTATGCTCATCAACAGGTTTCCATAGCCCCCAGCATTCATTCCCTCCGCACTGTGAAATGAGGAAAAGGGTTTGTTACATGAATAGCAAATTTCTGACATGAGTGAGAGCTGTCAGATGCACAGATTTCACACTGGCAAAAAGTTGTTAGGACAGGTTATGAATAGGTTAGGAAAAAAAACACAAAAGGCTAGGGGATCAGCAATACCTAATCATGTGATTCATACTGGACACTGGATTGGCAACAAATGGTAAGAACCCCGTATGGTGAAGGTCAGTCCAAACCTGCAAGAGAAAAAGTACAGATACTCCCTCTCATTCATGTATATACATCTACTAGTTCTCAAACCCAGAAATCCAGAAAGTCATTTTCTCACCTTGGCTGGCATCCGAGCAGCCAGTACTGTCAAACAATTGACACAAGAGGCAATAACATCCACAGGGGGAGAGATTACAGTTGTTAGCCTAGGAAAAAGAAATATTATTCATAAAAAGCACTGCCATCTGTGGTCTAGCCCATACACTGTTGTTTTGATGAAAAAAAAACCAAACTTCTCTCTCGCTGAAGTGCACAAGTATAAATTATACAGAAGTATATCCAATCAGGTATACCCAACCCAAATACAGACACCAGAGTCTGCACTTTCAGTCTAGACTTGCCACCTCCCACTCACACCTGAGTCAGATCAATTTACAGCAAAAGGCAGAGCTGGCAAGACAGCAGACTGTCACAGCGAACGGTAATTATGCAGCAGAACATCAATTCCCAGTTAAGACTGAGAGGAGAGTTAATAAGCACAACTGTTTTAACTGGAAGTTACTGTTCTAGTATCTTTTATTCTTCTTTCATGTAAATATAGCTACCAATAAAAAAATGCCTTTAAATGGATACAATTGCACAACATTCAGGAAAGAAGTGGAAGAGGGGCCATCCTGCTGCATCAAAGCGTTAATGTGTGCAGCCAGAACAGTCTTGAGAACTGAACACCAGTCTCAGGGAGTTCAAGCACTGAGACATACTTCTTGCAAAGGTCTTGGCAAAATTATTAATTACCCGTTCTTCCAGCCCATTATATCTTCTCAGGCACTCCTGGTGTTAGTGACTTCATGCTGGTCAGTGACTTACCTCTGCAGGAGCATGTAGATTCGTGATGTGATCGGCAGAAGGCAATCTGCTATCGATACATCAGTGCTGATGACTTTATGAACGAGATCAATTATTGGCTTGACCCTCTGGCAATGTTGAATCACATCTGGGTAAAGAAAATTAACACGAGAATGCAAAATCATACTTAAGCAATAATACTTAATCAAATCTGAAACAACACACATTCATTTTACCACACATCCCCATGATCATTCCCCATACCAAAATACATTTACTTTATCTATCTCAACTTTTTCCTCATCTAAAATTTATCTCATCTCACTATATGCTCTTGGTCTTTTGCAGTGAATTTTACAGTATTATAATAATTTAAAGAACAGGTTTATTAGAAAGTATTCCATGCTCTTTCAAAAGTATTCAGAACTGTTCAATCCTACTATTAACCTCAAACTGATACCAATTAACAATTATTTATTTTCTTTTATACTCCCAGCCTATCTCACCTGCTGTCGAAACCACATGGAGCAGCATCTCAATCTCGCAGGTAAACAGTGTCCAGCTGCTGTAGGAATACTCCCATCGTACCAAATAAGCCTGGTCATCCAGCATCACTTGGCCCACGGTTCCCTGAGGTATCCGCAGATTTGTTTGACCTAGTCCTAAAAATTGAAGAAGCAGGTGAAATGAAGTCACAAATTTACCCATGAGTTAGAAGACAAATAAAGAACTAAATTCCTCAAAGCATTTCAAGAAGAAAAGCTCAAGTGCAGCTTCCTTACCAAGAGGATAGAGGAGCTTTGGAGCCTGTCTTCGCCAAAGTGTGCCGTCTTCATGAGAGATCACATCAGGAGGTTTATGCTTGTACACTTCAATATAGAAGGACATTTTATCCAGGAAACTGTATACCTGCATACAGAGAAAGCTTAAACAATACAGCCGAAGAGCTAGACCTTCTTAAAAATTAATCAACCTGTCGTTTCCAGGAATAGGCAAGTTTTCTTGACGTGGACAATATCCTTCTAATACACCAACCCTACCAAAACATTATTAGACAGCCCACATGTCCAGACAAGTACCATTTAATGAATCAGGAACTTCTTAGGAGTAAAGTACAACCTGAAAAAATTAGGCAGTATCTTAATCTTCAGCCATTAGAGTTTAAAAGTTTTCTAAAAGAAAACTGACACAAAACAGTGTCCTGCAACAACACAGGACTAAAAAGGAGCCCTGTCCACTGTTCTTTGACAAAAGCTTAATGTCTGTTATCTAAGATTGCAATGATTATAAGCACACGTAATGATAGAAAGAATCACGCAGCATTATCACGTAGCACGCTATTCCCATCTTAAAATAAAACATCTCCCAAACACCAAGAGAGATCCCCTACCTTTTTTGCAGTAGATTTATCAGACACAAGGGCTTGGAGCAGCTGAAGGAGAGGAGTAAGAAGATGGGGGAACATCCCACACACACTGTCCAGGATAATACCCAGACCCGCAGTAGGTTCCTGGTGGTGAAAGAAGAAAACAAATGTATTACTAAAAAGAAATGCTAAAGTATAGCACAAGGATACAGTTCCTTTTTAAGTTGTACATTTAACATTAATCATGCACAAAAGTATCACTCCAGTCCTTGCACAGACTAAAGCATGAGGCAGTGTGCAAGTATAAGGCAGGAACCAAAACTATAATGCATTATATATCATCCTAATTCTGTGACAACAGAAAAAGAAGCACGATGCTTTTGCCAGCAGTTAGTTCAATCCTTGCAACCCCAGCCCTGGTTTAAACTATCACCTATATTAAAACTTGTTCCAGTATCCTTCAAGAGTAAAGCCAAGGCTGTACCTAGAAGGCAGGAAAGGGTAAAAATAAATCAAAGATAGATACAAACATTAGCTCCTCAGACCCTCCTAGTAACTAACTAAATAAATACAATCAGTTTGTTCCTTTCCTAAAAGGGGATGTCTTATTAGGTTTTAGTTATGAGCAAGGTAGGTCAAAGAAGTTGCCAATACACTCACCGTCTTCCAGAAGAGCTGAGGAATGCTGGAAGCTGCCAGAACTTCACATGCAGCATCAATTATATCCTTCAAAGGACGAGAGGTCAGAGAGAATCAAAGTTACTTTACACAAGGTGATTTCATCCCAACCAACTTCTGCCACATCTTTGGAATTTACGTTTCCATGTCTACCAGCCAAGATGTAACTACTTCCTGTAGTCACAGCAGAAACACCCAACACACCCAAACCCAGAACACACAGCCAGCCTAAAGCAGTGTTCCTTATCATGACTGGACTGGCCAGGACAAATGTATCTGCAAAGGGCTACATAATGTCTTCTCAAAATTGTAAATGGAGTATGTATTATTTTCATTGCTTTGGAAATAACACATCAGCAATTAGTTTCAAACCCATAGGACTTCAAGTGCAAGATATGATCTTTCATTATTAAGCAGCCAGTTTGCAGAGGTTTTTACTAAGTCTGGATTATGTAAATGCAGTAGGGAAAACAGCAAATCACTCTTTCAGATCTATCTAAGTCACATAAAGTTTGCAGTCTCAAATGCAGGATTACAATTTAACAAAGGCAATTAGCACCAGTTATGACAGGTTACTTTAAATTAGGTAACAGAAAAATTAGGTAACAGACACCTCAGATGCTTACCTGCTGATTGCCCAATGTATGTAGTTCCAGTGATGTCAGGACAAAGGAAAGAAGTCCATAAATACACATACAAGCTGTGCTGGCAGTACACTGGGAAGAAAGAATACACAAGGCCATTATAGGAAAGATGATGGATTACAGAACACACTGTAACTGTACTCAGTCTGCTTTACAAACTGAGTAACTGCCTTTTCCATCCATCCCTGCTGCAGTCAGCAGAGAGGCAGTGCAACAGGAAGCAGTCATTAGTTAAGCTCCACATTAACATCAAATATTTCACCAAAATGAGAATTTTTGCCACTACTGTTACCATTAGAACTGCCTTCCAAACAAGAAGAAAAGAAGCACTCAGCATTCATAGAAATTAAAAACATTTGCTTTCACTGGTTTCTGCCTACAAAGTAGTTTACTCTTGTACACAGTATTGTCTAATGAAACCATATACAAAGAATAGGGCAGAGTTAAATCATCCAGCACTCAAGATCCACAATGGCAAGTACGCTTATGGAAGCAAATCAATAAATGTGATTAAATGCAGTCTATTCTGCTCAAAAGAGATGTAGTTCCTCAACTTACAAAAGCTTTTTTTATTATTCTTTGGGCATAAAAATCTCTTCCATTTCAACTTGATTTCTGATCTTCGCTGAAAGAAGGTAAGATGATAAAACATGCTTTACTGCATACTCTGCTTAAAACCAGGTTTAGCTTGAAAGAACGTTCATTGAGTCATCTACTTCTCATCATACCTTTACATCAGCAGCAGTTAAAAACCTTCAAGAGCTCACATATATGATTATAAGACACTCACATTCTTCCCCCCACTGCTCAGCGATCGCAGCAGCTTTGTCAGATACTGGAAAACATTCAGCTGGATAGCAGTGCTGCCCATTCTCCTGATGATGTTTGCTGACTCCTCTGGGTTTACAGTGTGACGGAGCAGAGCCCAGGCCAAAAGCACAGGAGCATGATGTGAGACATCCCCTAACTGCAGCAGCTGATTGTCCATCTCCTACACGGAGACAAGACAAAAGCAAAATAGTTGAGATCTTCTGAAAGAAGTTCATACTCAACAAGCATAGAGCTGGTTGTGTCTCCTTGCTAACAGTCACCTTTCCCTTGTAGATAAGTATTTCGAACACGCAACTGAATAAATCATATACCTGCAGCCCTGGTCTGGTTTTTTGCATGGTTTACTGACTTATAGTTGGTCTAACCCCACATGTTCTCTATCCTAAAAGTACTGACACTAGAAATCTTTTCTTTCATTCCCTTCTGGAAACTTCACAATGACTATTTCTTTGCACGCATCTTTCTTTAGAGAAAGGTTCAGGATAACCAAGGAAATATAAGAGGGAGAAGAATTAATTTCTTCTTATTTGCCTCAGAATGTTATGTGGATGCTAGTTCCTACACTTGGTCAACAAAGTCAAGGATCAGAAACTTGCAGACATAACCTTTAAATAACACTGCTTGGGTAATCACAGTAACTTCTGCATTGTTAGACCTGACAAGGGGTTATTCTGCCAGTGCTCTACCTGGTGGATGCGCTCATTATTGGCTAACTTGTGCTCCTCTGTCCTGTCATCCAAAGCACGCTCATGGAGGGAGTCGATTTCCATGCCTTCCACCAGAATAAGAGCACTAAAGTAGCTGCAAGTAGGAAAAGAATGAAAACAAGTAGGTCAGAAACTTTATTTAAGAATTCAGGTGGTTGGTTTTTTTTAAGTGGTCAAAAAACAACATTTAGTTTGCTTTTGTTCAGCTCTTCTTTGAAGCAATAAGAAATTACATGAAATTAACAGCAGGTAATCCAAACTTTGTCTTTAAATGCTAGTATATAACAGATTACAGTCTTCGTAACTCCCATTTCTGGTTGAACAAACAAAGGTCATTGAAATTTGAAAGTAACTTTTCCACCTTTGCAACTCTCTGCCACCTGGCAGGATTTTCATTCCCCCTGACTGCAGCTCGAGTGATGTCCCATGCAGCAAAATGAAGATATTACTGTTATTTCTAAGCAGACCCACAATAACTCAAGCAGAGGCAAGACCGTTAACGACACAGGTCAGAGAGGGACCGCTGGCCTCCATGCAGGTACCAGCCACACCACCTGCATAGGGCTAGGAAGGTGCAATTTCACTTCACCACCAGACCATCTAAGGAGGAGCAGCACAGTGTCTTCACTGCCATTCTTAGCAGAGGCAAGATTATATGGTAGATTAAAGCTAGCATATGGATACCTCTCAACTTTGCAATCACACCCTCATTTTGCCACAAACCTCCAACATGACCAGAAAAGCTATTTTGCCATCATCACAATAAGCTTAGCTTGAAATATTGGTGATTTTAATAGGCAGCAGCAAGAATTAAAAACGCTTTTTTTCTTGAGGAAAACAATAGTTTCGCTCTGTACTCACTTCACAAATACACATGACACTTACCCAATACGATCCACCAGGTGATCCATGCTCTCATCTACCAAATGTCTGTTGGTTTGTCTAGTGCCAAATCCCTGTTCTTTGAACATCTTTGCAAATGCCAGAAGCTCATCAGGTGCCATCTCAAAGTACGCATAGTAGAGAAAGATGACTTCCAGGAGCATGGACTGTTCACGGAGACATTGCACAAACCAACGGGAAACCTGACGTTCTGTCTGCACAAGGAAAAGTTCTACCATCACATGGCGAAGCCCACAGGTCAGTCAAAGCAGTTAGAAACTGTGAAGTGTTGAAGCATTTCAACAGCTTGTGTAGCCAGTGGTTTGTACCAATAGCAAGGAAGGCCACTACAGAGTATGCTGATGCAGAGAGTTTATTAATAAACTACACTCAAACAGATCCGTTAGCCTAGGGCTACCAACTGATTCATTACAAGGAACAATATGTTTCATGCAATTCTCTATTTCTAAGCAAAAGTATTCTGTAAGAGAGAAAAGAAATTTTGGGTTTCTTGGACCAGGAGAAACATCCTTTTTAACTACATCTGCACATACCCATTTTCCAATACACTACATAAAAGGAAAGACTTTATAAGTTTGATAAATAATAGCAAGAAACAAAATACCATAAGATTTCCATGTGTTTCCCACGTAGGAGCTTCTGCTTTGTACAGTGCTTCAAACTGCTTCCGGTAATTGGGAACCAGCTCCTTGTCCAACTTTTCAACACACTGGAAGTATTGTGCCTGAAATAGACAAATAAATAAATGGAGGTCTCACACGCACACTCACGTGCTGTTTACAATCACAAGCAGATAATTACTATACAAGTTATATATTTACCCTATTTCAATGACATTGTGGCCAGTTAAAGGTTCCCATACTCACTGTGTAAGGGTGTCTCTCATCCTGAAAATAAGTGAGTAGATGGAGGACGCAGCGCAGAATGCAGATCCTCTCTTCATAGTAATAGTCAGCAAGCTGTGAATACATAGTGTCATTGAGATCAACCTCCTATAGTGTCCAACCCCCGCACGCTTTCCTCTCCCATATACTGCCAAGGCCTTCAGCACAAGAATATACAGTGCTCAAACATTACCACAGATGGAGTTTCAACTAAGCAGTTTTTAAGCTATATGGAAAAAAAAAACACCCACCCAACTTAATTAACTTTACAGAACTCAATAAAACATGCCCATAGGGACATGTCTATAATTACACTGCTAAGTGAGAAAACTTGGAAAAGGAGGGCAAAAAGACAGACAAAGATGATCTCTGCTTCCTCATCCCTACTATCCTCTGTCAGGTGTGATCATCAGTCTCCGTTTCAGAGTTGTCACTTCAGACAATAACATACAAACCATGGGAAACATGAAGTGTGCATCTGCCCAACGAAATTCCCTGATATTAAGCCTAAAATTTCCTTTCTGTAGCAACTACTAACACTGTTCAAATCTTTAGGCACATCCCTCTGTTTCAGAAGCATTTTCTAAAATCTGTTCTTTATATGAAGGAATACTTCAATTATTCCAAGATTTTCTGGATCCATAGAAATAAAAGTTAGTTGTCTGTCAACAGATCTTTTCAACAGAAAATACAAATGGAAATTACTAACCTTCAGCATCAGAGCCTGACTCTGCCTTTCATCCTGAAGAACTGTCTGTAAGCAAAACATAACAAAATAAAAAATTATCTACTGCAGACATACATACAAAAAAAGACTGAAATAAATAAAAGACAATTTTTCTTCCCATTTCTTTTGGAAAGATTCCAAAAGTACAAAGCCAGTACTCATTTGTGACTACGTATTTGTTCTTCATCCCCACTCACTTTCCTTCACAAATCTCTAGCTTTCCTGTACTCCTGCAACAGAGAGAGGAGCTGAGTCCCTGGACAGAGACTCAAGCAGGAAGAGGTACTAGGAAGTTAGGCCTGGATATCTGCCATCACATTCCCTTACAGGAGCACCTGAGCATCATAGGTTCAGAAAAGAAAAGCTACAAAGCCATTTCCAAATCAGAACTCAGACTCACACGTGACCATATGCATCAAGAAACTGCTGGCATTAAGGAAAGACGTGGAGTAAACAGAACGTAAATAGAAGCTATGGACCTTTAGGGAGTCCCTTGTTCCTCTGTAATCCTCTTGAAGATAACACTGTAACAACTGCACACTTTGTTCTTCATCCAGACCCTGAAAAAAAAGAGATGCTCTGAAATGAATAAAAGGCAACTGAATTCATTAAAGATGAAAATTCTCTCCAAATATTCAGGGAGCTCTTCTCCTCAAAGTAAAATAACTTTCATAACATGCCAAAAGAATTTTTTTTTTGCATCAGGCAGATGCTTGGTTTAGTCAGCACTTCTGTTTAAAGCAAAATACGTGAGCTTTGATGTCACTTAGATGTAGCCACTTTAACTTCAGCAAATGAAATATAACAGTGATTTTAAAAAAAAGTACTGCCACCAGTCACTGAATTCCAGCTTCTGGCTTGAAGGAACATAACTCTGCACGTAAACTGACAGTATTTTCTAATGCGGACATCGTTTTTTACCTGAGCAGTTTCAGATGTCTTGAAAGAACCCAAGAAAGAGCAAAAGTGGGTGACTTTCGGAAAAGTAGGGCCCTTTGCAGCAGGAGGGGGTGTTAACCAGAGAAACCACGATACCTCAAGGTCACTAATCACTCTTAAAAAATTACACCTAGAGCCCCAACATATATTTCTAACATCCTTTAGACTATTTCGAACTGAAAAGAATTTGTTTGCATTCAACATCAAGAAGTTTACTTAAATAACAGAATCCCAATAACAATGCATTCCAATTGCAGGGATAAAAAATAACCAGAATAGAACCTTCACTCACCAAAAACTTGCTGACCCTCAGACCCAACTCTTTTAGTGGAGCAGCTACATCTTTATCAGCTTTTATTTTTTCTGCAGAAGTCGTACTAAAGAAAGAAGAAATTTTAGTCATGAAAAATGCAGCAATCCCAAGGAATGAACTAAAGAGGCTTAATTTCAAAGTTTTCAGTTTAAACAGAACATTTGCATTTTCTTCAATGGCATTCCAGTATTTCATACAACATTGTGTAGTCTTCTCACCAGATGAAATTTAACATTGTTCAAGATTATTACTATAATAAATGCAGGCTATATTCATTCCACCTTCTCCAATGAGGGAATCTACATTATCTTTCTGAGATGACTCGAGCGTCAAGAGGAATCACTTCTCCACAGGCTGCATACCTGCATGTGATTGCTGAGCTCAGCAGAGGCAAGGGTTAAGAGCTACCTCATGTAAGTAATGACAGCAGAAACTGCTGTTACTTCTTTCTGGTCTGTATTTCACGCCCCAAAATGTTATGTGGATTAAGTACTTTTTCTTGCTATTCCTCTTCTGAAATCTCAAGTCATGCAAGGGGGTAAAAATCTATTTTTATGTGATCAGAGAGAAATATTCAATATGCTCCTCTGCTTACTAAGAGACCCCATTTTAGTGGTTAATTTCTAAAATCAGGCAATTACTATACCTTGGCGGTTTATAGTATGAAAGTCCCTCTAACAATCTCTGCCAGTGCTTGTTCAATTCTGCGGCAATCTGTGCCTAAAAAAAGAACCAAATGCTACTGAACGGATTCCTCAGCATACACTGCTGAGTATCAGATTTGTTAAATTTAAGTGAAGCAAAGAAATTCCACCACCACAAAGAGACACAAGACAAGCATCTATGATTCAGACTGATTCAAGGTGCATACTGTATGAGAAAGCTCGCTGCCTCGCCTAATCACAGGAAGGGAGAGGAAATAGGAGGCAACGGATTAGGTTCACAAACATTTGGATTTCCAACCTCTGGGCAAATTCTTGAAAGCACGGGCTCCGTCCCAGAAAATAAGGAAGCGGGCTGTACCACTCATGAATACCCCAGGCCAGCCAGTCTAGAAAGCAGCACTTGTGTCCGCTCCAGAAAGGGAACCACCTTTTCACATACACCCTTCCAGGTAGTTCATGAAGCAGCTACAAACAAGGAGTGGAAGAATGAACAAGTAGCGGAGACAAAGGAACAAAAATAGCACCGAGGAAGAGGGAAAAGCAGCAAAACATATTTTCACTAATATTCAACCAGATGTACAAACGATATATCTGGCCATGCAGTCCATTCAGTGATGGGCAAACCTCCTTAGCGAGACACGGACTTACTGGTTCTCTTAAAGCTGATCTGCCCAGAAGAATTGTCCACAATTCTCTGCTGCTCCTGTATACGAAAGGAAAAGGTGGAGAGTATTTTAATGTTGAACACTATTTCAGGCTTCCATTTAGCTTACACCTTTTCAAACCTGCAGTTAACTCTGAGCAGATCACACTGCAGCATAAGAAAACTGATTTAAGGAACATTAGTTTTTAGCTGACCAGTTTCACATGCCCTGGAAAAACAAGGAAAGACCCAAGAAGGGTGACAACCAATATAGCAAGATTTGCAAACTCCTATCAAAGAAATATCACATTTATATTGGTTTATTAGCTCAATTTGGTTTTGCTAATTGGATGTTTGAGGTTAGTAAAAAGAAACCTAATGGAAATATAGAGCAATATTTTATTTAGTTACATTTGATGCTCTCCACCAAATTCTTCCATAATAATTTCATCCTTCACTCTAAGTAGAACATAAAACTGGATGAAGTGAAAAATTGCAACACCTTTACATCAGGTAGAACGATTTGCCACAGATCTTCAGAATATTTACCCTTGGCTTCTTGTTTCTACCTGAGAACTCTGCAGAAATACCAATTTGCACTATAAGGTATTACAGATCAAACCCTGACCCTGGCATACATATCCAGAAAAATGAGTCTTCCTACAACAGTTCTGAAAAAGCACGTTTGCCAAATAGAGTATTTCAGGAACTTAAACAAATGCTGATTTGACAGCAGGGTAATACAAATCAGGAGTTAAACACCACAGCTCCCCACGCAAAGACTGTCTACAAAAGCAAGAACACTCATTGACTTATTTTTAGAATAGCACCATCAAAATAACTCACTATGGCAGTGAAAGTCATCCGTAACTTCTGACACATGGTGCCACTTAAAGGGTAAGACCTATTATTTCCAGTACACCTGTCAACATAATTTCTACCTGCTAATTCCTTGATAGTTAGGTGCACCTCCCTGTGTATATGCTAACGAACCTCCCCACGGCTGAGTTAGCAGCCAGCTGTAGGTGCCACCTCTCCGGCCCACACAGAGCACCGAAAGGCCACAGAATTTTACCAAGAAAAGAATCACTTTGTACAACTGAGCACCAGCCTCACAGAACCAACCCTGCTCCTTTTCGCTCCCTCCCAACCTCTTCTGTGAATAAACCAGACCACAGTGTGTTGCCAGTTCATTAAACAGACTCCAAGACAGTTAAGGAAGGAAAGCTTTCTTTCTGTGATCCCACGCAACAGTGGTGTTATTGTCCTCACTAGAGCATAAAGATATTAATATAATAAAAAATAGACATCTAGTAACACTCCAGAGCCTAAAAACATTACAAGTCAAAAAACGTGCTCAGCACAAACGAAGGCACCGATCTGAAGTGATCACAGAACCGGGGGTTCACTGGGCAGCTTCCTTTACGCGTCTCCCACACCTCTATTTTGATTTTCACATTTGCCAAGAGTTGCCCAAAAAGGTGAAAAAGCCACCCCGTGAAGGCTCTGCTCCTCAGGAGAGCAGCCGCCGGCCCCGGGCGGCGCTCTGACAGGCGCCACCGACATGACGGGCACCAGGTCGCGACTTCAGCCTCGCAAAAGCTTTTCGATAGTTCTAGCATTTCACCCTTTACAATAGGCAGAATAAATGCAGAAAAAACCCACTGAAAAGCCACTACTAACAGCGACATCCGGCCGCCCGGGGAGCCCCCCGCCAGGCGCCTCAGAGAGGAAGGGGGCGGGGCCTCGCTCCGCGCGCGGGGGGCGGGGCCAGGCCGGCGCGCGGGCCCCGCTGCCG
>JAHREE010000125.1:108265-122789 GCA_033628505.1 Tringa tobata
CGGCTGAGGCGGGGGGGAAGAGGTGTACGGTGGCGCGGAAGGACGGGGCGAGGGGAGCCCGCAGCGCTGCGGAGGACACCGGGAAGAGAGGGAGGGGGACAGGTGCTGCAGCCAGGCGAGAGCTGCCGGGCCTTTGGGATCACGTCGGTGGGAAGCGGCCGGGATGCGGATCACGAAACGAGCAAAGTACCGGGGGCGGTGGATCGCGTTCGGTGGGAGCGCTCGGGAGCTTCGCGTTACCTGAAGGAAGGCGCGGGAGAAGGGAGTTGCAACAGACACAAGAAAATTAAATAATTCAGCAGTGAAATACATCCTGTTCCACATTCGCAGGGCAGCGGCTTTCCAAGCGGCTGTGTTACAGGGGGAGACCGGCCTTTCCCTCCTTGCCTTACCGCCCGGCTGGCAGGCTGCCTGCTGGGGGAGGGAGCCTGTCATGTGTCCCCATGGGTGCAAGAGCTGGGTTGCAACCTTAAAGTTGCCAGACTGAGGGGGAGGTCTTTGTCAGTCCTTGGCTGGCGTGTGGCATTTACCCCACCTCTTCTCAACTAATAAGCCGTGAGCTTCCCCCTCCCCTGTACCCAGAAACAACAAGGGGCAGGACCCCCAAACCATTATTGGTTTTTAGGTAGATGCTGCCCCTGTCAGTTCTGTTTTATTGACTATGATTAATTCTTCTCCTGTTCTGCTTAAAAATGAATTGTGATGACAAAAAAGATTACACTGGGCCTGATCTAGCTGTGTAGCAACAGTAAATGTAATGAAGTTGTTTGGCAATGAAGTATTTCAGTCTATACGAATAAGGATGCCAAAAAGCAATTTATTAATAATTAAGAGTTCTCAGTACAAAGTCATAAATAAATATGCTCTATGTGCTCTAGACCCACAGTGTAAGGAAGTTTGACAGTACAAACTTGAATAATTACCCAGTAATATTACTACTGAGATCTCTGTCAGCATTATAATCTGGTGATGCTGTTCAACACTGGATAGAAATCCAAGCAGAACTTTAAATAAAGTTCTACGCTTCCATGAGGGAGCTAATGTAGATATCAGTAATGAGACTGGGGCAGCAGAATTTATTAAGAGTTTACTGCTAATCAGCCTAAGGACGGGCCGGAAAGGATGAAGCAATGCAGTTTCAGCTGGAGATACCGTATCCATCGGGGATACCTACAACTGCATCGGCCGTTCTATTGCCAGCAAATACAGAAACTGATACCTTGATACCTTCAAAGAGCTCAGAGGAGATGCCAGTACAAGGGCATTGGCTTACGTATGGCTGAGACATAATATCAAATTAGGGACAAGGAAAAGTAAAGGTTGCCAGAAAGCAATAAATGCTGGTGAGAATTTCATAACGTCGTAAATGCCCACAATACTTCGAAGAAGAGAAGATATGATTTAATCTAATGGAGTCCTCGTGTGCAGTGCTGCTTATCTCAGCTATTTACCTTATAGTCCAAAAGTTTAGTTTGTGATACAGCTGTCATTGGCTGCGAGCCTTGATTCAGAGAGGGTGAGGTGCAGTAAGTGTTAGTAAGATAAGGGAGTGAGGGGTTATAGAAAACAATGACAGCTTTAGGTCACAATCAAGAATGTCTTGCAATGTTTACTTACTCTTGAAGAATTCGAGTGCTTAGGAGAAGTTAAAGAAGCCACTATTCAGTGGTTCATTTCTGTCACCGCAGGCTGACTTCTCTGATTCTCAGAGGGGGATCACAGTTTTAGCTGATGCATTATCTCACTTGCTTTTTTTTTATTCACCTGTGTGTTGATATTAACAATTGGCACATAATTATCAGTTCAAATTGAGCCTAAGGAAAAAACAGCTGTGTGGAAGCTTTCGATTTTCTAGTAGTTGCTTTAATTGTTTGTTGTGGTTTTTTATTTAATAGGAATTGCAGTAGCATGAAAGGGACTTCTTCCTAATGGACAACTGTTGAGCACATTAGGACTCCTGAGAAAGATTTGGAAAGCTGGACCCACATCGGAGTGGAAACATGTTAAACAAGCCAGTGCTGGTGGAATCCCTGATCGTGTTCATCATCGTCCTGTTTGTGCACGCAGTGGTGTGGGACCGCTACTCCTGGTGCACCGTCGCTCTCGCCGTCCAGGCTTTTTATGTCCAATTCAAATGGGACCGTCTGCTCCAGCTGGGGGGGGCTGTGTTCCAGTTCCGTACGGCCGCGAACAGTGGCCTCCTGCCGGCTAGCATGGTCATCCCCTTGCTGGGGATAGTGATGAAGGAGAGGTGCAAGTCTGCTGGCATTGTGTACTTCGAACGTTTTGGCATAGTTGTAGCTTCCACGGGCATGCTGGTCGCTCTCTTTCTGTCTGTAATAGCGGTTGGCATCACAAAACCTGTGCCAACCAACACTTGCATCCTTACTGGTATTGCTGGCAGTATAATTATCTATACCATGAAGCACTCCTTGACTGTTTCCGAAGTGATAGAGGTCCTAGAAGTGCTGCTAATTTTTGTCTACCTCAGTATGATCTTGCTGTACTTGCTGCCTCGATGTTTTACTCCCGGAGAAGCTTTGCTAGTTCTCGGAGGTATAAGCTTTGTTCTCAATCAGCTCATTAAACGCTCACTGAATGTAATCGAGGGCAGAGGTGATCCCATAGACTTTTTCCTTCTGGTAGCAGTTGTTGGAGTTATTCTTCTTGGGCTTTTTTTCACTGTGCTCTTCATTTTCATGGATTCGGGTACGTGGATCTCCTCCATGTTCTTCCACATGATGACAGCAGTGCTAGGCTTAGGGGTCATCATGCCCTGGCTTTACCGACTGATCCAGAGGAACCCTTTGTTCTGGCTACTCCAGTTTCTCTTTCAGACACAGACAAGAGTTTACCTTCTTGTATACTGGACCTTTTTGGCTGCTTCAGCATGCGGCGTAGTTCTCTACCAGAACGCTAAGAGATCATCTGAATCTAAAAAACACCAGGCCTCGACTATAACCAGGAAGTATTTTCATTTCATTGTTGTAGCTACTTACGTTCCTGGACTAATCTATGACCGCCAGCTTCTCTACGTTGCTGCAGTACTGTGTCTGGCAGTGTTTATCTTCTTAGAGTATATTCGGTACTTCAGGATCAAACCGTTTGGGCAAACCCTTAGGCATTTGCTTTCTCTCTTCTTGGATGAAAGAGACAGTGGACCTCTAATCTTGACTCATATTTATCTCCTCCTTGGCATGTCCCTCCCAGTATGGTTGTTCCCCAGATCTTGTGCTCCTAAAGGTACCTTGCCTGGGGCAGGAGCACTGGTCCCCTACTCCGGGGTCCTGGCAGTAGGGGTAGGAGACACTATTGCCTCCGTTTTTGGTAGTACAATGGGGGAAATCAAATGGCCAGGAACAAAGAAGACCTTTGAAGGGACGATGACAGCTATTTTTGCTCAGATCATTGCTGTGGCTCTTATTCTGATCTTTGACAGCAGCGTGAATCTGAACTCCAGCTACGCCTGGATTCTGGCATCTGTGAGTTTAGTTTCTCTTTTGGAAGCTTATACTACCCAAATTGATAATCTGCTGTTGCCTCTCTACCTCCAGATAATGTTTATGGCTTAGAAGCATTTCCAGGAGCAGAGGAAAAGAAGTGGTAGTAGAATATGCACTGTAATGAGAGCTCAAAGCTGATCTATACACTGCTTTTGGTACAGCAGTTAAAACTCTTAAAAACAGAAATGAAAAAACCTATTTAAAATAAAGGGTTTGTTTGGTCTTAGTTTTTTCCCCCGTTTAAAACATCATGAGTTGATTTATGTTCTCAGAAGAACACAAGTGTGACTTGTTAATTGGATTATTAAACACAAATGCTATTTTTCTGTCTCTTCTGGGTGCTCAGAGGCAAAGGAGGTAGAAGAAGAGGTAAGTTAATAAAAAAAAAATAAATAAGCAAACCTCTCGGATTATGCCACCTCTGTATTGCATCAGAGCCAAAACTCGTTTCACTGTCCTGAGCCCTGCCAACTTGTATTACTGCGTATGCAAATTCCTCATTTCTGCATAAGCACCATTTAAAGCATGTTTTATGATAAGGCTGACCACCATCCACACAAAGTGACTACGACTGTCCTGATGTATCCAGTCACCATCAACAAGAGCCCTACTAATGCACCGTGATGCACGAACACGACTTCAAATTCAGCAGCTGTAACACCTAAATTTATCTGGGGCAGGAGGTTCGAGAATGTAAGAGACTGTTTATTCCAAACAGTACTAGGCAAGAGGGTTACAGTTTTAACCCTAAACGTTTACGCAACAAGAAGAATGTTTTGTCTTTTTCAAGATTTTAATTTCTAAATTCATTTGGAATAGCATTCAATAAAGGAGAAAAAAAAACCTAAGCAAAGTCACAGAAAAACCTAATTACACAGTAATTATGAAAGCGGAAAATCTGTTAAAGTCAATAAACTACTTTAATACTGTTGCAGTTTTCTACTTTTCACATTTTTTCAGCTAGATGTTTAATCAATTTATTAAAATGTTTCCATCAACCAATTGAGTAAAGCCATTTAATTCAAATTATAACTACCATTTTATAGCCCAAAAACCCCTAATTTTTATGCGTTAAACACTTTGTATTGACAATCTCTTCTCACCAGTTTACCAAGCGTCCATGAGAACAAGACACATTAACACATGTCCTCCCTGCCTCTCCCCTTCCCCTAAGAAGGGTCCAAGAACATTTAAATCCCAGGATTCTTGTTTGCAGGATGAAGTTAATTTCTGACACTCCTTCTGCTCATTTTAGGAACAGTTTTGTACTAGTCTAAAATACCTCACACAGTACTGTCCCACAGTCCCAGCTGTCTTAGGAGCGAGAATAAGACTGGGGGTGGAGTGATACTGGTGCTCTGGGCCAGCAAAATTGGTCCCAGAATCTAATACTCTGTTTATCCCCACAACAAGCCAGGACTCGACTGGCTGACAGGCAGCGTTGCCCAATTTACCCCCCTTTCCTGGGCAGGGCTCCTGAGATTTGATATCAGTTTTCCTGAGGATGTCAAAATTGTCCAGAGTCAGTTTTGGTTAATTATGCAATAAATCGTCAGATACTTTTCTTGGGAAACCGAGCTCAGTAACTGTGCTAGACTGAGTTTCCTTCACATTTAACAGGAAATCCTGCAAATCTAATCCAGCTTCTTGCTTTTATTTACACGCTTGAACTAGATGTTTTTATACATTGCAGGAAGTGGTGCGTGTAATGAGGACAAACTATCACTCCTCAGCAGAAAGGTGCTATTCTGAATTATTAACTCTGCTAATGGAAAGATATGAAAAACGCTTTAATTGCTTCCATCACGAGCCACAGCCTTCAACATTAACATCATAAAATAGTACCAGAGTTGAAGTCATTTTCCCTCCCTCTCACAGTTTTCAAACAAAGTGTAGAAGAGGCAAGGGAGGGAGACAGTTCTCCCTGCACAAACTTTGAGCTCAAGGTTACTGCTGTTACTGTTACCCGGCTTCCCGATTCCTGCTACCACCACTCCATC
The DNA here is from genome assembly GCA_033628505.1 of Tringa tobata. Lineage (NCBI taxonomy): Eukaryota > Metazoa > Chordata > Aves > Charadriiformes > Scolopacidae > Tringa > Tringa tobata. The sequence goes on from JAHREE010000125.1 coordinate 113,769, forward strand.
GTCCCTCTGTGGTGAATTCTTTGTGGTGCTGAACCTGCTCTGCATTGCCCAGCAAAGCCCCAAAGGAAACTTCTTCCCATAAAGAAACCAAATTTGACTATTTCACATCAAGCAAATGCCAGAGACAGGCAATACTCTTTCAAAAGGGATGAGTCAGCAAGAACCAGGCTTCACTGTGCCAGGACTCCAAGCAGCCTTGATGTTTCTACCATGTAATTAGTGCATTGATGACACCGGGCTTGTATCTCGGGTTGCCACTGCACCAGTGCCAGTGAAATTACACATACACGGCTTCTGTTCAGCTTAGGATACAGGCTTGAGCTTGCCTCAGATGTAACTTAGGTTTCTTTACGTTCCTTAGGTTTCACCTTGCTATAAGTTGCTTTGGTTTATTTGGGATTTTAGGGATAATTGCTCTTGTGCACACTGAAGGTTCAAACTGGTTATCAGACAACTCAGCCCTGGCCCCATCTATTGGGAGAAGGTCACGCTGTCTTCCTCAAAGAAAAGATGAGAGAGACAAAAGGAAGAATTTCTATTTTTTTATTTCAATGTTAGGATTTTGATTGGGTTTTTTTTTGTTTTCATAATTTCAATATGAATCTTAAAGAACTGTTAAAACATTTTTAATCAACACACCCAGAGATCAAACACTCAGCTACAATTTGCTAGAAATACTTAAAAGATTGATTATAGAAGCAGACTTCCTGCTTCATTTTGTCCACAATAGGATTGGTTTTAATCACTATTTTTCAAAGAATAGGACAGAGACCTAAGAGTAAAAGTCAGCCACCTTCCCACAATGTGTTCACCTGCATTGCTGGGATTGACACAGCCAAGAAATGCACCAGACAGCTCTTGACTTAAACAGAAGAAAATACTGAGTGTCTGCAAGAAGAAATACTTCTTAGCTGGTCCCAGTCAAGGTGCAATGGTCTTTAATGGTCTGTTCTCAAGACTGAAGAAGTTTCCTTACCAAAAGGGCTGGGCGACTGTTCTCATACCTGTAGGGCCCATGCTGTAGCAGAAGCTCCTGCCTAATTCAGGTGTATTCAGCTGTGTCAAGGGTACTTGTTCTGAGGACAGGATTAATTAATCTTGAGAGCTGATCTAGTGGAAGTTGCATTTAAAGAGAATATGATCAGGAAGGAATATTGATCAGCCACTGACTCCAGAAGCCAACCACTAGCTTCAAGTGTAGAGTGATGGAAAAGGCAGTTCGGGAGTTGGCTGGAGCCTAGGAAGTAAGGAAGAGGGAAAAATGAAATTTCAGAAGCTATTCCAGTTCTACAGATAGGAAATCAATGCTAAGTGAGGTACTACCAACAGAAACTGTAACATGCAAGGCCACCAATAAAAGTTTGTCCTGAGTATTGCACTGGAAAGGGTCTCGTTTGCTCAGCTGCTCGTTAGGATGGTGACCTTACCAGTTCTCTTTGCTCCAGCTGGTGTCTTTGGCTTCCATCACATGGAAGGTGAACACGTGGCGAGAAGAGTCCGAGCTGTTCAGTTCACTCTTGTGGACGACTTCTCCGTGGATGAGAATGAGTCCACCTGTTTGAAAGAAACATCTCTACTGCTTCTTTCAAATTCTGAATGCTGGATTTAAAATATAAGGGAAGTTGAAAGTGTTAAAATACAATTTTAGCTCTCTAGTTTTTCTTGAGCTGTAAAGCAGGCTTGTTTGGGGATTGTTTTTACCTTTACTTATAGGCAGAGGTATGAACTGGCTGTCATCGTAGGCCGGCTCTGACCCTACAAACTCTACACACGTTGAGGTACCTGGAGCTGCACGGACCATTCTCCGGGTAATTCCATCTGCAAATCCACAGAATAAGCAAACACACATAAGAATTAAACAGCCAGTTGCATTCTGCACAGCAGAGGAAGAATATCTGATTTCTCTTGGCAAAAGATGGGAACTTTATTATAGTGTATTCCATTTTTTCCTTAGTAATTTGTGTATATTTTTTTTTCATTAAGCAAAGATTTAGGATTTTCCAGCTGTGGCAGAAGCTGATAAAACAACTGCCTTTTGTTTGCCTTTCTGTCTCTTTCTGTGCATTGCAACATAGCACTGTAGGAACACAAACAGTCATACACTTAGGCAAAGCCAACCTTTGGTCCATTTCTCCTTTCTGCAAGAGCATAAGTTCCAACCAGAGTGCAGACCACTCCAGAATTATGAGGGACGAGTGCATTAAAAAAAATCTGTAAGAGCAGTGTGATTACACTCACTGAGGGAACGCTTAGGTGAGCAACAGTTTAACGCTGATTAGGGTGCACTACAGGCAGTGAAAAACAGAAAACTGCTTTAATCCAACCATGGTTACACCATCGGTCACAACAGCCATTACATGAGCCTATGCTGATCCTGGGCTCCCCTGGGACACTGGCTGTTCCCCAATAGCTTGGATGTTGTCCAGAAGATCCTTGCATAAACTTGAAGGCTTTCCTCATTTACTGAAATTCAGACCAATATTTGACAGTTGTGTGTGTGGAAGAGAATTTTTATTTCCCTTACACAGAGTATGTCAGGACTAAAAATTTTATTGGCCAGGGGAAAAAAAGAAAAGGGGGGGAGGATCTTTGTGAAGGAACCTGGAAAAGAAACAGTTTTGTGAGTGGATGGAAGGAAAAAAAAAAACAAACAGAAAAACATAAAAGAGTGATTTCTCAGTGTATTCCTACTCTGGAAAGCAAAAGGATTATTACTCTTTGCAGTCCAGATCAGACTTGATGGACATTTTCAAGGCTACAGTCAAAACTGTGGAAGGAACATCAACATAGAGCAATGACCTGCTTCACTGCAAGAAGAAAGGGCCCAGTACTTTAAGACCTCCTTTAATCTAAAGTCTTAAATCTCAGTGGCCTGGCAAGGGAGACTCTGAATCATGCAGGGGAAGCTTCTGAAATAATACTAAAGTAAAAAGAAAAGATTCATGAGCAGTTTTAACAGGTTCTGGAGTAACAAAAATATTCAGGGCTGTCCTTCCTTGCCCCTGTACCCTCTGTGATTTTGTGGTTGTTTCTAGGCTAGATATCAACTTAAACTAAACAGACAAAACCAAATCAGCACAGACTCATGTAACGGCTGTTGAGACCGCAGGTGGATGCTGTGTGTGTAACCACAATTGGATTAACAGCACAGTTTTCTGTCTTTTACTGCCTCTAGGGCACACTAATCACTGTCAGTCATGTATACTACCTATTTTTTTATTAAAAAATATTGTTATGTTAGACTATGATGGACTGGTGGCCAAGAGCAAAGTGAGGCAGTTAATAACCTGCTGAAAAATGTGGTTGTAGATTTGACAACAGCACAGCAAGAGGTCCTTGTAGTAAATAAAGTCATCCTTCCAATAAACAAGACTAGCAGTGTGTTTCTGCAGGCACTACGCGATGCAGAGAGCGTAACACAGTCTGTGTTACCCTCCACCCTCAATCAAAATGAGGGAGGGCATTTCACAGCACACACCAAACTACCACGACTCTTACTGGTGTGAGAGCCAGGAATGAACCACAAGCAGCCGTTCTCCTGCGTGGCGTCCTCCAGGGCAATCCAGAACCCCAGGACTCTGCCCAGAGGCTCCGTGTGCAGGAAGGTGGCATCCTGGTGCGGGGTCACTGCAAGGAGAGAAGGTCATTAGGGTCTTCTAATGCCTGAGGAATTCAGTACCGCTAGAAGGACAGCAGGTTTGTCCTCCCTGACTTCTCGACCTGACCTACCTTTCCCATCTGTCCCATCTGTCATACACATTAAATCTTACATAAAAATAGCACCTTTCAGCCCGATGCAATGGTAAAAGCAGCTCTTTGTTCAAGTTCCATATGATGTAAAAACATCTCTTGAAAACGTGGATGCTTTTTAATGAGTTTAAGGAGGTTTCGACCACAAAACTCACAGGCTTAAGTGATTCTGAGCCTTTTTCCTCTACTAAAGGAGTATTATTCGCAGTGTAATATGCAGATAATAAGAATCTCACCTTCACCACCAATGCCAGGTTGCTGCAAGGAAAGAAAGGTGATGTGTGAAGAGTTTCACAGCTTCCCACCTAACAGGGTCTTGTTTCTCAAGTGACAAGACTATTTGAATTACTGTACCTTGAAGATATACATGCTTTGCACAACTACCGGTTTCTCAAGGCCTAATTTTCTTCCCAATTCCTGCAAGAAAACTTTCCAAGATTTATGTTTGCTGTTTTCTGCATGCTATAAAGCAGTATTATTTCAAGATATTTAAGTTTACCTTTGAAGATATTTAAATTTACTTTTACAGACAAAATGACTGTCATTAGGAGTCTAGAAAACTAAGCTTAACTGCTTCAGAACTTATTTGTTTTCTTCCCCCCCAGACCATTCTAGGAGTCAGTAACAGCTCACCTGCACCTTGGAGGAGTGGGTGATTTGCTTGAAGACAGGATCATGAGCGTGTAAAGCTAAGGGGAAAGAAAAGGCTCACGCTGAAGATTTCATTAACAAGAGGGAACTTGGCAGCTCTCGGTGATGAGCTGCAGAGACAACAGCTGAGCAAGATAAATTGCAGCCAGAAACTTTCATCCCTGCCAGGATGAACACTTGTAAATTTGTACAATCTTCTTTAGAGACTCAAAATATAATCACTCACTGGCCACACGCTGTAGCTGTATAAAAAACAGTGTATAACATTGAACAAAAATTCAGTATTATATTATTAAATATTATATTAGGCACATGCTAAGACAACAACCATTATACGTGACTCTGAGGCAGATCGGTGAATTCACCCTTTAAAAACACAGTTCTTAACACCTACAAAAAAAGCAATTACTGCAAAAGTGAGCTAGGGCTTATCTTTGGTGCCCTTTGCAGGGTGCCACAGCCTGCAGATCAGAGCTGCTTGCACACAGACACTTGCTACAGCCCAGCTCTGGCAAAACCATAAAAGCAAAGATTTGGAATCACAGCCTCATCTCATCATGAGCAAATCTGCCACAAGGACCCATGACGGGGTCCAGCAGGGGCTGCTCCTGAGCAAGGGATGAGGCAAGACTCGACCAAGGAGGAATTACAAAAAAATAAGTCAAGAAAAGCCTTTTGAATTGTTCAGTTGCTGAGTCAGCAGGCATCTACAGTTGTTTTCACTTCCCCTAGAGAAAAGATGAAGTATAACAGAATTGCAGGGGGACTGGAGCAGGGGGAGAGTGTTTTTCTAAGAAAACCAAAAGAACTCTCAGTACTGAATTTCCTAGTGAAGTTTAATCTGAACAAAGTTCACATCTTTGGAGATGCAGGCAAACCTGCTCTCGTTTTCCATGTACTGTTTGAAAGGAAAATAGATGAAAATGCAAGTTCAGTGCTGGGAGAGAGAAAAATAGGTCAAACTGACACCAGCAAGGGTAAAGAAAAGGTGCTGCTGACATCAGAGAAGGGAGGACAGCTTCGGCCCTGGCAACCCACCACTGCACAAGACACAGAAGACACAGTTTGATCTGTACTGAATGTGACCAATCTTAGGTGGTAAATTTGTTAGAGCAATTTCTTACATAAAGGAGACAAAGGCTGAAGTCCAAACTTTCGCATGCCAGTGACTCTGAGCTATGCACAGCTGAAAAACCGCCTAGAAGGGTTTGGGGTTTTTTTGAAAAGGATCATAAGAGAAGATTTAAGTCCTTTGACAGCAAAGAGGGGCAGCACAGAGAGAACTGCAGACAGTGATAAAGCGACGTGGGGAAAAGCAGCCTGATGTGTAGAGATCAAGTTGAAGAATTTAATACAGAAACACAGAGTAAAACAGCCCAGGGTTGCAAAGACAGGAGCTGTGTGGCCACAGCAGCAAGAGGGGGTGAGGACTGAGATATTTGATGGGGTTATCCCAAGGAGGAACAGAGAAGCAACAGAAGAGGGGAAAAAGTCATTTTTCTGCTCAGAAAGGTTTCAACTCAGATGGCCAAGGTTATTTATAGTGAGCAGGTCTGGATAAACCCTCATGTCTGAAAAACACTTCCCTTTTATTCATCCCTCTCAAAGCTCCATCTTCTAAACATACCATGGCCAATCTTGCTGATGGATTTCTCCTTTGGAATTAGAAAGTTACCTACAAAACAAAACTAGAATTCAGCACTGTTTTCAAAGCAGGAATCATCCCTAGAGCTGGAAACTGGCCCAACCCCTCACTCAGCCTTCTCCTGTCCCCCCTCCCGTGGCTAGCTCAGGCCAGGGCTTACCTCTCTCATCCAAAACACCTTTCTCAAAGAAGAATCTAATCTTGTCTCCACTGGTTAGGAAATAATCCGAGCTACCCTGCCAGGGATAAGAGCCCAGTAAAGATAGTATCCTTGCAAAAACACAAATGAACCTTTGATCAAAGCGTTCATACTCACCTGCATCTTTTTCCCATCAAGCCGCAGCATAAACAAAACACAGTCAATAAAAATCATTCATAAAAAGGCTTTCCACAAAACTAAATCTCTTGGCATTGATTAGGACTTTACAAGAACCTCTCACAGAGGGTACCCTTGCTTTTCTTTTGCTGGCTGCCTGAAAAAGCGCTATTTTCTGTCTGCAAAACAAGTACAAAGTGATCTGTGAGAGCGGCTTGAGGCTACTGGGGGCAATAATTGTGGGGGCTGAAAGCACAGCAGGGCCACATGCACCCTCTCCTCCTCCACCCTCTGATAAGACCAGCACCAAACATTTGTAGAAAGCTGGAGAAAAAGAGTCTCTTACAGCGTTATGTTCAGTTAGAAGGAAGGAAGGGTTGTGTTCCCCCAGAGTGAATCCTGGGCATCTATTTGCCTTTTCCCTTTCTCCTTCCAGCGCTCGGAGGGGGACAGCCCTGCCTTTCTCGGTACCTGTGCCTGGAGCTGCTCCTCTTCCTTGGTGGAGAACTCGGTGCGGCAGTGCGGCGGCACTTCCATCTCCGCTATGATTCTCTGAATCGCGCTCCTCATGCTGTCACACTCCTCTGCGGTGAAAAAATGCTCGAGGACAAGGAAGCCATCCTCGCGGAACTGGAAGAAACAGGGTGACTGCTCTCCTCCGGAGTCCTCGGGGGAAGCAGCACAAAGCAAGAGAAAAACAGCCCTGGCCCTTCGCTGTGCCTCAGCTCAGCGTGAAAAGCACCCCAACTTCAGCTGCACAGCCTGCTCTTAATTTCTAATTTCAAGAGATGTTTCTATTGTAAAAAAAAAAAGAAAAAGATCATTAACGGGCTCGTATACCATACAGTTAAGAACAACATATCTCAACATCTCAGTCCACAAAGCAGAGGAGATATCATCACTAGAGCCTTTGTGGCTTAAGGATATCTTATCTAAGATGTGTGACCAGCAACTATTAAATCACAAAGCCTGCGAACACGATCAGAGCAGTCATATCTGGAGTCCAAATAAGAATGAGATTCCTTTACAAGCTGTTTTCCCTAAGGGAAAAATCCCTGGGTGATTTCTCACGGTTGACTACACAATCCCTTACAAAATGAAGTGAACTCTGTTGGCATTACTTTCTTTATATAGAATACCCTGGGGATTATCCCCTGACAGGCAGATTTCAGCTTCACAGAAGAGAGCTCAGCAGTGGAGACAGAAGGGCACGACAAAAATTCCTCCAAGAGCTCTGCGGGACAAGTTGCCCTCTGGAAGAGTTTGTAGCCACGACAGGATCCTCACACACTCAAAATGAATGCAATACAAGAAGCTGAGAAAAATATGAAGAGTTGTAAAGCTGATCACGGGTTAACTAGTAGTGACCGTGTTTACAAGTTGTGCCACCCGCCTGCACTGCAGACAGGCTCCTTCCCGGGGTGCCGTCCCTTACCTTTTGGATCTGATGCTGGGTTACGAACGCCATCAGAAGCAGAAGCTCCCAGGATCCCACCAGCAACACCAGGATGTCACCCAGGCTCTGCAGGGCTGACTCCCCTCCCCGCCTCTTCACGTGATCCTGTCCCCAGCATGTGATAACAGCAAGCGCTGGGCAGCCGGACTGTCACACAGCCAGCGGAGCTGCCTCTCGAGGCGTTTTGTCCCCATCTCCGGCCATTTGTTCCTGGCAGGGACATTCTGGGCAGCAGAGTTTTGCTCTGGCTCTTGCAGCTACTTGAAGTGCATAAAAATGTTCCGCTCAAGTGCGGTCACAAACTTGATTCACTTCTTAACCCCAAGAAGAAATCGCTGTTTAAATTATTAATCCAGATCAAAATCGAATGGAGCAGTTAAGCTGGTAAACACAGTGGTAAAATAAGATTCAAAGTGGGATGAAAAGATCTAGAAGTTTTGAAACAAATTTGAAGTGGCAATTCAGGCTCCTACAGAGTCATTTTTGCTCAGTCAGCGAGTCCTGCCAGCACTTCAGCACCTAGAGGGGTCTCCAGAGACCCAGGAGATGGCAATCAGACTAAAGGGTGTTAAAGCTAAAGAGCTGTCACTAAGGGTTCTGTAAAAGTCCTAGAGAACACCTCTGTTATTTTCATTCACAGCTGCTCTTTGGCAATACACACCTCTGCTTGTTCAGTTTGCCCTCCTGAGGCTCCAAATGAGCGCGTCAATGATAAACCCAAAGCCACAGTTCAAACCAGAGAGAGAAAAAAGGCAGAAACTAGATGAAAAAAAAAAAAAAGCAGAAGAGTGAAGAACAGATGCCAGCCCAGCGGTGGCGCTCCCCGCCAACACATCCTTCCCATCGCACCGGAATCCCTGGGGAAAGTTTTTCTCTCCAGAGGAAAAAAAAAAAAAAAAAAAAGAGGGAGGAAAAAAAAAAAAGTTTGGCTTTTGCAGGAAACTCTGAAAACATCCTTTCAGCAGCACTCCACAGAGAAATAACATCCTGGGAGCGGTTTCATGCATCACTCAGCTCGCCAAAAGAAAACTGAACAAAATGCAGAAGTGCAAAATGCTGGGAAGGTGTTTACTTCCAAATATAGTTACTAGCAAATAAAAACCATCTTAAAGAGGTGTTATTTGGAAAAAAAAAAAAATGAAGTCCTTTATTCTGTAAGGGAACCAATTCTGGATAAAAATCCCTCCCTATCTTGTTCAAGTC
>JAHREE010000125.1:122889-148078 GCA_033628505.1 Tringa tobata
TTTTTTTTTTTCCCGCATTTACAGGTTGTTTTCAAGCTTTTCTCTGCACACAAGAGGATATGAATTTGGTAGTTCAAAAAGGTAAATTTCGCCAGAAACTTGAATCACTGGGCTACAAACACGGAGGGGAAACAATCAGCATTCAAAGCTGCAAGACTCAAAAAAATAATCAAGTAGTTCCTTCTTCCTGTTAAAGGACTCTCACCAACTGATGGAGCTGAAATGAGTTTAAGGAATATGTTTAACTAGTGGAAAAAAACCCTGCTGTTCCTATTGCCTGTAAGTCGATGCCATGAGGATTCACCTCATGAGGAGGCAGCAGTCCTGGAGAAATATGCCTTCTACACACACTCCCAAGGCCACTCCTCAGTCCCTCTCTGTGCTACCCCTGTCATTCATCATGTCATGTACATCTCATTCCCAGTCATGGCTGGTTTTTTTTTTTTCCAGCAATTTAGCACGTCATCTTCTCCACTCCCCACCTTACGCACACACAATGACTTCAGAAGCTGCTTTAGCTCATACGCATGACAGTAAACCACAGCTTTCCTGTTCCATGGATTGTTTTGAGCAACATAAACAGCAGATCGAAGCACACGACCAGAAGGTAACCGACTGCATAAACTAGGAGAGGCAATCCATCGTGGTGACAGGAAAGTTCATCTGTGTCTGTCCTTAGGAGTCCTCCAGTTCTTTGCCATCCCAGATGTGCTCCTATTTTGAGGCTTAGAAAGACCTTTTCAGCAAGAGGAAAACCACCCACGCCACATAATCACCCAAAAAAGGCAAAGAGAAGGATGTCACCTTTGTAAATACCTCTCTTCCAGCACGTTTAAATAAGGAAAGTAGAAAGTACTCAGACAAAACTGGGAAATGACCTTCTTTTCCTTCCCTTCCTCTCCTTCCGAGAGCTCTTTCGCAGACTACTAAACAACGTTTTCTCCTGCCAGCTCCGTAAGGAAAAGCTCACTCCTGGCAAACCCCGTCGGGGGCTGCCAAAGCCCATCCCACGTCTGCACGAAAGGCAGGGGCACGAGGGACGTCTGGAACACGGACAACCCCGCGGCCGACAAAGCGTGAGTGTGTCAAATGCCTTTTCGACTGGCACGATTATCCTAAATTTCCTCCTCGATACGAGTTCCTACTGAAAGCGTCTGGAGCCAAGCCAGCTTCCCAGCTCTCCAGAGGCAGTTTGAGCAGCTCAGCACTCTCGCCAAAAACTGCTGCTGCCAGAGCTGCCAGGGTTATTAGGTAAAATAGCAGCTACGACTCTTACATCCTCTCCTGAAGCCTTCGATACAATCGGCAATAAGTGACAGGATATTTAATGAGAAACAAGGAGCACAGGAACAATGGTACCCATAACGAGTATTTAAATCACATTAAATAGTATATTAGTATTTAAAATGGCATAGATACCTGAATACTTTTGTTTTCCCTGTATTGGCAGCCCTTTCTTTCAAGTTATCAGAAGCGTCAGAAATGCAGTAATTTTCCATTGAGAGACTTCTCATTGTCATCAACAAGTAAAAACATGATGGTTACTTTCTTCAAAAGTGAGCAAGGTACAAAGCTTATGGTGCAGTCGGGCTAGAGGATTTTACCAGATTAAAACCAATATAGGTCCCAGCTGCCTCTATGACATCCTTATGCTTTTCAGTGAGGTACATAGAAAGTTTGGAATTATCAGGATTAAAAGTCTTTTTCCAAAAAAGACAGATCAGTTCTTTACCCTCAGGCTCATTCCCCCCTGCAGGAATCCAGCAAGCACCAGTTTTCTTTGATGGTACCTTTCACTCTATCCTTTTGCTCAGCTATTCAAAGAGCTGCTAAAGCCTCACAAAAAGGAGCTGCAGTTCCAGTGAGCCTCAGATGACAAGGGGTGCTTTGTCCTCGCCTTTCTTGGTTCAGTCCTGCCAAGCGTTTCATTAAAACTCATCAATGCCAACGAGCAGCACCTTTCACCTGCTTCACAGCCTGCTCACATTCTCTGTCACTGAAGCAGGGCCAATGTCCCCATGGGCAAGTAGTCTGGGGGAAAAAGGAAGCAAGGGAACACAAACCACAAGAGAAATACCCTTGTATGCAATAAAACTGTCTTCGAAAGTTACAGGCTTATTCTCTGTAACACATCAAGAACACGATCCATTAGGAAAGACGCTATCTACTAGCATTTTCAGTTGAAAAAGTAGTGCATGGAATAGGCAGACAGCTGGGAAACACACTGAAATAATTTGTTACCAGTAGTTGACTGAAGACACAATTTCTATGGCAACAGACAGTTTTCTCCACTGACTTCAGTCCCTATCCCTTTCCCAGAGAAGGGGAGCACGACATGCATTTTGAAAACCCAACTGAGCTTCTATAGGACTGTGTAGACTATACTCCAACAGTCTTTTATTTGGCAACATACACACATGGTATCAGCCATTTGCTAAAGCCACGGTGAAATCTGTTAAGGCCTTCCAGGCTTGTCACAGAGCAGCACCTCTTTCTAATTTTTCCTTATTCATAAAGGAATGTCATAATCCACAAGGATTCATGCGATGAAACCAAATAATCCTACACAATAGCTGGAATTATTAACATGTGTCTTCAGAAAAAGCGAGATCGTGAAAAGCCAAGTGCCTTCACATACAGAAAACTTAAAAGAAAGCAGACATAAAAAAGGAAAATGCAAATTAAAAATTAAAACTTTATTCTGTTAAAGTGTCCAGTCTTACAAGTCTTTCCAAGAAAACAATAGCAGCTTTCAGTGCTTAAGGTGGAGGTGCCGTGGATGAACTGCCCAAACAATCCCACCTACAAAGCCAATGTCATGATTCCGAAATGTTACATCCAGTCACAGGTCTCAGATGCCAAACCACAACCCTGCTCGGACATTTACAAACTGGGAGTGAACAATGTTTAAACCATGAGTAGCGTCTTACTTAAATGGACACATTTGTCAGCTGTAAAAGATGACTCAGGCTCATTAGCCCCCTTCTCATTAAGTCTCCTCTAGAAAAATTTCCCCCATTGTTCAATAAAATGCCTTTAAAGGAGACTGAGAGGAAGGAAGGGGAGGGTAATTCCAGAAATACTAAATTAAGCCTTTCTTTGTGTGAATTTGCACAAAGTTCACCTTTGCTATTGGGGTCCAGTAATTCAAGTCCAGCTACTTTTGAAAAAGGGCTTCAGAGATGAGATTTCTGGAGTATTTCATACTCCAAAGCACTTGAATATTAGCCTATCTATTAGCCTAGGGATGGAGAAAGGTTTGAGTCAAACAATGTTCTTGTCCAGCTCCAATTCTGCTTCATGCAGATACAGGTAGGACAGAAAACTCACTTTGTTTTGGCACGCGCTTAATAAAATGAGAGGATCCACTGTGTGGATAATCAATGGGGGAAAAAATTCATTTTAAAATGCAACAAGCAAAAAAAGAAAAAGTGAAGTTTAAGCAATAGTTTTACCAGTGAGCGTTCCCACAGCCTTACCTTGGGTAACATTTCAGAGCAGGTGACTCTACTGTTTATGGTATGACAATATTGTTTGCCATTGAGAAGTCACAACAAAAGTTAAGAAAACTCTCCACGGCTGAAAGGAAAAGAATCAAAGAGAACAGCTGGCTTCAGGCAGAGACTGTTACAAATATGCTTGAAGGAGCAAGTGCCTCTGTGGAGAAGTTACATTAACTGAATCTCCAGAGAAGGCACAGCTATTAACGAGGAAAAAACGAGTTACTCCTCCCCTGAAGGAGAACTAAAAAAAAATTTTAAAAATCCCAAGAACTCAAACCATGCGAGTCCCTTTTCAAAGCAGGAAAAAAACCCCACCAGTATGGAAAAGAAACGATGTCACAGCTGTTGAATCTATATTTGAAACTTTTTTTCCATACACATCCTCTGCAAAGGATGTGTACTGTTCTAAAAATTCCTAGAAACATTTGTTAGAGAGGAAAACAACAATACAAAAAAGAAACAGAAGAGGATCTCAGTGTGGTTCAGAATAGAAAGCCACTTAATACTATTTATGGTAATGAACACCAAGAACTTACTTTAATTAAACAAAGTGAGCTAAATGGAGTGTATAAATGGTAATAAGAAATGAGGTAGGATTATTATCAGGAAGTGACAATTAATAGCAAAGAACATCACATCATGAAGAATACCTGCAACAGCTATTTAACCATTCAGACTGGCAGAGTAAATGAATTCCAGCTGCTGAATGAACTGGGGAACCAAATAATAAAAGCAGAAAATAATCTTAAACAAAGAACAACTTCAGCTAATGTTCCAGTGCATAGTTTCAGAGATACAGCAAGACTTAATAGATTTAATAGTATTTGGTATTCCTTGCCTTTCAGTTGGTTCAAATAATTACTTATCACTTTTGGGGGTATTTAGCAGGAAAAGTAGAACTACGTTTTACTAACCTTCAGTCCTAACATAAGATGAGCGTGCTTGTGATCTACAGGGGCTCCAAGAACTCATTCAGCTCAGAAGTGCTATTAAGGAAACAGTTGTTTTTAATTCAAGTTGTTGTATGGTTTAGCAGCTAATAAATAATCTGGTTTCTTATTACTAGAATGCCTTGAAAAGCTTGTCAGGAGAACAAGACACTGACCAGACTGTTGATTGTCTACTTAAGTTGAACTTTTTTTCTTAACACAAAGATCAGGGTCAGAAATAAAACCCCTTAATTTCAGTTTGCTGGATACTTAAAAGGAAAAAAAATATAATATACACTGATTGAATACTTGCAAATGAGGAAGGATTGTTGATGTAAGCTCATCCCTCAAAGACTGAACAATACAGACAAGTATGGGAAGTAAATGACTCACTCTGTTGTGGGTTGAGTTTTGCAGGAGTTCTAAGCAGTAAACATGTCCAGGACCTCATGGTTTAGACCCTATCCTTGACGTTTTAAAGCTTCTTCCAGCTCATCATATGAGACTGATACTCTGGAATCAGTATCTATTTGAGGGAAGACCAAGAAGCACACATCAGGAGTAAATAACACATATTGCTGTCTTCCAGAGTGGCAGCATGTTTTTGTGCCGCCTGTGTTTCTGGTATAAGAAGTTGTCAGACTGCCCATCCCAATTTTGCCACACAGGAAGCTATCTCAAGCCCTAGCAGCCGTGGCCGAGACAGAGAAAAATTGAGCTTGGAATATTGTAAGAGCAGCAGAAAGCTAGTGTTTTCATGCATCATCAATACTGGCCTGGCTTACAATTGCTTTGTAGACCTCAGGCATAGGGCAGCATCTACTCAGCAAGCAGGAGTATAACTCTTATTTGATCAGAAGTTAGAGACAGTCTCTGGCTTCTAGCAGAATATTGTCCTATTGGCCACTTGTCCTATGGACTCAGCACTAAGATACATGGCAGTTCAAGAAGCTCACAAGCTTCTAGAAGCACTGCAGTATACTTTCAGGAGCTGCTTATAGAAACTTCTAATGTAGCTGCGTAAAGTTCAGTTTGTATATCTAAGACCACAACTAGAATCAAGAGTCAAAGCACTCATCTATAATGATCTAGACACACAGAAGAAATCTCCCTGCTCCTGTCAGCTGGGTGAAAATCCTGCGAGGTTCCTGGCCCTTTCAGCCTGCCTAGTCTAAAATACATGTGTTGTACACCAGTTAGAATCACAGAATCCTAGAACAGTTTGGGTTGGAAGGGACCTTTAAAGGCCATCTAGTCCAACCCTCCCTGCAATGAGCAGGGACATCTTCAACTAGACCAGGTTGCTCAGAGCCCCGTCCAACCTGACTTTGGATGTCACCCAGTGGCCTTGAATACAAAACAGAGTTCAAGCCTCTATTCAGTAGCCATTACTCTCCAGCACAGAAAGTATCTTTTGGCACAGAGTAAGGGAAAAAACGTTTCCTTCACAATCCAAACACAAACCACACAGCCTCCCCACACGCCCCACAAGAAGCTGACAGGAAAACAGTATTATTGTAGCTAAGCCTGAAGCCATTCCTGCTTTACTGAAGAAGCATTAAGCCCACCTGGCAATTTCTGCCATTTCTGTTGATCCAAAACACTTGTGCAAACAGAACAAGTACAATCCAAGAAGCAGGACCATCAATACTTCCCCATCCTTTCAGTAGTGGCCCCAACTCTAACACAATTTCAAAACAGTAACCCTGTTAGAAACAAGAAGAGCTTTTATATCTTGCTTGCCAAATAAAGATATTTAATTATATTATTCCCTGGACTGTTTAAACTTTTCATAATGAATGGACTAAGGGAGGCAGAATTTACATCTTTCTTAAAAGCAGTTTTATAAACAGATCTCCTGATTTTAATGTAGCTTTATTTAAGCATCTGAACATCAACAAATCCAGAGCCCAGTTAACATTGTTCGTGATTTCAGCAAGTTTAGTGTATATATTTCATATCTTACAGCTGATGAAGAAAGCCACAGCGAGCCTTATTGCCCCAACGTCCAAGGGATCACCGAGATTTGCTAAGCCAGGCACTCGCTGGCAGCAGGCCCCACACTGGAGATGGCGGCAGCTTCCCCCATTTTGTACAGACAGGAGACCTCCACACTTCTCCTGTTGCAGCTCTGTGCCTTGGAGCCAACCTGTTGGTCTGATGCAGAATATTACAACCAGGACCTGCAGGTCCTTGAGCCTCCTCTTCCTTCTGATGGAAAAGAGCTGACTTAGGGTGTATTGTAGGCACACCTTAACCATCCCACCTTAAGGATATGATTATCAGTAGCTATTACAAGTTATCTACCTCTGCCAGCGCAGAAGGTTCAGGGTTTTTGTTTTGTCAAACAATACTGAACAGGTCAGACTTGTTTCAATAAAGACTGCTCTGTTTCAGGGATCTAGAGGAGCTCAGTCCACGGAGGATTCTCATACTGCTCCTTAACATTGAGGGAATGTAACAGGGAAGAAATAGCAGGACAGGTTTCTTTTCCAGCACCAAGTTCAATCATCTTTAGCCTCTTATTTAGGTCAAGAGGTGTAACAGGAACCGACAGCTGTTAAAGTGAGGAAGACAACAGAAAAGAACAATCAAGCAGCTCTGCAGACTGCGTTCGTGAAAAACACTGGCAAAGCATTAACAACTTAATGGGGGGGCAAGTGGTGCAGAGGAAGCCTGAGTGTTCCTCTTTACTAACACCACCAACCCCAGACAACACCCCGAAACACTGGCCAGTTGTATGTTCATACTTGACACGCGACAAAATACAGGAATTTAAAAGTAGCTTAAAAACTTTAAAAGCCAGATCCTGAAGCAACTTAATGCTTCTGGGAGAAGACAGTCCGATTGCTTTTTATCCAGATCTTTCTCCCAATTGCACTCTCTCACATCCATTTCACAACAGGCTAAAGCTCTGGAATTATGTCAGTAAGTTCCTCTGGCACATCAGCTGCAGACGGACGCTGTGATCTACTCATCAGCACAAGTGACTTGAAGCCATTAAAATAGTGCAATCTGAAATGAGCAGATAGAGTTTGGGGGCTTTGGTTCCTTCTCCAGGGCAGAGGAGGAGGTATGGAGTGCAAAGGGGAAAAGACAATTGGTAAAAAAAAAGATCCTGCATTCAAGCTGATGTTTGAGATAAGTTTACACCCCAAATCCTAATGCCAGCATCTAGATAAAATCAGCTGTCTGTATCCTGTCCCACCCCACTGTGGGACCTCACTGACTGCATCTCTGCATCAGAGGAGAACAGTACCAGGTGTCACAGAAACAGCTGGAGGTTCAAGAGGTTTCCTAGTCTCTTGATCTTTGCCTGCAGGACACTGGACACTCTCAGTCCCTGACACATATAAGCCCCATTTGGAGCAATGCAGCAACCCCCACATTTCATTTTCTCCTCCGTTATAAAGGTCATTTCTTCTCACCAACACCATCCACCTCACCCCTGCCTCCAACCCAGAAGAACAGCAATATCTCTTACTCTCACTGCCCTCACTCAGAGGCCAACTAATCTGTCTTGATCCTTATCCTGATCCCAAGCTTCCCCCATCCTGCATCTGAGGCAAGAAGTCACCTCGTTCAGAGCCATGTTTGTTCAGGGACTCCTTGGCTAGTCTGGTAGTGATTGGAGTGGAGAAAAGGGAGGATCTGGGGAAAAGGGGAGTGGAATGGCCTTTTGCTTCCTTTTAGCTGGTCAGAGGCTTTTCCTTTTTTTTTTTTTCATGGGTTCAGGCTTGCTCTTTGTCTATTCTCCACAGCCGCTCTTTGATTTCCAAGGGCAGTGTGTTGAACAGGTCCTCCTCTACCACAAGCCCAGTGCGTTTCAGGAGAGGACATTCTCCCAGCTCCACAGGCAGGCACTCCAAGCGGTTCCCTCGTAGCTCTATCTGTGACAGATTTGTCAGCTCTCCAACCCGGGATGGAAGTGACTGCAGCACATTGTTCCCCAGGTTCAAGATTCTCAGCTTCCTGCACTGGAACAGCTCTGGTGGGAGACTCTCAATCTGAACAAAAAAAAAAAATAAAAAAAAAATCAATCATCATCAAAGTCACCACCAAACAGGACACCTGCTCATAAGACACAAACAAGCCCACACAATGCTTCAAGGTTTGCAGAGCACTTGTCTTCAATCACCCATTTCTCCCTTGAGTAAGCACCCGCTTTCCACCATAAGGACTGTTCCCAAAGTCATTAAACCGTGATTGTACGGATCGCCCTTTCAGACACTATATTAGTTACAAGAGATGGTGGCTAAAGCAGAAAACATCACCAAGGACAGGATTAGAGGATCAGAAATCTGCTCACAAGTGGCCTATAATGTCATATACTCCCATCAGTATTAGCTTCTTTCCATCCCAAACCCTTTATACCATCACTAGATCATAGCTCTTTTGCTTTAGGTAGCCATCGCACAACTGGTATTATACTGAACACCATAAAGACTGCATTTAGTCAGGACCCCTAGTTTTGCTGTAATAAGAGCAGAGGCTCTGTAGGTATGGTCTCCAAGCCCTGAGAACTGGAACTATTCCTCCATCATTTTTGTAGGGCTTCAAAAGGGCTTTGGACTTTCTCGGCTCCAAAGCACAGGGTTTGACAGTGTCAAAATGCAACCAAAAAAAATAAAAATTAAGCCACCAGCTGTAGCTTTCCCACCATCATCTTCATGTATACATGAATCACTAATTTAAGTCTTATTTCTATTAAAGCCTTTTAATAGTCCAGTCCTCCCAGAGAATTTCTAGGAATCAAATATGGCTAAGGTTTAACAAACACAGAGCTATGAACTAGACATAGCAATTCAGGATTCTCCCCTTAATTCAAAGTCTCATCTTAGAGGCTGTCATTTGCTTTTAAATGTAACAGTCTCCTTTTTAAAACTTAAATTATGCATTATATCATTTTTGGCTAAATTAGACTGTAATCAGTTCTGAATGAGATGGAGTCCAAGGAAAAGCCAAGACAGGACCACACCAATTAAAAGACAGTTCAATTCAGTCATTGTTACTGGTACTGTCGAGTGTTTTGCAAAAAAGCAACATGCAATCAAATGATCACACACTCTTGAAAATAATAGCGTTATTTAAGGGACAAGTATTGGTTTAGGAAGGAAGCAATATGCTATAATACACCCTGCTTCCCAGAATGGCACACTGGTACCAGCCAATTCCAGAAGTCTCTGTTTGCTAAGCACTATGAGCAGACATTTGAGAAAATTCCTGGCCTTGGGAAATGCCAGCCTACTTGTCCTTGTGTTTTTTGCTGTCACTATTTACTGTAAGTAACCAGGCTGGCAGAGCCCCAGGGCAACTGTGGCCTTGCCCAAGCACCTGCAGAGGGTACAAGCAGCTCAGTTGTTTCACTGGGTCCTCATTACCCTTTGCTTCAGAACACACTGGAGGGAAGGCTGCTCCAGCTTTCCTGTTCCCATTAGCATTTTTTCAGGGAGAAATGGGTGGTGCCAAACTGCATTGCAGAAAATGGAGCTGCCTCTAACTCCTTTTCATCCAAAAGAGAGGCTCCACCCCAAGACTGCAGAGGATACACTGCAGATTAACCCTCAGGAAGCTGTGCTAGGAAGGTTGCCAGTATACAAGTGGTATGGAATTATCTAAGCTCTGAACAGTAGTTTAAGAACCTTTAAAACTCCCTCAGCTTTGTTTAAGGCCATCCTCAGAAACCGCCCATATCAGCCTGCTTTCCCCAAGAAAATATTTTGCCTTTTAACTTAATAGGAAGGGATGTGTGCATACCATGAAGTTTACCAGAGCTTAAGCCGCCCATACAAACAGATGCACGGCCACCCAAGTCCATCAGTGCTGGGAAAGCCCAGCTCCCAGCTGTTAAACTGGGACAGCTTGAATGGCTGCTGCCTGTCTGCCGTTAAACTCTTCAGTGGAACAACAGACTCAGACTTTCAGACAATAACTTCAAAATGCTGGCTGGAGTTTTACGATCCCTGTGTAACACTGAACTGCATTAGCAATTAAATACTTTATTTGAGAGCATTTCCCCTGTGAAAAGCCAAACGGTGCCAGAGCTGCTTCTCACAGGCAATTTGACAGTGTTCAGTTATGAATATGTCTTGCCAATAGCAGTAAGGATCATGACACACAAAAGTGAAAACTAGGACTGCTCCAGGACAATTCTACAGCATGTTCCCAGAAGAACCCAGAGCCACTAATTAGATCTGTCTGCAGTCTGTAGTTATGTTAGAGTGTTTTGCAACTTCAGGTGGTAATAAACTCTGAGAGAAAAAGAGCCTCTCGGGAATTTGCAGATAGATTGAATGAAAGCTTCAACAAGACATTCAGCTCAGCACATCGTCTGTGACTGCACAGACTGATCTTTGTGATACATGGGACACGGAGTCTCCTTAATCTCAAACACATGAACAACTATTCAGAAAAAAACACGGGTACAGTTTGCTTTAAGCAAATAACTAAATGCCCTCCAACGCAAGCCAAGAACTAACGCGCGGTAGTCAGGCAGCATAGCACACTCAGTCACCCCCTCTAACCTGCCCTGCACTTAGACTTAGTTAAGGTTTAGGCTTAACCTATCTGGGATTACACAAGCAAACCCACAGCCATCATACTGAGGCAGAGCAAGGTGCCATCATATTTCCTCCCCTCTGAAAGTCAAGGAATTGCCACAGTTCACATCTGACTGCCAACAGATAAACCTGGTTTAGGTCAGTCTGCCCTGAGTAAGGACACTGCAGAAGATTGCTTTGCTCTCTCCCAAAGTCACCTTTGTGGAACAAACCACTGCATTTTAAAAGTGAGAGCTTAAGAACCATTTTTCATAAGTCTGTCCATATCCAATTTCTCACAAAAAGTGCATGCTCGTAAGACCAAACTATAGAGCGTTCCCTGGAAATGCAAAGTACTATAAGCAAAGCTGTAAGACACACACATGCATGTCCTAGATGCTGCTGCCATGGTGCATGTACATGGCTGGAGTACATACTTCTAGATTAAGATTACAGTTTCTCAGACCCCCATTTCAAACCCAAAACTGGTATCAAGCTAGAAACTACAGGCTTCCAGCAGCAGAGAAACAACCAACAGGCAGGATTCCTAAACAGCCTCCAACTGCCACTTACAAGCAGTTTCACTGTTAAGAGAGGAAATGCTACAGAACAAGGGCTGGTCTAAGAAAGGCCTGCCCCTGGAGTCACTTGCAATGTTTCACCTTAGATAAACCCCTCAGAGAGAAACAAAAGCTTGAGAATTTAAATAGAATGCAATCACCAGGAGTATTTCACATGTCATTGTAGTGTGTTACACATGTAACAGAAGTGCCACAGTTACTTTTAGTCATGCAAGAAAGCTCTGTTCCTTGCTCACTTACCCTGTTGGCTGTCACAGCCAGGTTCTGCAGGTTTTGAAGCAGCCCGATGTCTGGTGGTATGGAAGTCAGGTTGTTGTGGCTGAGATCCAAATATCGAAGTTTTCGGCAATAGAAGAGCTGGGTGGGGATCTTTTCTATCTTGTTACGATTCAGGTAAAGGCGTTCTAAATTGGTTAGGTTACCTATTTGCATGGGGATGTAGGCAATGTGGTTGTACCACAGTTTAAGGCAAATGAGACGATGTAAGTGCTGGAAGCTGATGATTTCCTCAATGGTCTTTAGGTTATTGTCCTTCAGGTCTATCTCCTGCAGATTGTGGAGGCTAAAGATAGAGTGAGGAATGCGTTCCAAGTCACAACGGATCAGCTCAAGCTCTGTCAAGTTAACCATTTTCTTAAGGCTGTTGAGAACAATGAGTTTGGTGCCCTCATTGTTGATGGAAAGCTTCTGAAGATGCACACCAACATCTGTCACCACCTGTGGCAGCTTGGTGAGGTTACTCTTCAACCTTAACACCTTCAGCCTCTTCAGCTCCCTCAATCCATCTATCACAATGTACCGGTTGTTTTCAGCACTCAAATTCCCTGTTAGATGAAGCTCCTCTAGTGTCTTCAGGCTATAAATCCAAAGAGGAATCTCCTTGATGTCTGTGAACTTGATGTGGAGAGATTTCAAATTCTCCCTTAAGAAGGCAAGGGCTGGAGCCTCAATTTTGGCAGCCGTGTGGTAGAGCCACAGTTCCTTAAGGCTGGTGAGCTGAGCAATGCTTGGGGGAATAGTGACATCGGGGATAAGCTCCAGCTTCAAGACCTCCAACTCAATGAGGTCGAAGACTGTGTCAGGAATGCCACTCAACATGAAGAGATGCAGTTCCAGCTTCTCCTGCGAGTTCTTGGTGATCCTCTGGCGTAACTTCTCCAAAGTCCACTCATTGTTGAGGTTCAGCTGCCGCAGTTTGTTCTCACTCACCTCAGACAGAAAGACAGCAAAGCGCTTCGAGTACAGGGGGTCATATTGATCAATCAGATGGAGCATAAAAGCAAAGTCATTTTTCACATCAGGAATGTCACTGTAACTGCTCTCCTCCCGGATGGACTCAAAGGAGTATTTCTTGAGTGACCGCCTCAGCATCCACCAGAGTGTGTACATGCAGATCAAGCCATAGAATATCACTAAACTGATGTAGAAAGACGCCAAGATTTTGAAGAGAGTGGCCAAAGGATGAGCACAGCGGTACATCCTGTAGCCAGTCAAGCTCTCAATGTCCACTTTACAATCAACGTCAAACGTTATGTTGTTGACGTAGTAAACAGTATAGCAAATGATCAGAATGAACTTGATCACTTTGATGATGGTCTGCCTCATGTACAGGCGATAAACTATATCTCCCTCTTCCACATGCGTGCGGAACTTTTTCACTTTCTCAAAGAGTGCTTTGGCCTGTTCACCTTCCTTTTTGTCCAAAACACCAGTCTCAGACCGGTCTACAATCCCTTGCTCGATTCGAGACTTTGTTCTCTGAAGCATGGGAACAGTGGCTTCCACATCCTCACTGACTGTGGAGGATTTCTTGTCCATGGAGCCATTCATTTTCCCAAATGCTGGCTTGGTATCACTCTCTTCCACCACTGTCTCAGATAGTGCCCTCGTTGTCCATGGAGAGTCAAAACACTTAAGCAAAATAGACACAAAATGCTCCAGCTTGGAGCTGGTCCTTGGGAATTTGAACCAGAAGTTGCTACAAGCCAGGAAGATGAGGGTATGTAGCAGCACCAGGTAGGGAAAATACTTGGCAAACCAGTGAAGACGGTTCTCATAACATACCGCATCCACATAATTATACTGGTGCCGGTCCAAATCATATCGGATCCCCGTAGGCCCTGTATCAGTAGAGGGAACAAGACTAGAATTATAGTAGGTACGCTCTGGGGTTGCAGCTGTCCAACCTCTGACTGAGTCATTGCAAGAGTCTTTGGTAACCCATTTACAGGGTAAACAAATCATTTTGTCCTGGGTGACCTGAAGCGTTCCTCCGAACACTGCAATCATCAACATCACTATGGAAATGTAGTCCGTGAAGACGTCCCACCATGGCTTCAGGATGCGGTATGCTGGTTGAGTGTCAGCAAAGTAGCGCAATTCAGTGACTGGAATCATGATTCACCTGAAAGGAAACCAGAAGCAGGCATTACTAGCTTAAACTGTTTTGTTCTGCTTTGCAAGCAGGCATCAGGAAACTCATGTTTTAAGCACTGGCACAGCAAGACTGGAATTAGCCAAGGCCCATTTTCAAGTCGCTTTGAGACAAATGAATGAGGCTTCCTGTGAGTAATTTGGTACAGCTGAGACTGTGTAGTCTGTTGCCATCTTCCCTGACAGATGACTTGTTACACTAGAACTGGTACTTAGCATTAGCAGTCTGTGGGGTAAGACATTCACACCTAAAGAAAGCTCACAGGACAGACTTAAACTACCCCGGACAGACCAGTATTTGGAAGCTTACTGTTTTACGTAAGGATTTTATTTCAGGGATGAAGGAGTTTGCCAGCACCGTTAGAAGTGGAAATCCACGCACAGAGCATAGTCATCATGAATTTGCTACTGCTTTTACAGAGCTAGAAAACAATAATTCAGTATTTACGTAGTTCCCAAACTGCAGGGGCAGGGAAGAGGATTTACATACAATACAGTTATATTTTCAGAACCCCTTCACTGATGCAACTCAACATTGCATTAATAAAGCAAGTTGGGAAAGAACAAAGTAGTCTGATATCATTATTTTGTCTTCATGTAAGTAGTTTTGGCTTCCCCTCTTTGCATTAATTCTCCAAGGAAAGATTAGTTCCTTGCCCTCTGACAGACCCAGTACTCAAATCATGTAACAGCTGCTCTTTGTCTTATTTACTTCAGAAGCAGAGGAAGGGAGAAACATATTTAAGAGAAGAATTCACTTCACTGATCCACCACTTCCACCTAGAGTTCATCTCAGCTGGGATTTAAGTGTCACAAAGGAAATCAAAAGGTTCTGGGAAGCAGAGGCCTTATGGCAGCGGCTGTTGTGTCCTTCAGACTTCCAGATGAAACTTCAAGCACATTCTTCAAAAAGCCATAGAAAGCCCAGAAGCCTGACTGATCCATGGATAACTGAGCTCACAAAGCTCCCCTCTCTGACAGGCAACACAAACAAAGAACATGAAGTCACCATAATTTGTTCTAACGATGGTGAAAAAGCAGTAGTATCACATCATACTTGATCAGTAAGTTCAGGAGTAGGGCAAGCGCTAATCTGTCAGTCATTTTGAAACTCTCATGAATTCAATTGCAAAGGAGGAAGAGAAAAAAAGTTCAATCAAGTTTCCCCAACCCATAAGATGTCATTTGTACAGACAGTCCCAACAAGTCCTGGGGGACTGCAGCGTCCGTAGCAGATTTCTATACACCACTGGCTGGGAGAAAGCTTTCTTCAACAAGTGGAGTGTCCACATCACCTGCTTGGATAAAATTCAAGTTTGCATTTGAAGTGAATTTCCAGCATAGGACTGCAAAGGAAGCCCTTCCTAATATGAACTCAAAAAACACCACATTCCCTAGAGACACTAAATACAGAACTCCATTCCCTGGTTTGCTGCTTCCAACAATAAATGGTAAAATGCCAGCTTTGACTTAGAGGTACTTGGGAAGGCTGCAAGCAACTAGAGGTGGTAGACTGAAAGATTGCAGACGTCCCTGAAAAAGTATTTGCCCTTCTGCCCATCCAGTTCCAATACTACATTACTGCATCACAAAAGACAGACTGGGGTAGCTACATGTAAAAAAAAAATATTTTTTTTTTTTTTGAGTGGGAAATTTTGAGACAAAAGGCATTTCAGCCATGCCTCAGCTTCTTCCTCTGAATACATCCACCACAGGGAGAAGAGTGTCCATCTGCAAGATACGTTTGAGAAGAACTGTCTGTGCATACTACAGAAATGCCAATTCCAGGATAAAACAGGGCACAGAAGTTTTATTTGCACCCCCTGCAGGCTGTAACACCTCAAAGCCAGCAATTAAACAAGTCTCTGAATCAGTTCCTGGTGATGTGTGTCTCATCAGTTTGTCTCCACAGACGAGACAATTCAGAGTCAAACCCCATTTTATACCTATATTTTCTGCAAGAGAATCTATAGCTCTGACAGAAGCCTTTAATCACTACTGACAGAAGCTTTATACTGTCTCAGGCCCCTTACCCATCTACTCCCTCCTTCCCCAGAAGCACCAAAACAGAATATATACCTGATTTCCCCTCCTCCCCACTTCACATTTTTGTGTGGTTAGCTGTTTTTGTTAGGCCCCCTATTACCCCAGGCTAGGAAAACAAGACAATTCATAGAGAAACCAGGAAGTTCAGCTACTGAAAAGTCTTAGAGCCAGGGCAGGACTGCTGATGCACTGCCCTAACACACAGAAAAACAAACAAGACAAGAACACAAATGACCTCCTTGTCACCCTCTGCTGTAATCAGATTGAGGGAGCCGACTCCTCCATTTCTACAGTTCAAATAAGAGAAAGCCTGGAAAGTTTTACAGAAGGGGGACATCAAAAGCTGCTGCAGTTATCTGCTCGAATAGCTGACTTTGACATGACTTAGCTTCTGAAATCCAGCTAAGCTTGGAGGTGAGCACAGCTTCAGTTCTACTAGACTCAGAGAGAGCCAGAGGTCTCACTACACACCCACACTAAGGCTCCACAGAGCCTAATGGCCGTCTCCCAGCAAGTACACATCTTTCTTAAACACTCTGGCCAGATGTGATGGAAAGCTTCTGTATTGACTCATCCTAAATTACACCTAAGAGGTAACACAAATGCTGCCATACCATTCCTTGCTCCCTGTAGATGTCGTATAAGATCTTATTCCTCTTTTCAGGAACGTGCAGTGAAAACACTAATATTGTTCATAAAATAACAGCTCCCTATTTAAACAACTCCTTACTCCTCCTACCCCACACCAAGAAAAAAGATATGTATATATTTATACCACTCTTGGTAGAGCAGCTCTTGCAGGAATTGTCTGGCCCTTCACAATTACCCCAGTAGGCTTACAAAACAGGGAAGATCTCTTCTCAGGAATTGAGTCTCATGGCTAAGACATTTTCAGATGAGCTGTAGTGCTGGGTTGCTAGTTTTGCCCTGTCCAGGAAATGCCTAATTTCTTCTCACAAGAAATTAACCTTGTGGTCACTTTGACTTGTATCTCAAGATAGTTAGGAAGGAAACCAACAAGAAATTGGCACAGCAGGCTCCCCAATTCTGTTTACCAGTTATGTGGGGTAGGAAATCTCCCTTTACATTGTGCACCTACAAGTCAGATAAAAAAAAACACAAATATTTGAGTGTCCCATGATAGTCTATTACAGCTCACAGTCAGCAATTAAACCTTGGTAGGGTGGAGCAGGAAGTCTCCTACCTTCCAGTAACAATGACAGGGTCACTGGAGGAAGAAAAGGACATTCATAGGAATGTCCCCACTCCTCCTGGCAGCAGTGGAGACCCTTTTCAAGTCCCAAAAGAAGAATAAAACTAGGGACCACCTTTACAGCAGCTGGAATTTGCCATGTCTTACCTAATCTTACTCCCAGCATCTGCAGTAAAAGGGAAAGTTGTCCACCAAAAACTTGAGAAAGCAGGTGGGAAAGTTGCATCCCTCCTCATCCAGATTTCCCATGCATACAATCCATTTCTAGTTCCTGAAAGACAGCTCCGCATCAAGACGCAAATGCCATCTTTATTTTATGGACTCTGTTTTGTAATCATTTTAGAATGCAATTCTTGTTGCAACACTCTCCCTTCTGGATTACAGCAAGCAGTTTCACTGCTGAGGTTGATGACAGCAGCAGACTAACTCCACAAAGTCAGATTTTCAAGGGCCAACTCTGTCACTTGACGCTCCCCTGCACATTAGGATTCTTCCCGTAGGGACTGCAACTCCAACCGCTATTTAGAAACCAAGCAGGTAGCTGGATCACAAACTCTCCCAACAAGTACATGGGCAGCAGAACAAAATTATTTAGATGGAAGATATTATTCTGGCATAAGATTAGGAACAATCCATGCATGAAGGCTGCTGGCCAAAAATAAAGTTACCTCCTTGTGACCAAGACCAGCCCAAGCTTCCCAGGCCCAGCAGACAGACTGCAGATATTTCAAGCTTCTGCTCTTTTCAGAAGTCAAACCCCAGTGTGCTTTGTCAGCAGGAAAAGTGTTTACTGTAAAGAAGCTGCATTTGCTAGGTCACTTCTGTCATGTAGCCTCACTGAAGGCTGAGCACAGAACACATGAACTGAATGAAGGAGTTTATAGACAGGAACAGTCATAACTGGGAAGGCCGATCTGTGTCAGAGCAGACTTGGCAAAGAAGGATCCAAGCTCCTTCATATATATCTCAAGTTGCAGAACTTTCCACATGGAGCTCAGAAACAGATGATTTGCTTACAGTATAGTTAACTCTGCCACACAGAAGGCATCGATACTGAGATTTTGAAAGTGTTTTATTCAAATTTAAAGGAGAGTTGATTTCACTAAACTTGCATAAGCTACTAGGAACATCTCTGCCTAAACTCCTATCAACTTATCAGAAGCATACAGAAGTAAGTTTTCCAAGGGTATAATTAAATAGGCAGGCTTTAGGTATGGCACACTGAGGAAAAATAAATCATACAAGCGTGTCTCAGGTGTTTCAGCTTTTGCATTCCACAACACTTTCCTACCACACAGACCCTGAGCAGTCCCTCCCCCCCTCCCCAAGAAATGACTTTAACTTCGAGGGTTTCAGCTACATCAAAGGAGCACTACAAGTCATATCCAATATAGAACCACCCCAGGAAATTCATAGCAGCAACATCTGAGATTGTACAGGAAGACACATATTGTAAAACCTGATTGTCATAGGGCAGGATCAATCCAGCCTAAATAAATATGCTCCTGATATCTTTGCACATTCCATGTTTAGATACTACATACCCCTTCAGTGCTTGCAGATTCACCTGGAGCCAAGTTTGCATCCCACCATAGACTCCTTTTGCCAGATGACCACCCCTGCCTCAGCCTGCTGCGCACCTATCTGCTGCGTGCAGCTCAGCCTCACCATAAATGCTGAACAGGCCAATACAACAAAAGAAAGAGCAGTTTCAGACTTACATAACGAGCTGCCAAACCTACCCAGCCTTCATCCAACCATAAGCATCACCAAGTACTAATCCTATGTTTTACTAGACACACCTGGAGGAGAAAGATAATCACTCACCTTAGAAGAACAGGGACATTCTGAGCACACCACGCCTAAATAGTAAAACCAGGCAGAAACAAGATTAAACGTATCTGGCTGAGAGAAACACCATAAAGCAGCATGTACCTTACTAGATAACAGCTGACAGAGATGACAGCATGAATGCTTTCCACAAACCCCAGGACTGCTGTGATATTTAACAAGTTCAAGGTATTAACAGAGCAAACTCTGCAGAGCCAAGCATCCTCCGATTTGGACAATTCCTCTTTCCAAAATCATCCAACCTAAACAAGTGAAGATTGACTTATTGTTGACAGACACCTGGCTGAGCAGCGCTTGAAATTCCTGCCTGTGACTGTCTCTAGCTGGATCTGCTGGCCAGCAAAGTGAACAGAAACAACATTGCTGTTCTATTTCACTGGGTAGTTTGTCAGCTTGACTCATCAGTTGCTGAATACTTTATCCAGCCTCCTCTTTCCTCTTTCTTTCTGTTGGCCATTCTGTTACTAATGGCGCTACTTGCAAAACAGGACTACACACAAGACCTCATGACACCTGCAAGAATTTCATTTTTCAGCCTTTACTTCCAGGATCTCCCTGAAATCAGGGGTGTTCTCCTCACCTTTAACAGCATGCAGCTTCCAAGTGAGAGCGCCTCATAATACAGTTTTAGATAAGCAGACATGGATGCAGTGTATGATGGATCTTGCAACTCTTTAGTTTCCACTGCACATATTCTTAATTCTCCGTGGATCTCCTTGTAGAAGGTGGACTGTAAAGCAGAATTCAAGCACCACTGACAGAATTTCTTACCTCTCAGAAGCCCAGAGAAAGAGGGAATTGTTCGTGTGCCAACAGCATCAGAGGTAGATAGGGGAAAGAAAAACCTTGATGCTGTTAAGACTATAGCCCTGAATATTGACGAGCTACAACATGTTACGTTGTTTTCAACAGAGCAGAGCTTCCCTCCCCAGCATGCTGCCACCTGAAATCCTAAAGAAGGGCACACAGAGCTCTTTGTTCAAAAACCAGGAAATGCAAGAGCTTTACTGGTCAGAAATGGGACCGGGAATTTACGTGTCTCCTCCCCCACGTTTATTAGGCCCAAAATTAAAAGGAAAAAAAAAAAAGGAGGCTGAAACAGAGCTGATTTCAGGCATCCCTCAGAAATCCTTCCAAGCCCAAGGACAGCCACATGATCAACTGGAAAAGTCCAAGACATGAGATGGAGCAACTGAAGTGATTTTTGTTCTTTTCTGTTTAGAAATAAACAGCAGTGAAACCGGATGCCAAAACCCTGACCAACAAACTGCTATTCCTACATCAGGCCCCTTCTGCATTAAAAAAATAAATCTTTCCTGTAGGACAAAATGTCTTCAGAGATAGAGAAGTGAATATGTGAAGTTTAAGGGTCACTTATCATTCAGACCAGCCAACAGAGTAGTGGAAAGAGCAGCTGCCAGAACTTACACTCTTCACTTAGTGGAAGAGCCAGTGAACTCAACGCTGAGAGCAAAGTAAGTTGGTTTTCACACAACCATCCAGCAGCTGCACGCAACATTCAGCCGCACCCAAGCCACAAGACACAGCAGGATGAAGTGAACCAACTGGGTCACAACACCTTTACTGTAAAAAGAATAATCCACCTACACTATGGATAGCACTTTACCATCTTTCCAGCTGCCCCTTAGCTGACTCTTCCTGTCAGATGCAGGACCAACATTTTTCTCTTAACAGTATAGTGCAATAGCTCCTGTTTACCATCACACAAGCAAGCCTGTTCTAACAGGTACAGGGAAGAACATCTGCACTATCAGGTGCAGAACCATACTGGAGACCTGGCTTGGCCTGCCACATTTTCTGACTTCTGATTGTATTGTCCCAGCTGCACAGAATTGAACACAGTCTGAAGTTATTAGCATCAGTGATGCCTGGAACAGGGACCCTGTGTTGGTGTCACACAGCTATGT
Organism: Tringa tobata; assembly: GCA_033628505.1. NCBI lineage: Eukaryota > Metazoa > Chordata > Aves > Charadriiformes > Scolopacidae > Tringa > Tringa tobata. The sequence goes on from JAHREE010000125.1 coordinate 143,913, forward strand.
ACATTTAAGTGCTATCAGATGACTTGCAACACTGATGCAAAGCAGAGAAAAACAGCTGTGTAAGTTTATAAATTATGACTGTACATGGTCACAGGCTTCCTATCCAAAATTAATTCTCTCTTTGCCATAAGAAAGATGCTTCAAGGACAGGGCATTGGAGCTTGTCTTGGAAAAGCCCAACAGGACACTATGAAACACTCCCTTGTACTGACTAATGCAAGTGATTGAATTAATTCTGTTAGTAACTCCTTAAGACAAACAGACAGCAACAGTATTAACTTGTAACAACCAGTACAGCTTCAAGGACCCGATCAGCTGCAGGAGAAACGCTGAAGCCTTAATTCCAGCTTTGAGAAGAGTCTGACAAGAGAAGGTAACCAACTGTTTTCAGCTAAATACAGAAATGGTGGACAGAGCAGAGCTTTGACGTATCTAGCAACAGGTTAAGAAATCAGGAGACTAGATTCAAAACTAAAAACTTTTAAGCAAGGATAATATTAATTGTTGACAGACTGTCACAACACGTACAAATCCATGGGTGTTGCCACAGCTGTTTTCAAGCTCAAGGAGATGAGCCAGTTAAGATGAAAGAAGACACAGATAAGAGCAAAGCAAGATAAACAGACACCAGCTATCAGCACAATAATATTTAGCCTCAGTCTGAGGAGAGAAGAGGAATAAGCACATATTCACCTCTTCACTTATTCACCACATCCTATAAGCCTTGCCTTCGGGACCATGAACTCCAGAACAGTGACCGTGACTTACAGTTCAGCACATTTTCTGACTGCATTAGTCCAATTAACAAGAGAGAGACCATCTAACCTTTGATCACCAAGATCTGATAAAACCAGGACTCTGAAGAAGAGCCTATTAACTCGCCCAGTACGCACAGCTTTACAAAGGTAGGCTGTAGCTAGAGAAGCAGCTTGCAAATTTGTCACAAAAGAAGAGCTTTGTGAATTGCCAAGGTAATTCTATAGCAAATGTTAACAATGATTAGTACACAAGGAGAAGGAAGCACTGTAATTTCAGCAGGGGGGTCATGACTGAATAGCTTTTAGTACAAGTGCAGTTTCATAGCAGCAGGAAGGGCGTGTATAATCCAGCTATATGAACTGGATTTCAAGTTGCAATATAAAATACATGCACTACATCCACAGTTTAACAAACAAACTGCTTGGAAGCATTCAAGACATGCTTTTCAAAGCATGTAGACTGTACATGTAGACATGTAGACATACCTGTTCAGTATTAGTGTCCATATCCTGAACTAAGGCTATTCTTGGGGGGAAACAAAAAAAGCAAAAAGGAGGCTCTCCCCACTGCAGCTGAATATGTTAATTTTTAGTCATTACTAAAACAATAGCTATTCATTCCTCACCCCGTTAAGGAACCCCACACAAAACTCCTGAACCCTTCTCCTCTGTGCTCCACTTGCACTCACCTGACATTGCACCTCTGTTTTCCTAGGCACCAGTTAGGCTCAATTTAAGACCAGAAGTGCATATCACTTCCTTTTTAAGTACTCTGCTAAACCAAATCCTTTAGAATGTGAAAGAATTGCATTAAGACCTCTAAATAAGCCTGCTCCAAATCACACAGCACAGTAACTTATACATTTGACCTCCAGCGCTTACTAAAACAAAAAGTATGAGAGTGCCCCAAACCACAGACCAACTTTCTGAATGCCTGCAGCATTTACTAGAATGTAATCAACTCTAAGCATTCAGTAAGTCATCACTGGAAGGCTTCAGGCACTCCATATTTCAAACATGGAAACATTAGCTTTTAACACATGGCTTCTGGCATATTTTAAGGAAATATTTATGCACATTGTCTTTGACCTATGAATAAAGTCAGGGTTTCCACATACTGTGAGAGGATCTGTAAGGAAAACAAATCAGTGAACTGCTGGAACACTAAGCAGAACATCAGACAAGTATTAGGAACTCTTGTATTCTGGAAGCAAGACGTTGCACGTCTTGCTGCTCAGAACACAGCCAATCTGTCCAGATTTCTCATCTTGAAGATAAGCACAGAATTCTGCAATATCTTTCATCACTATCCTAGCGAAGAACCAAGGAAGCAGGGAGTTTCTTGTAACTAGTTTCTGTCATTGCCTAATTGACGCCCACGTGTGTGACTAGCCAGGGCACTGCAAACAATTGCCTAGGAGATGGTTATACAGCAATACAAACATCCCGCAGGAAGAGGAAGAGCGCCTACCAAACTGAACAGTTCTTGCTACTTCTCAGCTGCGTGCCTTTCAGGCAGCAGTCACCAAAATTTTTACTGCATAACCTTCAAATATTTCCTGTTTAGCACAATGAGAAGTCGGGGTTTATGCGGCCAGGAGTTAACTGTATGGGTGAATAAATATTACAGTTATATTTTACTTTGGACAACACTCAGTTCCTTTACTCTTTTCATCTCCAAGCTGACTAAGGGCTCACAGAATTTAATTAGCATACCACCACTCTCCCCATATCACCCTTTGATCAACCACCTTTCCCCCTTGCTTCTTATCAGTCATCTCATCACTGCCCTGTGCTTTGCACCTACATTTAAATAGTATCCTGGTCATTTTTTTTTTGGTTTTCCTTTACCACCTCAGAGCTGGCCCGTAGCCCTTACCCTGCAGCTGGGTTCTGCTATCTGCACTTCAGTTCTCTGTGCTGGAAGTAGATGATGTTCTTGCGTGCTGGATCCTGAGCGGGTGCTGAAGTGTTGCATTCCCCACACGCCATGGGAACCGCTTCCCTGAAACGAAACAGAGATTATCAGCAAAGAAGAGGGGAGCGAGTTCACCGAGGGACCACGTTATATAAAAGCTTGGTAAAGGACATCTAAGAAACAAGGAACAACTCAGAGGGTTGCCAGGAATCAGAAAGAGACACTAATGCCTAGAAAGATGGTAAGAGCTCTAAGAACTAAGCAGAACTCTTCAGATGAAAGAATCTCCCACACCTGAGACTCAAACAGAAGTTACTAAAAAGCAGGTGTTGCAGACCCAGCCAAAGGAAACACTGAACATTAATATTATAACTAAGCCTAAACTGGTAGGGACAGATTAACCTTCTGGAAGAAAGAGCAAGTTTTTTTTAATAGGGGAAAAAAAAAAAAAGATCAATAGCTTTACTACCTACTTTCTAGTCCAAAAAGTTTGGACTTTTCTTAAAATTTCATCAAGAATATCTGAAAATGTAGATCATCTTTCTAACAACTCTGGATACAAGCAACTGTCCCCTCTCCTCTCAACACATATCTACCAACATGAACCTTTTTCAAGTGGCAGCAGTTTAGCACCATCAACGAGAATTTACAACAGCTGGGGTTTTTTTTTTTCCCTTGCTTCCTGCATGTCAGCACAGGGCATGGGAAAACGGAGAAGGGAGCAGACCCCAGGCTTTGAAAGAGATCTCGAGCATCCAGACTCCTGGCTACATAGGAGAGGACTGCAGAATTTCAGAAAGCATTTTGTCAACAACGGGGAAAAAAATAAAAGGAACAGACATCATTGGGAGGGAGGGAATAACCCATTCTGGTGAAGGTGTTCAAGAATACTCCTGATCCTGAAGTTACCAGTAAGGCTGACAGGTTTTGAAGCAACTCCTTCATAATCAAAGCTATTCTGTTGTATGAGTGACAGACTGCTGCAAAGGAAAGGTTTAAAGGAGAACACTCTCTGACCTTCCCCCCCCTCAGGCAACGGCCTCAGCAGCGGCCCCAAGCCCGGGCACCCGGAGGGCCGGCTCCGCATCAGCCCCGTCCTCCCACAGGCCTGTCACACCACCTCAGGCTTCCAGAAAGAGAAAAGACATCCTCTATTTGACAGAAATAAATTAAAACACCAACCAGCTTCCGCCCGCGGCACCGCTGCCAGGTCACAAATACAGGACTTCTCCCCCCTCGCCGGGGAAACGCGGTCTCACGGAGGGGACACCCCCTACACACACGGGACGGCCCTGCCTCGCCCCTCAGGCGTTGGGGGGACCCACCTGCCCCCAGCCCCGGCTCCCCGTCAGCCGCAGGACGGGGCAGGGACACTGAGGAAACGAATTACTGCCGAATTAGTCAGCAAATCCTCCCGGGCGGCGCCAGGGGGGCAGCCCGGCCCGCTGCCCTCCCCTCAGGGCTGCACCCCCCTCCTCCCCCAGCTACCG
>JAHREE010000125.1:153002-164051 GCA_033628505.1 Tringa tobata
CCATCTGTTTGTTTCAGTGTTTAACAGAAGTTTAGAAAACAAAGAGCCTGCATCTGCTTGCACTGACATTCCCTCCCGCTTAGTCATGGCAGGGATGCTGTGAGCCCAGCGGCCGGACGTGGAGTGAGGGTTCGGGAACCTTTGGCACAGCAGACATCAGCCACTTCCTTTCCCTGTGGCTCACTTTTGCCTCCTGGGAGACAGCAATTACTCAGGAGAGCTACACGACCTGATTAATCAGTGCATGTAAAGCCTCGTCACAAAAGGAAGAGGGAAGCTGAGAGAGGGTAGTTTGCTCTCTACGTCTCACTTGAGCAAATGACTGGTGGAGAGTTCAGCTCCTGCATCCATGTGCCAAAATCCCCCTCTGAAGCTGCTGTCTGTGTCCCTGCCCCTCCACAGCCCAGGGGTCTGCTTTAGGTTATATCGTGACAGCAGGTCATCAGCCTTTGGTGAAAATAACGCTGCTACCTCCGCCTTCTGTACCTGTGATCCGTTCTCTTCTCTAACAATATTAAGCTCACAGGGTGGAATTTTTGAGAGTGTCTGACTGACTTAAAAGTTCATTTTTTCAAAATGACAGAAGGCTTCACTCAAAGGAAAATTCCCAGCCATTGCCATGCCAAAGTAATTATAGCCATACCACAAAAATTATCCCGCTATAATTATGCCGGTATGGGCCTCCGTCTGAACAATAATATGCTGAGATATTTTCCCAGGCAGCCCAAACCCTCTGGCAGCTCTAGCTCCAAGCCTCGGGGAAGAAACGACCTGCTCCCAAAAGCCCTCTGCTCCCTCACCCTACTGCTGTAGAGAGGGAACCCAGACCTCCCGTTCCCCGGTACGATTTATTCCATCTGAGTGTTGTAGCTCGGCTCCTGCCTCCCTGCAGCCTCTCTGACTCCTCCCAGGAAGTCCCAGCTGCAGATGAAGCATTTCAGAGACAGGGAGAGGGCGGCATGTGTGCAAACGCAGCCTGGGCGGTCGTGCCAGACTTTCGCAGCGTAAGGCAGCGTGGCCCAGCTTGATGTAAGTCGGTTTTACCCCCCACCGTCCCTTCTGGCGCCTACGTGTGTGTTCGCTTGCTGGTTGTTGCCGCTGCATTTGCCCGTGCTCCCGCTGTGGTGTTGGACCTCCACGGTGTGACGGGATCAAGGGAACCATTGTCCCCAAAGCCCTCTGGGGGACCTGTGAGCAGACAGGCTGGCCAGCACTGTGGAGGTGCTTGGGGAGCAGCGGGACAGAAATAAAAAGCTGGTGCTCGCAGGCTGGAGGGCAGGAGGTGGCGAGTGACCGGTCCCCACGGTGACCTTTCAGCTGTCACCTCCAAAATCCTCAGTGCGCTCCAAACTGTGCACCCCGCCAGGGCGAGAGGTGCTCTGGCTCCCAGCTGGGAGAGTGCCTACAGCACAGCCTGAAGCACCCAAAAACATGAGACTGAGCCTTTCCTAGGCTCTTTGACTTCCTAGTGGCTGATCCCTCTTCAAAACATTGTCCAGGGCTGGGGAGGCGAGGCAGAGCTCTCTGCCCTAGCCCCAGTCACCCTGACCCCGATGCTGCCTCTAGCTCTTTACAGGAGACTTGTGCCCAGCTCTCCCACCACCTGTGTGATTTTCTGTAGCCCAGTGAAGCCCTTTTTACTGCCACACTTCCATTTTGTCACCTGCAGGGTTAGTCTCCTCCTGGTGCTCATTTGCTTTGCATCCCAAAGCAGCGTCCCCCCGCATTTCCGCACCCCTTCCCGACACGCAGCTGTCCCATGCACAGGGACAAAGTGAGTATTCTGCAGTCCCAAGCAATCTTATGCTGTGTTTTCCTGTTTTTCCAAAGAGATGTAAAATCCCACTGGTCTCAGCTGCTTTGCACTTGTGTTAGAAGGGGACTCACATCCTGCATGTAAGGATGGAATGTGCACCGAGCAGTACTGAGAACTTACCTGTGGGCTGGTAATAAGCTTCAAACTCATTGTAACTTATTTTTTGGCAGCTGGGTAAATTCATCCATGGCCGGTCAAAACAAAGGTGCATTCATCCTCCAGACTCATGCTTTTATCTCAAGTACCTAACCAAACATTAACTTATTTTAGCTTAAATACTGCATGTTTAAGCAATGCTGTAGAATAGTTAAGGGGACCTGAGATGAAAGAGCAGGCTACATCAGGCACAGAAATTAATTTGTTTGGGGCCTTGAAGGAAAAATAAACACCAAAATCACTTTGGAGGTGGAAGCTGACATAGTGTTAATCAGAATAAAACTTGCGACTAACGAGCTTGGAGCTGCAGCAGCTGAGAGGCCAGAAATTCTCAAAGATAGCAGCACTCTTGGTTTGATGGTTTTTTGGTGGTTTTTTTGGTAACCTTAAGACCATGAAGGAAGAGGAAGGGATGGGTTTGCCCAGTGTACATCTTGTTTCACTGGGCAGCCCCCAGAGGCAGGGTGGCCAAACAGCCCTGCCAAGGCACAGCCCCTTCAGTGAGGAAGGTGGAGGTGCTGCAGGGGAGGAAGGGCATAGGCAAGAGATACCTGGGATCAATGAAACTGGATGGGAAGCTGATGCTGAATAGTGAATTCCCAGAGAATGCCCTCTTGCTGGTGTCTGCATCGCTCCCCCCCCATGCAGAGTAAAGAGAGGGGAGCCTAAAACTGGGGAGGGAGGAGGCAGAAGCCATGGTTGCCCTTGTGATCCTGACTTTGTGCGTGTCATGGGCACAAAGTACAATCCCTGTGCTGTTTAGCATTGCAGTGACAAAACACAAAGCAGCTTGTTCCCCCTTTTCCTTTCTGTGGCAGAATAACCACAGCTTTGGGTCTGGACCTGTGCTGCATCCCCAGGTACATGGAGAGTTTGCTTTGCCCCTGCAGCTGTGGAGCAATTAACTCACCCCTCTCCTTTGTGTCCGGGGGAAATGCAGGTCCGTGCCCGCAGGAGTGAGACAGCAGGAGCCGTGGCATGCTCAGGAGAGCAGGACTGTCTCTGCGTCACTTCTTGCTGGGGAGGAAGAGCAGCGCTGGATATAGCTCCTACTCCAACGAGGTACTGAATGCCCAGCGTGACTCTTTTCTGGCCAGCAGCCTGGTCCCTGGCTCAGGCTGCAGCGATGCAGAGCCCAGGGGAGCTCACTGCCCAGGAGAGAGCCTTGGCAGCAATGGCAGATAGGGCATGTCAGGAAAAGCCACACCAATCCAATCTCTTCAGTACCAGCTTATTTCCAGGTAGCCTGTTTAAAGGGAACATCTCATAAGCAAGAGAATATCCTTCATACAGGAGAAAGCTCATTGTATGTGGGGTTGCCTCATCTGATGATCTTTTCTACTAAAGTCTTTTGGGTTGCACAGTGCTTGGGAAATATCAGCATCCCTCTTGGAGATACAAGCATGCAGAGCAAGAAAATCACATGCGGCAGGGAGGCAGTGGTGGAAGGCTGTGGCTGCTAAGTCTTCTACATTTGCCTGTAGACAAGCTACATTACCTCTCTGGCTGCCCGGCAAACTGCAGCTGGAGAAACACATTGTTCAATTTGGGGGGCAGAACAGGCTGGGGATGGGATGGGGGGGACATCAAAAGAAGAAAGCATTTCTCATTTCCCTTCCTGAAAGGGCTGGAGCAGACAAGACCTTTCCTCAGAACTGGAAACGTCTAGGCATGAAGCACCTTCTTCCCACTGACCCCCATCACATTTGCTGTTAAATTCTCTGAATTGTGGCCAGAAGCAGCCCCATCGCAAGAGAAAAGTTAATACTTCACCACCAGCTTCTTTTTACTTCCCAAACCACGAATCCTTCTACTCTCACCAAAATCAGCTCAGGCACCGGGTCTTGCTGACCATAATATCCATGAGCTTGTGCAGAAAGAGCAAAGCAGGATGCTGAGGGAGAGGAGTGGGGCTCCCCTAGACCCGGGGAGCAGTGACTTCTGCTCGCCCTTGGCTGCCTGCCCAGCACCACGGGGGAGCGCAGAGTCCACTGGGTGCCCTCTGAAACACAGGGCTCCACAGCAAGTAATTCACAAAGATCCCGAGTGAGGGCTGAAGCTGTATAAAAATCCAGAGACCTCAACGCAAAACATCATTGAGGCACTTTTCAAATTGTGGTCCGGCCCTCGGGGAACGGCAGGGGTGAGCAGGTAAGTGGGGAGTTACTGCTGCAGCCCAGCCTGGGGAGGGGGGCTGACCTGGTACCCCCCATCTTGGCACGGCAGAGCACAGACCCTGTCCCCTCGCATTGCAGCTCTGCATCTCACATCTCAGCTGTTTTCACGTGCCCTCCTCATCCCTGTTCAAATGCATTTTATTTGCCGTGGTGACACTCGTTATCTTGGCTCATTGCTTCAGAGACGCTCTCCTCACATCCCCACACTGGCTGTTCTTGGTGCACTGAGCATCATTTCTCTCCAGTTTCCATTCCCTTCACTATCTGGTTACCTTTTCCCTGTGCTGTTGAGTTATTAAATTTTGCCTCTGCTGCTTTTCATTATCCTCATGATAAATTCCCCATCAAGAACATCCGACTTTCTCCCACTGTGCTTATCCAACTGGAAGGAGAATTTTGCTCTGAATGTTTCCTACTGTCCTTCTTCCTACCCCCCCAGCCATGATGCAGGTGGAAATTAAATATCAGTCATTAAATAAATTAAACAGTCAGGCAAACTGTACCTTGGTGTCTCTGTACATCAGACTGACCTCTGTGCTGTGCCCCCCCCTTGCCTGTACCCATCTGCTGCCTGGTTTTGCTATGAATTTTAGGTGCAAAACTCAGCATTTTGTTTAGGATCTAGAGCAAGTCCCTTCACCAAGGGCTCCAGTAGGAGAAAGGAGCAAACACTACTTCTGCTACTCCTTAGAGCAGTATGGAATAAAAAAGTTTATTCTAGGAAAAGGGGATGTTTTCTGGCCTGTGGAGAACAAGGAGGTCCTTCCAATGGAGGACAAGAGAGGCTACAAAGGCAGAAGCCTGAGATCTGGGATCATTGACCTGGCTCTTACAGCTTGGCTGAGCATATTTGACCCATGACTTATTCCAACTGAAAATGAGGTTTAAGGCATTGCCAGCTCCCCAGTGAGTGTACACACACTTCTTTTAGTCATCTGTTTTCTCAGTTCTTGTTGAAACTTGTAAATGAAACATCCTCCTGTGCCAGCTCTCATCTGTTTGATCTTTCATAAAAATTGTGTGAAACCTCTTCCAGAAGCCACTGCATCAGCATTGCTGCCCTAAGGTTGGTCAGCAACAACCCATGAAGCAATAAGGGCGCACCTTCCATTGGGAAAAACCTACCTGGGGAGGCCACGTCCCCATCACTGGCCCCGTTGCCACTAGTGAAATCTTCAAACTCACTTTCTCTCTCTCTCTTTGCAGGCAAAAATGTCACGGCCAGTGCAAGCTCGGAGGCTGGAGGGAACAGACAAGAATATCTGGTGAGTTAAGAGAATATCTGGTTTACCCTGGTGGTAGATGTGGTTTTAAGCGGCCTAATACCAGGTAGAAACTGCCGCAGCCACACAGCACAGAGCAGCAGAGTCTCCTTCAGCTGCTTTGCATTCGTTCAGGAAGCACATCAGGGCAGGTTTGTCCCAGGAGATTCTACCCTGGCTCAGCTCTGTACCTGCTGCTCACACTTTCTGCCATATCACATGTCCCACACCATCCTGTGGGAAGGCACATTGTAGTGCATTGCACTCCATCCGACCCCCCCACCCCAATGATCCCAGCAGCACCCAAAGTCCCTCTCCGCTTGATTTCAAGCTACAAACTGCTGATGAGATGGTTCTTGGGTGAGACAAGTGCTGAGTTCAAGCTGCCTTTCCCTCTGCAGGGGCCTTCATGGTATCTAGTTCCTAATTTTGCGAAACTGGTATGAACTTGAAAACCTCTGAGTCCTCTCCTGCTCAGCCTCGTCTGATCAGAAGTGCTGTGAGGCTTCAGCTGTGATCACACAACCAGACAGCTAGTGGCTGTTTCTTTCAAGAACAAATTAAAGCCACCCCCCAGTGCCTTATCCTCAATTTAATTGAAACAGGTCTGAAATGACCTGTGCTTGGTCCTGTCCACCTGTGAGCAGCAGGATGGCTCTGCAGGAGGGACACCATCCTCACTTCCAAAGGGATGCTGGCAAGCAGAGCCGGTGACAGCGCACTGCCCGGACCCTCTGTAAATGCCTCTCTCTCTCTCTCCCTTTCTTCTCTCCAGGGTGGAGTTTGTAAAACTGGCTGCCACCTACTCCAAGGTGAACCTGGGCCAGGGCTTCCCCGACTTCCCCCCACCGGACTTTCTGAAGGAGGCGTTTGTGAGAGCCCTCAGCGGGGAGAACCACATGCTGCACCAGTACACCCGTGCCTTTGTGCGTGAACAGACCCCCACTCCTCAGCAATGTCCCCCTTGCTCCCTGTTAGCCCTGGCTGCTTCAGAGCTCACCAGGCAGCAATAAACAGGGCAAACCACATGAGGCAAAACACACATCCAGCCTCAGCCCGGGCACCCCGCACCCAGGGCCGTAACACCCTGCTTTTCCAGGCTGTTTGAAGCAGCTGGGCTGGAAGATGCCCTGCACACTCAGTCACGGGGCACATGGGTGCCCAGGCCCCTTCCAAGGGCTCATCTGTGTTTTAGGAGGCCTCTGCAACCCAATTCCCACCTCTCCTCTCACCCCACAGGGCCACCCACCTCTGGTGAACATCCTAGCCCAGTTCTTCGGAAAGCTGCTTGGACGAGACCTGGATCCTATGACCAATGTGATGGTGACTGTGGGCGCATACCAGGCTCTTTTCTGCTGCTTCCAGGCTTTCATTGAAGAAGGCGATGAGGTAACCGAAGATTTGGGCTTGTTGCACAGGCAGCCTTCCTCCAGCAGAGCCCTTCTTGGCTGTGGGTCTTCCAGGAGCAGGTTTTCATAGCCCTTTGGCAAAGCAGAAAAGTTTTTATCCCCATTCTCCAGTATTTGAGCTTCCGAATGAAAAAAAATCTCTGCCACAAGGCACTGACTTATTTCTGCATCAGGCAAAATAACCTTTGTGCCCCACACATGGCAATGCATGTTCTCCGTGACAGTAACTCAAGGATTAAAATTTCCTGTCCCTTCCATTGCTCTCGGCACCCATCAGGGAAGGTCTGAGCAGAGCCAGGAAGGTGCTGACATGTCCCTTTCTTCCAGGTGATAATCATTGAGCCCTTCTTCGACTGCTATGAGCCAATGACAAAAATGGCTGGTGGGACACCCGTGTTTGTCCCGCTGAGACCGGTGAGTGGGTCAGAGCAAAGCCATTGAGGAGGGAAGAGTCATAGCAGAGAGGTGAGTGGTAAGAGAAGTGCAGAGGTAGCAAAGCAAGCCGAGATTCTTCTCTGTTCTCTCTAGAAAGCTCCAAAAGATGGCAAATTGATGTCTAGTGCAGACTGGCAGCTGGACCCGGCTGAATTGGCTTCTAAATTCAGTGAACGGACAAAAGCCATCGTCCTGAACTCACCCAACAACCCCCTGGGCAAGGTAACACCTCTGGCTTTGCTGTGGCTGGTCCCAAAAGCAGCTGGGGTGCTCCAGCTCACCCACCCACATTTGCAGGGTAGCAGTGACATTATCTTCCTTGCACACAAGGCAAATGGGTGTTGTGGCAGCACCACATGCTGCACTTGTTTGCCTGGTAGTTTTAAGCCTGTTTTTTTTTGTGGCAGCAGCGGCTTTGCCCTGTTAGACCATTACAGCCAGCTTCTGCCCACCCTGGCTTGGGAGATGGTGCAGGCAGGACGTGGAGCCTCCACAGAGGCAGGGACAGGCAGAGGCTGAGAAATGCTCCTGCAGCATCCATCTTCCACTCCCTGCCTGCTGCAGGTATTCAGCCGAGGGGAACTGGAGCTCATTGCAGACCTGTGTGTGAAGCATGATGTCTTGTGCATCAGCGATGAAGTGTACGAATGGCTGGTCTATGACGGGAAGGAGCACATCCGCATCGGTACGGAGAATAGCTTGGCTGAGCTTGGGTGACTTCTCTGGGTACAGCATCTTCAGGGAAAGAACTGGTGATTTAACTGGGGTCCCCTGGATATTACATGGGCTACTTACATGCACAGCTCTAACAAGCACATAAGCCCACTAGAGGTATTTTGCTGCACTTCCTCCAAACCAGGTCTTAAACTGGAGCCCTGACTTCCAGAGCCAGTCAGAGGAAACAGACTTGGCTTCACAGTATGAGATCCAGAGCAAACAGCCCTTTGGCTCCAGAGAAACTGTATTTTTTTCCCCACATTTCATAAACCCACAGTTTTCTGGTGTCTCTAGTTTTAGGACATCCATTTCAACATGATTTCAGGGGCCTGTTCTTCCTGTTGCAGTAACGTGCAATCACCTTGTTGTGGGGTGATGGTGCTTGGCACCTCTGGGAACCCCCAGGCTGGGTACATGTGTATGAAAACAATTACAAAAGAAATGCTCTTGAGAAACCTGGCTGCCTGCTTGGGATGTGCTTTGAGGCTCACCCAGGTGAAAGATGTGCTGTGAAGACAGGAGGCCACCGTGGGTTATGTCGGGCAAAGAGCTCCCACCATGTTATTAATGCAGCCCAGAAGTGAGCACACCGAGCTCTGCCATCGGTGTCTCTCTCCTGTTTCATTGCCAGCCAGCTTGCAAGGGATGTGGGACCGCACGGTGATCATCGGGAGTGCTGGAAAAACCTTCAGTGCCACTGGATGGAAGGTGAATTCTCCTGTGTGGCATCTCGTGTTCTCCCCATTCCCATCCCTTTGCTCTACAGCATGGGTCCCATGGCTCTGGGAACACTGCTGCCACATACTCGGCTTTGAACCTCAGGGTCTAAAAGTACCAAAGCTGCTTTACAATAGCTCTGTCTGGAGCATACAGTGAAGCCAGCACAGACAAATAAAGGGCAGCCCAAGCAGGTACCCAGACATTTACCATTTTCCTCCTCCTCTCCTGACCACAGGTAGGCTGGACCGTGGGACCCAACCGGCTGCTGCAGCACCTCCGTAACGTGCACCAAAACTCAGTGTACCACTGTGCCACCATTGCCCAGGTAAGGTGGCTCCCTGCAACTGTCCCCACAACTCCTAAACCCCTGAAGCAGGGTGAGAGAGAGTCCTGCTCCCTACTTACCTGTGAATTGCATTGGAGCAAACACTCTGGTTCTCATACAAGCCTTGACCATCTCCCTACCGGGCACACCTCTCTCCTTGCAGGAGGCTGTGGCTCAGGGATTCCAGAGGGAGCTCGAGCTCTACGGGAAAGCAGACAGCTACTTCGTCCAACTGCCCAAGGAGCTGCAGCAGAAGAGAGACTGGCTGGTCCAGAGCCTGGATGCTGTGGGGATGAAACCCATCATCCCCGAGGGCACCTACTTCTTGGTGGCAGACATCTCCAAGTTCAGTGAGTGACGCAGCTGCGGTTTTCCTCAGACAGGGTTGAGTGTGGGAGGCCACTTCAGAGTGGTACCGCTGGCAGGGGCAGGAACCTGCATAAACCATCACCACAGCAGGGACAGACAATAGCGTGTTTCCCATCCGAGCTCCCAGAGGCCATGGGTTTGGGGCTCGGCTGAGGCACCTGGTAGCAGCCCCCACCTCCGCGCTGCTGTGCTTCTCCTGCAGAATCCGACGTGCCTGATGTCCCCGACTCTGATGAGCCCTACGACTCCAGATTTGCAAAGTGGATGGTCAAGAATAAGGTAAATGCACTTAGCCCTTTCTGCCACCTTTGCCCTGGGTGGGTTTGTGCCCTCCCTGCTGGCTGTGCTCACGGGAGCCAGCAGCACATCACCCCCACCGCTGGGTCCGGCAGCTCATCCGGGAGATGCCCAGGTGTCTGTCAGCAGCTGACCCCAACCCTGGCAGCCTGAGCTCGAGCAGAGCAAGCAGACAGGCCACCAAGGGCATCTACAAGCCCATCCGTGAGACTTGTGAGCAATAAGCAGATGGCCTCGTGCCAGTCCAGAAGGAGTGACCTCAGCTCCATGTGTTTCCCCTTCCCAGGGACTTGCTGCCATCCCGCTCTCCGCTTTCTACTCTGGGGCCCACAAGAACAACTACAGCCATTTCATCCGGTTCTGCTTCGCAAAGGTGAGATATGGGGCAGCACGAAGGACGGTGAAGTTGGGAGTAATTATCAGGGCTGGTTTAATTAGATAAATGCCAAGAAGAAACACAGAGCACCTTGGGCATTAAAGCCTGAGCATGGCATCACAGATGGTTCAACCCTCTCCTGCAGACATGGGAGCTGAGCTAGGGACAGGAGAGGTATGCCCGTGGCATCCTCAGCTTTGTCCTGTCATCCCACATTTCTTGGTCAAGGCTTCTGGGTGCATGTTTGACTGCCCCGTGGCTATGCCTGCCCCAGAGACGCTGAGCCTGTCTCATGCTGAGCACGGGCGTTCACAATGTTCCAGAAAGAAAATGAGATTTTATATAAATGATGACTCCCCGACTGTGAGGAGAAAGGGGCTTTGGTTGGAAGCCACTGACCAAACCTATGGCATTTGTTTAGGAGGAAGCCACACTGAAGGCAGCAAATGACATATTGCAAAAATGGAAACAGGAGAAAACCAGTCCCTGAGCACACTGGAGACAAAACCAGGCTCTCCCTGGTACTCACCTGCCACAACTGCTCTTCCTCCTCTTCCTTTGCTTGGCTACAAACTTTAATACGTCCTTATTTTTGTGCGTTCAACCACATTTTCTGTCGGACAAATGGATAAGAGGTTTGCCAGGCCCAGGGTCTGGGAGAAACTTTCTGTCACTGTGAAATGACTGTGCTGTTCCTTGCAAAAAGTGAGTCTTCCCACGCGCTGCCAGTATTCGATGTTTCTTCTTACCACATTTTAAGACTTTGATAATCAGTTCTGGGATGCATCCAGGAAGACACAAGGTAAGGACGGCTCCTGGGGTATTTTCCACCACCAAATTCTGAAAAGGTGTTTCAGGACTTGCCTTCAAGGCCGTGCTGGGGGCTCGGTGAGGCTTCTCTTGCTCCACATACCCACTCATGTACCCCAAGGTGTAGGACAGCATTTCCACCAGCACTCATGTTCTCATGGGACTGTGCAGCATCACCAC
>JAHREE010000125.1:179718-235847 GCA_033628505.1 Tringa tobata
CCTGTATATAGACCTTAAGCAAATTAAATAATTCATATTCAAAGAAACAAAATCTTAGGGCAGTCTTAAATTACAGCTTTTATTTCTTCTACCTGCCCCCGCCCCAAAAATGGATGCATGTACTTTTACTGATTTGTTTCTAGATAGATTTTATTTGGAGGGAAAGTGTAAAGAGCAGATTTGCTTGCAAATATACGTGGGGGAGGTTTGGAAGTACGTGCTTATCTTTATTGAAGATCGTGTTGTTTTAATGTGGTCTCTTGGCACCTCGAATGAACCTGGCACCCGTTCACACCTGCGCCTGGTGCCATGGACGTGCACTAACAAACATTTAAGAATTTTTGAATTGAGGGTTGGACAAAACTTTGATCTAATCCAGTGAATGTCTGTAGCAGCCTCTCCTTTCTGTGCTCTGCTGCTGCCCTTGTTCCTTTTTCCTTCCTTAGATTAAGAGCCCCAGCCAAAAGGGGATCCATTAGCTTAATGCACAGGGAAAAGCAAAACAGGGCAAACCTGTACGTTACCTGCCCCTTCTGCTCTTCCAGTCTACAGCTGTTTTCAGATTAGAATGTGGTTTCTATATCTGTGGTTACCCTCGGTAGAATTCCCTTCCGTGAATTTATACAATCTCTGTAAACTTTTAGCATCTACATCATCCTTTAATAAGGAGTTTCACAGATCAGCTACCCATTGGATAAAAAATTTCTCCTTTTATTTGATCATATCTTGTCCAATAAAAGAATTAAGAGCATCAGATAAAGGCAGTAGAAGTCAGGCTCAAAATAATTGCTTCCTGTCCTGGCCCCTGACTGTTGTGTAGATCTCTGTCCTCCAGCTTGTCTCCCTGTAGCAAGACAGGACACCACATTGGTCAGTGTGGTGCTGGTGACAGAATCCATGTGACATTCTGGTAAACATGCTTCGAGTGAAACAGCTAGAAATCACAGAGGGAGCAGATTAGTAGGTGTCTTTCAGCATCCCACACCATTAATTCATGAGCCTCTTGTGGCAAACAAGTATGACAGGCACAGGACTGGATTGAAATCTCTAGAGCTGGAGCGTGTGGTGTCATTTGTGCAGGGTCACCAACACCTTTTAGTGGTTGTGAAGAATGTTCTCTGTTCCTGAACTTCAAATCATGCTGCTTCTACTCGGTCTTTTCAGCCCCTGTCAGTCCTTCAGGTAGTATTTTCTTGCTGTGTATTCTCAGACCCTGCCCTGCCTGTGCAGAGGGAGCGTGGTTTGCAGCTCAGCCGGTCTGCAAATCAGCGGTAACTTGGTCTCTTTAGATTTTCCATTCCCAAATACTCATAGCAGCTTTCTCTATGCTCCCTTCAGATTGTCCCCATTATTTGAGCAGTTTGTAGGTCTTGGAATAGCGACTCATCTGAGATTTACTTGCAGTTGCTTTGTGCAAGGACACTGACATGCACTGTACATACACCAGCCTGCAGAGGAGTGTCATCACCTTGTGATCCCGTCACCTTAGTTTTCCTTCAAGCCACAAAGCAGCATGTTTAAATGACGAGTGGGGCACACCACAGCTCTGCTGGACTGGGACTCTCTGCGGAACAGACAAGGCAAGACGTAGCTTTCTCCTCTTCAGGTTGGATGATGGGGACTGGAGCACAGAAAAATCTTACGTCTGTACCTGGAATCTGGACAGAAGGGGGTTGAAGCCACAGCGCCCTGACCTAGTGGTGGATGTTCCCAGTTCTGTCATGTGCCTGGCTTTCCATCCCTCCCAGCCTGCCCTGATTGCTGGTAGGTTGTTCTTACCTTGGATCCTACCTGAAATCTACCCTGATTTCCTTCAGCTTGGATCATTTTTTTATCTCTCTCTCAGCTCAGCCTAAGACGTCTTGCAGCAGTGATGGTGCTGCAGCTCCTCAAACTGAGGAACTAATGCTCACAACATTGATGAGTGGAACTGTTGGTTCCAGACTGGGACTTGCTGCTCTTCCAGTGGCATCTTCTCAGAGAGAGATGGTAGAAGGAAATTCAGCCCTGGGTGTAAGTGGGAGGAGAGTACATATTTTGAAAGCTACATCCTCTTACACCAATGCTGACTGGGCCCTGTAGATGGCTGCCAGTCCTCTGAGGCTGGTGGGCCTGTGTATTTGTCACTCTTTCTGCTGGGAATTGCTCGTCCCAGAACTCGGGTCACACTCGCTGGCAGTAAGAGAAGTTATCCCCAGTTCTGTGGCAGTAACAGCAGCAGCTGCCCCGTGCGTTGCTCGTGTTTATGCGCTGTTACCCCTTAGATGTTTTATTGGCATCTTTGTCCTTTCAGGTGGCCTGTTCAGCGGGGAGCTGGTGGTGTGGGACACCAGCAGAACAGAAGACCCCGTGATCTGGAGGACGGGGCTGACAGATGACACTCACACCGATCCAGTCTATCAGGTAATGGAGACCATCTACAGCCTACACGGCTTGGGGAGGCGAGAGTTGCCATTGCTCTAGTTCATCCCTTCAGTTGTTGTTCACCTTACTGGTGAACCACAGAAAGCCCAGTACAGAATTCAGCCCTGAATTCTCTGCCAGCACCCGTGTGCCAGCTCCCAGCAGAAGCTGGTTTGGTGCCACCATCACTGGCTGCCACCTGGCCCTGCTCTGTGTTTTGGCGGGTCAGGGGACTGCAGGCTGCTGAGTGTGGGTTGTGACAGTCCCCCTCATCACGACCTCATGCCATTTGGCACAGGTTGACTGGTTACCTGATACCAAGCACAGAAACCATCACCGGCTGTTGAGCGTGTCGACGGACGGAAAGATCCTGGTGTGGAGGGAGGAGCGAGATGGTCGGCTGGTCTTGGCTGAAGGGTTTGCCGTGGTGGCTCAGCAGGTCCCGCGCAACGCTCAGCTGAAGAAGGTGAGTTGATCAGTTCAAAGAGGGCTGATTTGCCAAAAACACCCCGGAGCCCACGTGGCAGAGCTTGCCCTTCACACGTGAAGAGCCAGGAGAAGGCCCTGCTGCTCCAACCACACGTGTGTTTCACTTGAGCCCAACTCTCACAGGAGCTTTGTCCTTTTTTTCTCCCAGTTGGCCTGGGGAGAGGCAGCCGTAGGTGTGACCTCACTGTCCTTCTCACACTTCGATCCCCGCGTGTTCGTTGTGGGTGTGGAAGGCGGATATTCCCTCAAGTGCTCCATGGCAGCAGAGACGCCGGCTCTCCATCGCATGGGCAGTTCTGTTCCCCTCAGGGCACCGGCGGAGCTCGCCTTCTCCCCGCACGGTGGCCCCATCTACTCCGTGAGCTGCTCGCCCTTCCACAGGCAAGTGCCGCCAGTGAACACCGGTGCTGTGTGTTGGACACAATCACTGCCAGGCTCTAAACACGCGCTTGTCAAATAGTCCCCGGGGTGTGTGTGTACGATCGGTTCCAAAAAAGGGTCACCTGGAATTGGGAACTTCATCAAGGAACTTCCCGTTGTAGGAGAAATAAAGTCCGTTGGCTCTGGTGAAGCTGTGTGTGGGCACAGCACGAGTAACGCCAAACAGCACCTGCTCTCGGGCCAGCACAGAACGTCCGCACCTTCCTTAGCGCATCCTAGATGTTAAAAAGATCAATTTAAAGACAAGGGGAGGAGCTGAGAAAGTAATTTACTTACCAGTGCTTAAGTGAGCTGCCCATCACAAATCTTACCAGTAGCTGCCTGAATCGAAACGAGCAGCTCAGATCTCTGCCCGTGGCAGAGGCCCCAACCCGTGTTTCTATGAACCGTCTTGCCGAGGGCCCCGGTTGGCATTTAATTTGCATGAGACAAACCCAGCTCTAACAATGCCCATCTCTAGATCAGTGGTTCTCAGGCATCCACAACCCACCACCAGCACTCAGGGACAACCTCATTAAACTTAATTGAGGGCAGTAACGAAGCTGTGTTTCTACAGCCACATCCCAGGCTACGGCTTGGAAATCGCTGCTTTAGGAACCGCATTTGGACCTCTGCAAACCAGCGGTATTGTCCAGGGTCATGCTCCGTGACTGATTTTTTTGTTCTCTAACTTTAACAATTAAGCCAAAAAAAGCTATTTTTTGCTTCCTCCCTCCCCCAGGAACCTCTTTTTGAGCTGTGGGACTGATGGACAAGTTCACTTGCACTCCATGTTGCAGACACAACCCCTCCTTTCCCTTCAGTTATCAAAGAAATACCTCTTCTGTGTCCGCTGGTCTCCAGTTCGACCACTGGTCTTTGCAGCTGCCTCTGGGGAAGGCAAGTAACAGCAGGCGCCTATTCTTAGACATAAAATTAACATCATCCTGGGTGTTAATTAGTACAAGTTAATTGTACTGATTAGCACTTCCCACAAGCGGAGAGCAGTGACCATGGTTTGTACTGTGCAATTAGTCTAACGGAGTCATTTCTCACTCGCAAGACAACTTCAGTCAGAGTTATTTTTCACTGTTGACGACACCTTCGCTTCTGGTGCCATTCATGGGGATAGAATGTGGTAAGACAATTGTGGCTGAAAGTTACTTCCAGCTTCTTTGGTTTTGCCATTTACTTCTACAGCTAATGGTTTAAAACAAGAACTTTTTCCTTAGAAAAGTGCCCAAACATTTTTGAGTTAAGGGTGGAGATTTCACAGAATTTGACGAGCTGGTTTCAGGTCTCCAACAGCAGAATAAAGCTGTGCTGTCTTACAGTGCTGTCAGCTGCCTGGCACAGCCTGGACAGCATCAGAGAGAAGGGGAAACAGGCTAAAAAGAACAACTTCCAGACTAAGTAGATATTTAATCAGCTATTAAACACAAAGTCCATTGCCATAAAGCTGCAATAAGTGTTCCTGTTTTACAGGAGACGTGCACCTGTTTGACTTTGAGAAGAGCTCGCAGAAGCCGGCCCTCTCCATAAAGCAGGCCGTGGGCGACCGCCCCGTGTACTGTGTGGAATTTAACCCCAAGCAAACTCGGCTCCTGGCAGCAGGGGATGCTGCCGGTACCGTCAGAGTCTGGCAGCTGAGCTCGGACTTCACCGAGCAGGGACCCAGGGAAATGAATCACCTGGAGCAGCTGGCAAGCCAGATCATGGACTAAGGCAGCCACACGACCAGCTGCGTGAAGCTCGTTACTACCCTGACTCCAGGAAAAGCTGCCCACTCACCTCTTCCACGGTGTTGGCCTACAAAACACACCTAACTACCACAGCTGGAGTTTCATCCACATAACATTTGCATTTAGCCATTAAACACAAGATGATGTGGTTCGACCAGTAACTTTTATTGAAGCACACTGCAATATGTTTGTTTTCCCTAAGAGTTTCAAGCTAAGCACTTTAAGGTTACATCATAAAGTAACATTGATTATTGTAGAGCACAAAGAGAGAGAGAGGGAGACACATGCAGAGCTACAGTCAGCAAACGTGAGCATGTTCTTTGCATCTTTTGGTACTAGTGTTTTAGATCAATTCACAAAGAGTGAACGTGTAAATTCTATGTAGTCGTAGGCAGAAGGAAGTTCTCTGCCCTTGCCGTCCATGTAGGGCTTCATGTGAGAAATGCAGTAATCGGCTTGTTCCCGGGTCAGGTTCTGAAAGAGAAGGAGAGGAGGAGCTGGAGACGGGCACGGGGAGGCTGGGGATGGGGTGCTCACAAGGTCCCCTCCCCGGGGGCACAGCTCGGGGCAGAAGCCAGAGCAGGAGAACTGCGCCCAGTTGGAAACGCTCTTGGCTGTTTGTGCTGTTTGGTTGAAGGTTGGGAGCTCTGACCTGAGTCTTCCCACCAAAGAGAAGGCAGAAGAGGTAACTGATAGGAGGAAGCACAGTGCAACCTCTTTATTTCTCTGCCAGCTGGTGGGATTCAGACAGGAAAAACTTGCTGCCTTGGCAGGGCCATGAGAGGGAGGAGATGTTTGTACTGTCTGAGCGTAGGGTTAAGTTTCTCCTTTGAATCACTGTCTGGAGAAACATCTCCCTCTAGCCTCCAAGTGATTGAAGGAAAGCATGAGTTTCTGAGGATGGACACAGTAAAGGCACCCCCTTCCCAGGGCTTTGAGTAGCTCTTGTTTTACTCAACCTGAGTAGTTCTTTGGCAGTTAAAGCTTTTCCTCTTCCCCTGTAGAGCCAAGAAAGCAGCTGGGTAGGGCTGTTACCATCATCCCTGTTTGCTGCTGAGGACACCTCTCCTCTGCAGGTTCAGAACTGACTCAACTGCCATGAAATGAACCTCCAAGCAACTAGTGCTGGTCCTTGTGAACAGTCTATAACCAAAAAGCCTCCGTCTCTTCCTCCCTGTTGGGCCCCAACCAGCACTCACCTGGTAGAGCTCCTCCTTGGTCACATAGGGCTTCCCCTCCGAGCTGAGGGCGCGGAAAGCGCTCTCGATCTCCTCGCTGGATTTCACGTTCTCTGTTTCCCTGCTGATCATGAATGCCATGTACTCCTGCAGCGAGACGTGTCCATCCCTGCCGGTGAAACACAGCCTGTGAGCGTCCGGTAACACCCGAGCACAGCCCTTCCCAACCCTCCCGAGAAGAGTGAAAGTCTTAATGCAGGAGACTGTCAACACCAGATCATTTTCAAAAGGGAATTTCTTCTTCGTGAGTGTCAGTCTTGCCTTCATAAAGACTCTTTTAGATGAATTGTTCTGAAACCAACCATAGCCTCTTCCCAGCAGAAGGAAGCTCATGGTGTGTGTGAGAGACCTTCCAGACAACTCCCCAAAGAATACAGATACTTTACAATATAAGAATAAAAGATCCAACCCACTCACCTGTTGGGATCCACAGTGTCAAGAATAGACTCAAACTCTGGGTCTGGCTCTCCTTCCTCAACCATGGGCAGGTCGTAGCCGAGAGAGCGCAAGCAGGACTTAAACTCCTGGTGATTAAGTCGTCCAGATTTGTCCTTGTCAAAGTGCCTAAAAACATAAAAATAAACCCCGTATTTTTTTAAGTGTCAGTTGTTGACTATCTCACTGAAAGCTACACACCAGGCTGAAAACCAGCCACTACTCTGGGCAAATGAACACGACTCAGTGAACAGTCCCTACCTAACATACATAAACATGAGGTCAAATTCTTTACTTTGCTTGAAAAGCATTCAAAAAATGGCTGTAGTGCCAGCTGGAATTCATTGGTGCTCCCAGTTCCTACACCACTGTGCCCAGCAGAGGCTCTGGCGCGGCCGTGGCTGCACCCAGCCAGCAGCGGGTGTCCCTGCGGGTTCCTGCCATCTGGCAGGGATCAGAGAGCTCAGCACAAACTGGGCACACAACAAAGGAGCTACAAACACATCGGCCAGAGAATCACATGAACGGGAGCCATCCGTGTGCCACACATATCTCAGGAGTGTTCCTCTGGCACACGTTCCCTGCCACTCACTTGAACATCATGCTGAACTCCTTCAGGGCCTCCTCAGTGACTCCGGTGGTGTTTCTGAAAAGGAAGAAGCAAAAAGCTCATGATCAGTTCCTGAACTGCAGAACTCTGCTGGATTCCGTCTGCCCCAAGCCAGCGAATGTATCAGCTGGTGAGGAGAAACGAGCAAACAATACATTACATCCCCACGGCTCAATGCAATGAATCAATTCTTGTACCATAGAATCATAGAATGGTTAGAGTTGGAAGGGACCTTAAAGATCACCCAGTCCCAATCCCCCTGCCCTGGGCAGGGACACCTCCCACCAGACCAGGTTGCTCAAAGCCCCATCCAGCCTGGCCTTGAACCCCTCCAGGGATGGGGCCAGCTCTTGCCATTGCTAATGGCCAACAGGAACTATTTCCAAAACAGGTAAGTTTATCCCTCTGCAGAGAGCCAGGAGGTGGCGGGGATTTCCAGCCTCACTGCGCCCATTCGTCAGAGCACAGGAGACTCGTTAACACGGAGCGTGGGGGGTTTGTTTTCAGACACAGGCAGATGGGTCTCCCCTCTTCCATCCCCCCTTTACGCCGCAGGAGGGATGGGCAGTACCGAGCTTGGATCTGCTGCTCCAGGTTGTGCTGCATTCTCATCCCCAGCTGGTCGAGCTGGTCCCACTGCTGAGCCAGCCCCACCGTGCTGTGCTCTGTGTATTTGTTGTCCAAGATAAGGGCCTCTTCCATGGCTGCCCCAAGGTCCTCAATCTTCTTCAGCTGGCTCCTCATAGCTCGGATCTCCTGATGCTTGCGCTGTTAGGAAGGAGGAGAGAGGAGAAAAATCAAGGAGTGTTAAAAAAAACCAACCAAACAACAAACCCTCAAGAGTTAAAAGTTAGAACACAGGCTGGCAGGGAGGAAGGGTTATGCTCTTCTTTTTCTACTGGGATTTGTAAAATAGTATTCAAAACAATGTTTCTCTTCATGCACACTACTGGAAACCAAGAGGGCTTGCAAACCAATTCTTGAGACAAAAAAATCCTCTTATTAGGAAATGTGCTGAAAAAACTGTATCCGATCTGCCCTTCCCCGCTCATTCAGAAAAAAGAACAAAAAGGAAAACTACATCAGACAGCAGTTAAATGGCTTGTGATATAAGCAGACATCAGATATGTAAACAGGTAATCCCAAATGTCTCTTCAGTACTCAAAATGTGTAAAATCAATTAAGATTTTACCATATAATTACATGCATTTCTATTCCCACCCTGTGCTCCTGAGCTGGGAAAGGTGTTTCAGCAATAACTGAGCATCACTTACTTTAGTGGCTTCCAGCTGTGACTCCAGTGTTCCCGATTCCTCCACCATGCAAGACCTAAACACAGAACCACAGTGAGAACGTGCACTTATCCCATCAAAAATGGCAGGTGGGGCTTGAAATTAACAGTCCTTCCTTGAAATTAAAAATCCTTACAGCAGTATTATCCTCTTGTAGATATTTAAACACTATTTTTTTTTGTGTTGTGTTTATTCTGACTCATCCTATTTCAGACTGACACGTTTACATCTTGTTTGGTTCTTATTTCTTTATGTAGTTAATTTCTAGCCCCATTTGAAAGGCAACGTGATCAGCAGCCACACGTCATGCCAGATCCAAAGCGCCTGCTTTACTGGACCTGATGAAATTAGACATAGTGCAGACCCCCCCTACCCCACCGTGCCCCGCACACACACGCACACGCCAACTACAGGTGATTCACTGGAGATGGGGCTCTATTCGCCAGGAAGGTACAGAGGTGTGTTACATGGGGATAAAATGGGGGAAAAAGACCTTGAAAACTACTGGTTTGGTTTAAAAGCAATCTTAATATGGCATAATCTGTGCAGAAAACTACAGCCTTCTCCTACACAGCAGCAGATGGTGGAGAGTTGTCTTTCCCACCCCACCTCTCCCATCCTGCGCCCAGAGAAACTGAGGCACGGCCACTCCTCAGTCCAATTTCCACACAGAGCTTCTAGGCAACCCACAGCCCCCACGGCGATGGCCTCCGAGACCTACTGTATGGGGACCAGGAATGGGAGGTCTCTGGATGCTGCTTTTTTTCCCCCCTCGAAAATCCCAAGCAACCTTTAAGCCGCAGCGTTTAAGACCCTCTGTCCTTCCAACACGTACAGGGAGAGTTCACACTGAACTGGCTGCACAGGGCAGCGTGTCTGGGCACCGTGCAGGTGGGCTGTCCTCACTTTTGACCCTGTCATATTTAAGTTCCTAAAACTTAAGTAACTGGTATTTAAAGCACTAAAACTGGGCTTTCATCCCCACTGAAATCTACCCTACACGCTTTTGAGCTTCCCAAAAAGGAGGTTTCAAGCGCTGAATCACTCTGTAGCAATGCAAACGCACCAAAGGTCTGGGTGTTTTCTCACCACAGGGTTAAGGCTCGGGTTCAACACACATCTAAGAGATGAAGCACACACCCAGAACCCTGCGCAGGAAACTGGGAACCAGCTGTGGCACGGAAAGAGTCAACAGGGAAACAAACCTCCAAGCATCTCTAAGCCGTGAGAGTTAGTCGGAAGGAAAGCGAGCCTTGGAATTAAAGGGTGCATTTGAAAACCAAAGTGAGGTAAGAAAATAAGAGGAAAAAACCTTCCAGATAGATCATCCCCAACTTCATACTGATAGACACGAATGACACGACGATATGCTATGCTAGTCAAAGAAAAGAAATCAAGTAAATTCCAAAAGGGAGAAAAAGAACAGAGGAAAGAACACACCCAAACACGGCCACGGCTCCACAGTGCAGTGGAGCCACAATCCAAGCCAGCACCACCTTGCAGCAAAGGCAAGCAAGTACTTAATGAAAGAAAATTATTCAAACGCCGGTTGCACATACACAAAAATAATCTGTTATTATTTTCATGTAAGCCACAAAAAAGTGAGTCTCACTAAGAGATGAACTGAAGCCTTGCAGTTCACTCATCTACAGATTCTTTAAAGGCATTCTTCTTCCTAAACTCCAAATTCTTCTCCCTCCCAGCAGCGCCGGGCGCACACAAGCAGCTCTGGGTCGCTGAAAAGCACGGTGTGCGCACGGCAACTCTCATCTTGAAACTTCCCTGAGGCTCTGCCTGCCCTCTTGCCAAGGAAGGCCAATGCCGGAGCTAAATCTGCGTGTTTAATCTATTCATGCGGAATTAAGGACAAGCTCTGCCCGGCATATCAGCAGCCTCCTGGTAATTGGTTCAACAAAAGCTCTTGGCAGGGTGATCTCCAAGTCTGACCCTACGTCTTTTAGTAAATGGCTCCTTTCTGTTCGCTCGTTCCTGGGTACCAGAACTAATCTATAACGCTGCGTTACAAAGGAGCGGAGAATTCAGCATCCGTTCCAGGAAAATCTGCTCGGTTCCATTAAAAATGGGGCAAATTATTTTTATCTGGCAGAAACAGCAGAACAAGGATGCTGTGATCATTACAGAGCAAATAAAAAGCACAGTTATCAGCGAAGATTCCACCCTTTTATTATGAAAAGCCTTTTTTCTCTCTTTGTGAGGAAGGGCCGGCCTCCTCTCCAGCACTTTACCCAGGGCTGACACACAGGCCACTGACCAGGCCCGGACACCATTCGTTAGCATTTTACACTGTGCCTTATTACAAAGCTCCCATTGTGCTGCAGAGTCCTAATACTGAAGAAATTTAAATGGACAGAGACATTCTGAGAGCGTTTGACAGTCTGGAGACATTTAAAGATCTTCTTATTTCCTTTTCACTCCTTGACAAATGACCAGTCTGTGTCCTCATTGGGAACTATCCCCATGGACACAAAGTGGACTTAAACCAGCAGACGTCCAACCGCCTGCAAACCCAGGTGGGTCTGTGGGGTCCTCCTGGCAGGTTTAGGTTTTGGCTGTTAAGAACATAATCTTTCTGGGGTATGGTCATGCAGCAGATTAACAAATGGGCAGTTCATATTTGCAATACTACAGGGTTTGAAGACACATAATTTCATTAAGGCCTCCTCATAGGAATGTTACCTTCTCCTAACCAGAAACAGCCAATGCTTTGGAGCTTTGAGAACAGTTGTAATGGAGAAGTTTATTTCACTAAGCAAGTCTCTGAACGCTGGGAAACTAGGAATGGCAGCTCTTTCCCAAAGGCAGACTATTCTAGTTCTCATGTATCTCATCAGAGTAAGAGCCTTTTTCTTGTGCAAGCCCTCAGAGAAAGCAAGGACATAAGCTAGAACTTCCATGGTATGCCAGTGGCTACCCATTCACTTCCCATTGGCTACCCCAATTTCTTCTGCTTTTGACTAGGAAGTTATGTTTCTACTGGTTTACACTGCATCTACTGCAAAATTTTGTTTCCTGTGTCCATGCACCTCAGCCAGAGATTGCTCTTTTCAAATAAAAGGGGTTGCAGCACAGCTTTCATAAGCAATGTAGTGAGAGAAGACGACACACAGACGGAGCAGAACACACCACCAAACACTTAAGGATATAAAATTCAATACTAACCCATCTAGCAGGTAAGTCCTGTGGAATGTGAAGATCCAAACATCAGGCAGCAGGACAGAGACAAGACAGTAAGAGAGGGACAGAGATTCGGGTGGGAAGCAAACATCAAAAAGTTAAAAATCATATTTATATTTCATTGTTTCATGAAGACACATACAGAACTATCTGTAAACACAGAGAGACAGAGAATCACAGGATCACATGAGACCAGAACTCACCCCCTCTGAACCACAACCCGGGAGTGTCAGCACTGCCCAACGGCACCGTCTGAGCACCGTCACCTCTGTTTTCTACAAACATGCTCTTCAGCTCACTGCAATTCTCAACCTTGACATTTTTTTATTTCTAATGCAGAGGTTAAATCTTTACTCCCTCTCCCTGGGCAAGGATATCATTAGACAGCACCCCGGGTAAGTCATTACAAAGTAGTCCTAAGCTTTTTTCATGGCTCCTTTCTCTGTTGAAATTCTAGTGAGATTTCTAATTTACTGCTCAATACAGAAGGAGCATTACCAGAACTGCCACTGGCATTTCACACACTCTGCTTCGAGCTACTTGTTCCCCACCCCCAGCTGAACTGCAGACTAGTTCAGGAGCAACTGGAAAAGAGTGAAGTCCTGGATAACTGGAATTACTGCAGGAGAATTCATTCAGAAGCAGAAACATTTTTCAAGTCTGGTGTTTTGGGGCTCTTCTCCTCCCTGTGGCTAACAAGACCTCCCTCAAATCCCAGCTGCAGGAACTGAACAAGTCCTGAGTAGCTGTTTTCCAGCAGGAGACATTTACAACTCAGAGAGACCAAAGAGATGGAGGGTGGATACAAATATTGGCTGAAAAACTCTCCAAGGGCAGCACCTGGGAAGACACACTGTACCTGGTCTCCTGGATCCACTGGTGGAAAGCATTAGCATGCTGAGCAAATTCCTGCCGCAGTTTGTCATTTTCTTCCTGCCTTCGCTGTTCCTTCTGCAGTTCCAATTCACGTTCCTGAGAAACGAACAAAAATCATTTCAAACAGACAAATAATGTGATTGTCCTCATCCTGTAGTAAAACCTCCAAACTACGATCTGTCCAGCTGTTCAAAGCAGCACAGGTCTGACGCTCCAAACAAGACTGAGAGCTCAAAGAGTCTCCTGGGTACCTAGACAAAATCATCTGAGGTGACAACACAGAACACTCCTACTGAAGTTTTGAGAATTGGAATTGAATGAGAGTTACTTTACTCTTGTCTTTTACGTGGACATTAAATATTTCATAGTTTGGAAGCGAGGGACAAGTGCTTTGTCTTTTGAAAGATCGCAAATGGAAGACCACAAAAACAAGCTAATGGATTATTTCTTTTTCTTTGCTCCCTAATTTTGAGATATTTCAATCTGTAGTGTAGTGACAAACTCTTGTACTGATTATCTTGGAGGACAACTTCCAGGAAAAACTCCAAAGTTCATGAACTACAAAGACAGTGTCTCTCTCTCTGACTTGCCTTGATAATTTTCTGCAGATTCCTCCAGGTTTCTTCAAGAGCCTCCATAGTAAACCACGTGTATGGGTTGGAGGCTACACGGAAGCTCTTGATCTGGCGATCAAGCTCTGCCAGCTGGTTGAAGTCAGCCTGGGCAGAGCTAAGTGAGGAACGGAAAGCGTCATGAGCTTCTCGCAGTGCTTTGATTTCTTCCAGTGAGTTACAGCGCACAGGATCTGTCAGGTCCTCTTCAGCGTTCTCAAACCAACTGTTGAAGGCAGACGCCTTCTTAGCAAAAGTCAGGAACAGATCCTCAACCTTGACAAGAGAAAACAATCCAGCTGGTCAGTTATGCAGTAATGCAAATATTCTATATAAGTTGATCTGGAATTAACATACATCAGTGATGGTTTGCCTTTAATACTTATTTCTTGTAAACTTCTTGAATTCTTATGACAAGTCTCCAGGATCCCCATAATCATTACCCACAACTGAAAAAGCTGCAGCAGTTACAAGCATTGTATGTTTTTTTTTTTCCAAGAGCACAATTAGATTTTTGTAGCCCCGTGGTTTGGCCACTTACCTTTCTGAAATGCTCCTGAGCCTCCAGGAGTTTCTTTTTCCTGGCAGCAGAATTAGCAAGCAGCTGATTCCAGCGTTTCATCAGGGACGCGTGCCGAGCCTCAATGGCCTTTGACTGGATGTGTTTGGCTGCCAGTAGCTGGTCTTTCAGCGCAGTGATGTTTGCAATTCCCTCCTGCTGGAAAGCCTGAAGTCCAGCGTCAAAAGTTTCCTGAAGCATTAAAAGAAGAACAAAACATTTTACGTTGTATTTTTATTTAACCATTCCAATATCCTGCATGTATTTCATAATTAATTCCTGGATTCTTGTGTATTCCAGAAGAGTTCACCTGTTCTTTCCACCACTTATGGGGTGGCAGCAGCGTTAGCACTAACCTGCTTGGTGAGTAGTGTTTGTACAGAAGAGAGGTCGCGTCCATAATCATCTGTCTTCAGACTGTTTTCCTTCTCACCTGGAAAATGAAACAAATTCAGTAAAAACGTCAACTTATCTCAAACATTCCCTCTATTCCAAATAGGGTTACCCCAAAAGCATAAATTAAGTACAGCATTGCTGATCACTTCGGGTTTAGGTCTGCTCATTACAATGAGTGAGAAACTATTTGAGATCTTTAGAAATGAAGGAGAATTTCAGTTTGTTTGTGCCAGGGTACAGTTGCCCCAGTATAGGACATACCTATCCACGACTCCACTACGTCTGCTTTCCAGTTAAACTGGAGGAAGGCAGAGTTCTCATCCAATTTGGCTTTCCTCTGAGCTGCTGCTTTCTCCAGATCGGACACCTTGCCTCTGAGGCCCTTCATCTTCGCAGTAATGTTCTCCTCATGGTGATTGTTCTACATTACAGGAGGGAAAAAAAAGCACACATATGATGTTAAGGTCTTTCAAGGCATCCTGACAGATCCAAGGACTTCAACTGAAAGATTTTCTTCTCAACGTACAAAAACTAGCTTTGAAAGCAGTTAACACCAGCAACTTATTCAGCTGCAAAACATGAGTAAGAGCTCTTTTCAAAGAGATGACAAATCAGTCCTCAAAGAAGAGAAACTGACATGAAAGTGTCCTGGGCAGCCTTTGAAGGTTTATTTTGCTTTACCAGTTTATGCTCACCTTTTTAATGAGATCCTCTCCGTTAGTACAAACATCGTTCACTCTGTCTTTGTGGACAGTAAAATCAGTCTCAAATGCTTCGTGCTTTTTCAGCAAGCCCTGCAAATACGAGACACAGTCACTTTTTAAAATAATTTCTCATACTTGGGATGCTTTTATAAAATCAATCACATTTTTTACAATATAGACCTTCAAAAGGGACGAACAATAACCTCTAAATTGGAAATACAGTTAAAGAAAAGGTTTGTTAAGCTCTAACCAACAATAATGCAACAAGAACAAAGAGCTGACAGCTTTCTCCATACCTGGATGGCAGCAAGGGTGTCTCCATAGTCCTCGCTGGCTACCAATGTCATCTTCTCGTTGATCCAGGCTTCTTCTTCCTCAACATTTGCAACAAACTGCTGGTACTCCAGAGACTCCTCTAGACGCTGACCTCTGCAAGGGAAAGAGAGGTAAAATTAGCCCCAGTGTTGCCCTATGGCTTTAAGATATAAAATGTAAATACAAATTACAGCAGCAGAAAACCTAAGAATGTTCGGAGACTGAACCCTAAAGGCACAATCATTCACACTTCACTCCTCCAGCAGCCGCCTGCGGTATCTCCAGCTCTAGGCCACAAAGCCTGCAGCTACTGAAGGACTAAAATGAATCACTTTCTCCCATCAGCTTCTATACAGAACAACACCCTGGTAGTGGATTAAGGCCAGTTAATTTCAAGTTTATGGTTTCCAACTGGTGCAAGAAAAGCCTAAACACAGCACACCTCAAAAAAAAAAAAAAAAAAAGGTAGAAACCTCACGTTTCTACTGTGGAATGTTATCACTAAAACTCTTTTCAATAGTCTCCAGAGCCCGTCATCAGTGACACATGCTATTACATCCCACTACTGACTAATGACCCACATCCTAAAAGCCTGAAACTCAGTAAATCTGGTCATTATGAGTCCATGTAATACTTTTAATTAATATTGAACTTTACAAAAACATGTCTCACACACCTAGCAGCTGCCAACTGTTTTAACTCTTTCCAGTGATCCACAAACTGGGCCAGTCTCTGCTGTATCTCCTCCTTTCCAATCGTGTTATCATCTGAAAGCTTCTTCCCAGTGTCTAGAACACCCTGAAAGCAGAGAAAGACGCCGTTAGTGGAACATCGCTTGCTCACTTCTTAGTGCTCTATTTGGATTCCAACAAACCTGTTACTGGCTTTCCTATGTGCCATAAACAAGCAAGATATTACTTAGCAATCCATCAAGAAGAGAGGTTTACCTGGATAGCAGGTTCATGGGCAGCTAATTCTGCTTCTAAGCGCTTATGTTTTTTCCTGAGGTTCTGCACACCGGTGAGGTCTCTGCCATAGTCCTCTGAGCTAACCAACAGTTTCTTCTCTCTACGTTCAAGAGAGAAGAGAGAAATAAAAAATTTGAAGTTACTTCTATAGGCCAAACCTGACAAAAGAAAAAAAGAACTGACTGCAAACAAGGAAATGCTCCACAGAGCACAAAAATCTTGAACATAAAATGTTGTGTACGTGAGTCATCAGCAAACAGCAGCTGCTTCCGGCAGCATGTTCAAGAGTTAACGTGTGGGGAAAAGAAGGCAAGCCACAGAGGGCCTATCATTTCTCTCTGAAGAATGGAGCTTCTCTGTATTGTTTTCTAAGAAGACAGATACCTTTTGTAAGGTTTACCTGCTTCTGTCCAATTCTGTTTTTTATTTTACAAGCATGACAGAAAAAGCACTCTAAATTTGAACAACTTCTGTCAGGCTCACTTCTCTCCCTCCTCCCAAGATAATTCTTCCAGCCTTCCTTCTTGGGGTTTGACCAAAAAAAGCCCTGTGGATAAGAAGCTACACCAAAACTAGTGCTGAAGCCAGTTTGAGTACAGTTTTCCTTCAATGGGGGGCAAAAATGATTTCTTGTAGAGACACAGACTTGTGGAAAAGGCAAGTTATAAAACCATACTACAGACTATGAATGTTGTTAACAAGCTGGCAGTGAGCACACGTCCCCCTGCCAGAGCCCTGAACTTCCAAAATACACACTTGATCCAGGACTCCTCATCATCCATATCACGGAAGAACTGATGCAAACGGTGGGACTCGTTCAGCTTCGCCCGGCGGGCAGCTGCCATGCTCTTAATCCTCTGGAAGCGCCCGTTAATGGTCTCACGTTTGTCCTTTACTTGGGACGTATCGAAAGCGCTGCTGGTCATCAAACTGTCAGCCTGACTGTTCAGGTCCTTCAGACGATCCTGGAAAGGTGGATGAAAAAGTGTGTGAATTGCTTGAATCGTTTGTTATGTCAGTATAAAAATCATAATTCAACTGCTGTACAGAGTCAGCGCAGCTTTTTATTAAGGAATCATGTTTCAGCAGGTCTGTGACTGCAGCATGTATTGAAGCAGCATCTCTAGAATTTGCTGACTACTCTGATTTATCTTCCAAAACTAAAAGAGAAAGCAATACCTCATGAGCAGATATATCAGCTTCCAGTAACTGGTGTTTCTTCAGAAGGTTGTTAACTGATGCCAAGTCCTTTCCATAGTCTTCAGATGCCAACAAAGCCTCCACCTAGGGGCGGGGAAGGAAAAAGGGGATGGAGACCGAGTTGTAATCTCACAACAATGACAGTGTCTTTAAAACTGTGCAAATTAATTCTCTCCTTAATTTTCTACAGCATGGTTAAACCTTTGCTTCATCACCTGATCAGTTCCTGAGATTATATGCAAATATGCTTCTTCTCACCGTATTGTTTATAAACAGTAACAGAAAAACATCCGCAAGAATTTTAATTGCAATGAAGATTTTTTTCAAAATAAATCTAAGTCTTGCTCAAAGGTGGACTGTGCTCCACAAAAATCTAACATCAGCAAAGGGAATAAAAAACTTAGAAAAACAAGTCTTGCAAGCAAATACGCCCAATCTCAGTTACCTCTGAAAGCCAGAAATCAAAGTCCTTAATTCCAGTATTGAAATTCTGTTGCTTATTAGCTTCCTTCAGTTTCTGACTCTTCTCTGCTGATTTCTGTACCAGGAATTGCCACTGGTCAGCCAGTGCAGCCAGGCGTGCCTGTTAGAAAATGAAAAAGATAAATGCAACAAACTTAAAACATAAGTTCTGATAAATGCAAAACCAGAAGAAGGTACAAGTTTGGCTGACAATTCCAGATATGCAAATTACGCAGTCGCTGCTCTATGCTGCCTGGCCATAAATCAGTTCAACTTTTACATCCTGATCATAGGATCAGAAAACTTCTCACCCTTCAGAACAAAGCAGAACGATTACCCTGATTTCTCCTGCATAGTTAAAATAGAAGATCTTCTATAAAACAAGATCTGTTTTTGAGGGATACCGTCCTCCCCAGTTATCCAAACACTTCTCAAAGCAAAACCTAAGCAAATCTGCTAAGCCCTGTTGTACCTTCACAGCATCCTCGCTGCCAGCACAGGCTCCTCTTTCGATCAGCGAGTTCCCCATGTCGATGACCCCACGGATGCGATCTGCGTTGGCGTGGAGCTCAGCTTCAAAGGCCTGGTGCTTCTGGTGCTTGCTCTGAACAAGACAAAAGCAAAACTGTCAGAGACTGGACAGAGGGCTCCTAAATTGTTCTCATGGGCTGAGAGGACAGAACAAGAGTTGTCGACATACATAAAGGGGTCTGTATATAGCCTGATCTGAAGAAGTTCTCTCTCTCAGTAAGAATACTTACTGCTCACTCAAATAGTAACTCTCATTAAACTGGGTAACCACCAAGCCTTAGCGTAGCAGAACTGCTGGTGAGCTGATACGTGTAACTCAGGCAACACCTCCTGCATTTCAGAGATGTCCCTGCAACATTCTTTGCATTAAGCTTAGCTGTTACTCGAGTAAAACCTTCTCATTTTCAATGCCATCACCTTGAAAAGCAGCAGTGTTACATACCCTAAGCAGAAGCACAGGAGATCATCCTTTCTACTCCTATAATAATTTCACAAATTTCTATTCCCCTTTCTAATCTATAGGTAATTAAATTAAATCACTGCTGCAGCCTATCTGCTTTCTGCACAGTTTTGATCTTAGTCAAGTCATACACAGCCGCATTATATAGTCAAATAATGAATTAACAACCAAAAACCTCTATAACCAAACTGAATTATTTGTTAATTTTTTTTCTCTGCTGAGTTGAGAGCACCATGAGAACAATAGGAGCCTTGGTGTGGGAGGAAATATGCAGTTCTCTCTCATATATACATGATCCATCCACCCACCAGGAAGATAACAATAGCACAAAAATGACAAGACAGTATTTACAAGTATTAACTGGAAATGCTAGTGACAATGGACATGGGGATACAATGCCCTGAGAGAATGGAATGAAAGGAAATGTTAGATTAAAAATAAAAGATGGAAAATACTATAGCGCTGGCATGAGAAATTCTGCATGAACTGCTTCATTTTGGGAACTGTTAATCCCCAACAAATCCCAGGCAATATAAATGGTTTAATATAAAAATTTCATGTACCACAGCCTAAAGTGACAAACAATCACTCTTTCCTACTCTAGTCAGCATCCCTTTTCTTTGTTCTGTCTTCTCCTTCCATATATACTCATTTTACTCCACTTCTTGGATTTTTATAAGTCTTGTCAGCTTTCCATCTGGTGCATATCTTTCTGGAGTGTTCCTTCTCTATTATTCATTCTGTGCTACTGCTGAAAGAAC
Organism: Tringa tobata; assembly: GCA_033628505.1. NCBI lineage: Eukaryota > Metazoa > Chordata > Aves > Charadriiformes > Scolopacidae > Tringa > Tringa tobata. The sequence goes on from JAHREE010000125.1 coordinate 199,386, forward strand.
TAAGCCATCTAGTTCTATCACTTTATTGAATCCTCCATCTTCAGCATTTAATTCTACAACTGGCATTTTACGTGTGTTAAATCATCAGCACTCCAGATCCAAACAGGCCCCATAGCCACATTTCTGAAACAGGAGGAGAGAAACCCATTTTTCCATGGGTTAACTCCTAAAAATCCCCAAACTACACCACTAATGCACCACAAATTAAACAGATCATGCAGAACACCTGCAAAACGAAGACATAAATAAATGATGCTGAATAGGCATTAACAAAAAAGCCACACCCATAACATGAAGATCAACAGCTGTACCTGGATGTAGGTCAAGAATTAATAGAAAATAAAGAGATTGCATGAACTGATGGATGGAGCAACAGAGTGCAACCAGGCCTTGTGCTCACACATAAGCTAGAGAAGGAAAATAAATTCACATACCAGGGCTAGTCCAAACTACTTACCAGCAGTTTGGAAAGCTATAAAACAGATTGAGAGAAGTAGTTCAGTGCATTCATACTACCTCATAAACCATATTAAAACATAAGTGGTAACTTTAATTAGTTATTCCTTAATACTGAAAAATAAATGAGATGTCACATTTTAGAACATAAGACAGAGATGAGACCCAAGAACTCCATTTCCTCATTTCATTATCTAGACGTGGGAGAAAGACAAAATAGCTACTCAAGGGTTTCTTCAGGCAAATTGCTGCTGCAGATACCACATATCTTATTAATTATCTGCATCAATAATTACCAAGTGAGTTCTATTTTGGGTCTCCTTTCATGCATAACGTAACTTCCATTTTCTCCTTGTTAAAGGGAGCCCATGTCCAACATGGTGTATAACTCTGTTATCACTGAACAAAAATTCCTGACTACATTTTTTCAAACCAGTGTACACTTTGCAAAGTTAAACTTTATATTTTGATTTTTTGAGCTGAGAATCATATTCACCTGGATATTTGTAGGATCCTTATACGACTCATCACTTGCAGTCTGGAGCTTCTCACTGATCCAAGCTTCTATTTCATCCACATCACGACTGAACTGCTGGAGTGTCTGAGACTCTCCCAGCTTCGATCTCTTCTCAATCATTTGAGCTTTCAGACGAAGCCATCTGTGTGTAATTAAGTACATACACTGAATGAAAAACGAGGACTGCACATGGCATCACGTTTAACAGCTACAAAATGTGGCCAAAGAGCATTCTCTCTCAGTCAGGATCTGCATCCCTGCAATGGGGCAATACTGACCTGTCCAGAACCTCATTGCGCCTGTTCGCAATGACTCCTTTTGCGTAGTGATCAGCAGAGATCAGCTGGTCAGCAAAGGACTGTAAGACAGCAATTTTCTCTTCCTATTAAAAACAGAAGCCATGAATTAGAATTGTGATTCCTTAAAGTCAAATGACAAGCAGGGTCTGGAATGGAACGAGGTTTTTTTTGTCTTCTTTAAATATACATTCTTGTAAATGTGACTCTATGAAGAAAGTGTATCTTCTACAGGACTGGAGATTTCAACTTCAGAACACCTTTCACCTGTGGCATTTAGGAAAAAGTATCTTTTGGACTTCAGACTACAGCAGTATGATCTCTCAATAGAAGTAGGCAGCTTTCTTTTACAGTAAGCTTTTTTTGCTAATAACCTACCTAGGAAAGACTGAACTATTTTCCCCTTGCTTCAGCTACACTCCTCACCTGGACATTGATTGCCTTATCAAAATCCTCATGTTTCTTGATGAGTGCCTCCACGCTGTCTAAGGAATCTCCTTTATCTTCTGTATTTAGGAAAGCCTCTCGGGCAGCCATCCAGTTTTCAGCTTGTTCACAGTCCCGATGAAACAGCTAGGGAGAAAAAACTCCGAAGCATGAGAAAGACAGAGCAAGAGCACCGCTCATCACTATAAAAGAATAAACTGTCTTATAAAAGGAGGAATTATTTTGGGTATTTTGAAGAAATGCAGCACGTTACCTGTAGTTCTAGGCACTGGTCTAGCATCATTCTGCGCTGGACCCAGGCTTTCTCCAGGTCTGTTCGTTCTTGATCTAGAATATCCAGTTTCTCCTTGATCTCTGGGCTGGCATAGTGTCCATGAGCCAGAAGTTGTTGCCCAAACTGTTCAAACGCCTGGAAGGTGCCAGCCCTTGCATCTATTTCCGTGCGGTGTTCCTGCAAGGTACAGAGACTCATTATTAAATAAATAGACAGCTGAGTTGGAACTGATCTATTTTTGGAACTGTAACTGGAAAGTGTCAGAAAAAGAAGCATTTGTTGATGTTTACGATGCACACTTATCTCTCACATACCTGGTGCCTTTCCAATAAAGCTTCAGCTCCGGTCACATCCTTTGCAAGTTCATCTGAGGAGACCAGACCCCGGATTCCATTGATCCAAGACATAAGGTCCCTGTGAACACACATTAATGGAGAATCTTTCTCTCTCTCCATCAAAATAAGTCAGAACAGGAAAAACAGTCCTTTTTTTTTTTTTTTCAACCCTCTCCAGAAATATCCCTGTGGAACAATAATATACCGGACAGGGGAACTGGGGAGGAGAGGGATAGCATCTTTACCTGAAGTCACTGAGGAAACGCTGCAGGTCGTGAGAATCTCCAAGCTTCTCTTTGCGCTGGTCAGCGCGTTTTCCCAGACTATTCCAAGCCTGATTCAACTCAGTACATTTTTCCTGGAGATCTTCAGCAGATTCTGGATGTGACTGGATCAGACGTTGGGCAGTTTCACCAAGAGAATTCACCTAGAATTAGAGAAAGTGAAGTAAACACAATGAAGACAGAAAGAAATTTTTCTGTAGCTCCATCACTTCTGCTAGATAAAACAAAAGCTGTTGGCTTTGTCCTTTGCAATTTCACCTTGTCTCCAAGAGCTGCCAAGTCTCTCTCAAAGCCTTCGTGTTTGCGCTGCAGAGCCTGCACACTGGCCAAGTCATGTCCATAGTTGTCTGTATTTAATGCTTGATTCTTCTCCTCTATCCATTCTTTTGTTTCATCAGCATCTCTGATTTGAGTAAAGGGAAGGTAAAAACAGAATTACAACAGAGGTCATACTAAGATCTCCATTACTCAGCAGGTCACCAATTCCCAGAAAAGCTCACATAGCTGATGATTCTTTTAAGTTATTTCCCAAGGTGACACAAGCAACCTTTGGCAAAATAGGACAGTAGTCCAGAACTCCCAGACCCACAGCAATTCCATGCTTTTGTTAAAAAAAAAAAAAAAAAATCTTTCTTTTTCTAGGGAGAATATAAGGAATTCTTATTCCTTAGACCACCTTCCTGGTGGTCTAACTTTCACTGAACAAGCCAGGGGTTGGAGTATAATTTGTTTAGAATAGGTCCCACCGTGTTCTAGAACTGCTATAAAAGTATTTTACTGAATTAAGACCAAACATGCCACAAACACCTCACCTGTGGAATCTCTGGACTTCGTGGGCACTGCCCAACAGCTGGCTTCGTTCCTCTGCCAACTGCTGCAAAGATCTCCAGCGTTCATTCAGCTCCTGCAGAACAAAAACAAACAAAAAAACCTCAGTGATATCACAGACCACAGTTTTACAGCATTTCTGTTTACACAAGAAACTCTCCTGCTGGACTCACTGACCCTTTAGGATATCAAACAGGAAACTTTAGTATCCAGGAACATTTTGTTCACTGCGCTTACCTGCGCCTCCTCCACTCTGCTAACATTGACAAACATGCCAACAACCCTTTCCTCATCTCCATTCTTATCAGTTTTATTTCAGGGGTCTACTGAGAATACTGATAGCAATGCTAGAAGATTTCCTAAAATAGCTACACTTCTTTCTTTTGCACTATTTAAACTTCATCAAGCAGTCGATAAGATAAATGAGCAGTCAAGACTGGCCTCTCACTACATGTGAAGGTTACTATATTCTGCTTAATTCCAGAAGAATGCATAAATTCAAGTAGCCTAGTTAAATAAAATAATTTTTAGGCTTTCTCCTGAGATTTCAAACCAAATGATTTTACACATATAATAAGAAATTGATTTAACCTGAGAAGCAAACGCTGTGTATGTCAATACTTCTCTCAATAAATTGATTCAGAAGGGTTTATAAAGACTAATGAAAGACAAAGACTATAGAGGGTAAAAAAATGTTCTCAGCTTTTAAATTGGCTCAGAAAAAGTTGTATTATTACCTTGATTGAGTTAAAGGTTGCCACTGTGTGTACCATCATACGTGCCGACTGTATGAAAAGGCAGAAATAAAAAAAATCTTGCATTAAAGTCAACTCTAACCAAGCAGAACCAAAAATAAGACTGAAAGAAAACTTCTTAAAAATCCATAACGACTGGGCCTAAGTCAAAAATTCAGACTTTGTAACATACAACTCTACACAACGCAAGAAGAGAGAAACTCCCTACATTTTAGAGGTTTCAATGAAAACTGTTGAATTAATTTTTATACAATTTACAACAGTGTTTTGGATACACCGCTGTTTAAGATGAAAGAGAAAGGCGACCAATAAGAAAATTAATGCAAGTAAATTACAAAAGCAACTGAGAATAATTAGTTGCAATACCCAAGGTATTCTAGATCAGAGTAAGAACAGTTAGAAATTTACAAGTGTGTACTATAATGTTACTGTAAATCGAAACAATAATAATCTTAGTAAGGACAGAAAAGAGAAATTTTAAAGGCAACATTCAATAAGTGAATTCTCTCAACTTTGCTGAGTTTTTGGCAAAATCAGCTTAGCAATTAATCCAGATATTTCTAGAGCATCATGAGTATGGATGGTTAATTAGAAAAATAATGACCAATTCCCTCCAATATGCAATCTACTTTTCTGACAATGATGGATTACTTGCAAATTTCATCCCTTCGCAGATATGCACACAGAGAAGAACTAATAGTTTGCTAAGTTACTATGAGACTCTTAGGATTCACTGTACATGCGTACCATCTGTGCAACAAAATAAATAAATTTAAAAAGTCACATTTTCTACAATGCAGTCGATACATCATATACTTATCTGATTCTCCCACATTCACACAGTTAAAAGATGTACAAGGAGCTTTAAGTCTAAGAGGGTGGATGGGAATGAAGTATTACAGACAGAAGCACAATGTTGGATAATGTCAAAAATATTCAAGATATTTTTGTGCATCTGCAGGTGATGCTATTCCATTGTAGGCCACTAATGAATGGAGAAAGGCTTCTTCTAACTAGTGTGGAAAATGAGCTAGAGATGAATAATGGAAGACAAAGATACTGCTGTACACACACAACATATTCTTACTAAGAAAATATTGACGTAAATGGATTTGACTTTCAGGAATAAAAACCTTTCTTTCTGCTGGCTACATAAAAACCAGAATTCATTCCAAGTGAACAGGGACTATTTCACTTCTAGTGACCATGTAATACCTAAAAACATTGGTATAAAAACTGGAATAGGTCTTACAGTACAAGCTCCAAACAAAACAGAGTTTTGCAGTGGAGAGGTAATAAATGGACTGTCAGGAATTTCTATGACTAAAGTAAACCTCTCTCAGCTATTCTCATATTCTTACCTGCAAACAGAGAGCTGACATCGTTTTAGATGGCTTTTATTTTTAAAACCAAGAGTAGTACCTATATGACATGTTTATATACTGAGAGAATCTGCATGTAAGTATATAAAGGTGAATTCCTGCTGAACACTCAACAAATTTTTGTAAGATGCTTGTTGAAATAAACAAGCAATCTGAAATAAAATTCACTAACCCTAAATTGATACCAATTCAAACACCTGCTGAAAGTAGTACACCATTAAAATAGTTTTCAATAGTCTTTTAAAAAAAGGGAGGGGAGTGGGATAAAAAAAGGCAAAAAGGGCATACAAGAAGGTGCATGGTCTAAAACAGATGATGGGCTGTAGTTTTTGTTTTACTTTCTTGTTGTGTGCTACTAAGTAACAACACCTACCTTCCAAGGAGAGGCTGTCTTGGAGTCAGTTTCATCCTGTTTGAAAATGTGAAGAAACAGCTTTAAATAGGAAGCAAGATCTAAAACTATCAGAATATACTAAAATTTTTTGAAAGTTCACCATATTCAATCCCTAACAGAATAAATCAATTTTTACAAGGAAGTATTTCTGTCATTTTGGGTTATCCTACTCTGCAGTGATTTGTGATGTGGGGTAGGACACTCAGGAAATAAAGAGATCAAAGACAAGATAATCTTTTTATGTCCAAATTATTGAGTTCCTTCATGGAAATGGATTATGATAATGGCTGAACTTCTACTTGCACATCCCAAACCTGTTATAATCGCCAGACTATCAACACTTACCCTGGGCATCATACCATAGACTTCCTGCAAAGGAAAAAGGACAAACAGAAACAACTTGTTATTTTTTAATAGAAAGTTTTTACTCTTTTTGAGAACATGTTTTTGAGAACGTTTGAGAAATTGGTTACCAGCAGGTCATTAAGCTCAATAAATAGTGCTCACAGAACCTAAATGCGTAGCAGAAATTGGAGTTTGACTACTCAGCCATCTGCAACACATCATCCTAGGGCTCAGAAAATAAATAAGCCGCTTCAATACTGTGTTGGTACCAGATAGAATTATTTACAGAAATAGCACAAGTATGTGAAAAGCTGGAAAAAAATAGATATATTATTAAAAAAAACCAAAACAGACAACCCACAAAACTCCTCCACTGTAAGCTGAGCTCTATTTTATTTCTCTTTTCCCCGAGCATTCCGCTCCATTTTTCCTGCAAAGAAATGCAGGCTGACATTTCAAAGTTATATGAAGCAAAGCTAATGCACGGATTCTCCATGACTTTTAATGTTAGTTTAAAGACTTTCAATTCCTAAAAAAAGAAAATAAAAAAGCCCCAGATAGGGCAATTTGCTATAGCACTATTTAAAAAGAAACAACTCGAAGGGTACCCTTGTGGTGGCCGTACTACAGAACAGACATTAAGTACCCCTGGTTAAAATACTAGCATCATCAGACCAGAGAGCAAAAATGAAAAGCTAGAATCTTGCAATGACACACAAAGTGGAAGACAACAGGCAAAAGACGGGGAAAAAACCCTCTTTTGCTTCTCAAGAGGATTAGAGTAAGTCAGAAAAAAGCGGACCTGTTGCTGTACTGCTTGCACTTCATCTGCCATCAACCCTTCTGACTCCAGGTCACTCGCAACCTTGTTTATGTCCTTCAGACGTGACTCGTTAGCTTTTAAATCCTGCACAGAACAGTAAAATATCACAGCATTAACAGTCACACAAGGAAAACATGTGGAACAAGGTGGCACACCAGGGGTGCTGAAAAGTAGACGGTTTGTGAACAGCAGGAATTCAGCACATTTGACCTTTACAGTTCCCAGGGAACATACAATGCACCAGAGTCTATGCCAAGAAACCGCAGCTGCCAGCACCGAGCATCAATGGATTAACAAAACGCACTGAGTTCTCCGTACACCAAGTTAATTAACAACTAGGAATGGGATAAACTTGTAAGCTGTCAAGTATACAACATTACCAACGTGAAGATCAAAAGCTATCATCCTTATTAGCGCACATATATGCTAAAAGGCCAACTTAAAAAGTAATTTTACTATGACACTTAAATGCTTCCAGCCAGAGAGACTTACAGTTAGCTTTCTACATGGCAGAAAGGAAATTCTGGTTAAAAAAAAAGTAATAGCAGAGAACTAGCACTTAAGATGTGTCACCTATTAAAATTTAATTTCAGCCATCAGCTTATTTTAAAAGAACCCAAATCCAGTAAGTACTATCATCTTGCTATCAAGAAAGCAATTCTTTCACACCTCATGCAAAAAAACCCCAAAAACATAATTAACTAGTATTGCAAACATAGGGAGAAAAAACAAAACTGAGAGCCTACCAGAATTTTGAAACAGAGAATTATTTTTTCATATCTTGGGAATAAAAACTCTGCAGATGGAAACTAAAACACATCTTTCCTTTCAACTAAAAGGAAGAGGAACATCTTAACTGAAAGTTATGCTTCGCACAAAATGAAATTCCTCCAAAGCTTGGCAGGTTCTATATTTGAATGTGTTGAAAGAAAGTTTCCATTCTCTGGGAGCTAGGAAGCACGTAGCAACTAGGAGACTGCGACCAAACTGAAGACTTTTGACTGTGGGATTCTCTCTATCATCACAAACCAAAATTTTAAAAAAGCGTATATAACTTTTTATTCTCCAAATAAATATACTTTTTTATTTCCAAAGCTATGTTTCATTCTCAACTACGCTCAGCTATGAAAAACTATTAACAGACATACGAACAGAAAGCCTGAGGGGAGAGACCAAAATCAAACACACGCCTTATGCAGCATTACAACATACCTTCTGAAAATCATCAAATTTCTTCTGTAGCACCTCAACCTGCTCCAGATCAGCACCCACTTCCTCATTTGTGAGTGCAGCTTCCTTCTCATTAATCCACTGTTGAAGCTCATTAGCTTCACGGAAAAGCATAAATTTTTTGCAGCTTTTCTCTAGCATGCCTTTACGTTTTTCTCCCAGCTCAAGAAGAGAGTGATACCTGGAACAAGCAGAAAAGGAAAGCAGGGGCCAGTCAGACTGAAGCAAGCAGAGTCACAGTAATTTACTGAGTTCTGCCATCACCAAAGATGAGGGAAATCCCCGCAGTCTACTCACTGTTCTTCTACAGATTGATCTATTTGTACGCGATCAGGTAAATGTAAACTACATGTGTCTCCCCTACGTGGGTGTGCACACCAAAATGAGACCTCCCACATGCAACACTTCACTGGGCAAAAGCAAACCCAAGTCACAGCTTAGGTGAAGGTAGGCTCTTAAGCTACATCAGCACCACAGTGCAAGAATGATCCCATAAGGTCTGACTTTCTGAGGAGCATTTTCCTACAGCACATCAAGGTTGCCATCAGATTACTAAGACCCACTAACCTCTCAGCCACTGGACATAAATGGCTAGGTCTTACCCAGCCATTCTTCAGTGCAAAATCTGCTGAATGTTTAAAAGTAGGTGTTATTTCTTTGATGACACAACTATATTCAACTGGGAAATTCATAAACTCATTTCACTTATGCTGCTTTTATCCTGTGGAATTCCCAACAAGTTACTGGTCATTTACATTAGAATAAATGCAAAGTAGAACCTCCAAAATATTTAAATTGGTTTGAACAGGCAAATAAACCTCAAAAGACCAGCCATGTATTTAAAACCACAGGCAAATTGAGGTCTCCTATTAAATTCCTGGCAACGAACTACACACAGACAATCCTACAAGACTTCTCCCAAGCTATTGCTGAAAAAAGCAAACAGTTTTACAGTCATTGATACTGAATTACAGATCTCTTTAGCAATGCATAATGACTGCTTTTAAAAAAAACTGCATTCAGAGAAGCCCCACCTTTAACAGTCATTCTTACTGTTACCCTATTTTAAGTCTTCTGGAAGATGAGATATTCCAGCTGCATCTGGATGCTTTTTTTATAGCCTGCATCAGATTGCACATTGGTCTACTACAGTGATCAACAGCAGCAACTGATTCCCATTATTAAGCCATGAGGATATCCATTTTGATGTTATTAAATCAGACTGCGTAAGACACTGCTGAGATACCTGCAGGGTCCTCAAGTGGGAAACAGCAGCCTTACAGTGTTTCCATTTCCCACAGTGGAGCACACAGGCAAATACTGAGGAATTACACCTCCCAGCTTGAAGAGTTCAATGAAGCAGCATTTTCCTAACCAGTAACTCAGAGCTGACCAAGTCTGTTGAACAAAATCCTCGATACCCTGGGCTGTAATGTCTTCACATCGAACTGATAATAAACTTTCCATGGAAATCAGTCTTTCCATGCAAGCAGAGACTTTGTAGTTTCCTGTCTATCCTAGTTTAAAGGCTGGACAGAAAGGAACTAGGAATCTTTTGTATTAGGTTTGAATGGAAACAAATGGAAACCCTGACTTCAATGAGCTACTGCAAGCAGGGAAACACTCTTGCAAAGCCTGGCCTGACCGCAGATGTTTGCCTCAGCATAACATCCTAGGTATTAACTACTGGTGAGGCTCAGAGAGGATCTCGGGCAAACTCCCTTTAGAAGCAGACCTCCCCTCTAAGTTGCTTTGTAACATTTCAGAGATAAACGTAACACTTTCACTTTTGATTATCAGGAAATATATTCTCTATGAAAAGACAATGAGGCACAGCCAACTAACACTACTGCTTTGGATCTCCCAGCAACTTCCAAGACCCTAAAGCAAACTTGGTATTTTTTCCAGGAGATACAAACACAAGTTTGAAAATGAAGCTCATGTTACAATAAAAAACAATCATCCTATAAACTAATGCTTTTTAACTACCAAGTGTGAACATTACTTTATATGATAAACTGTCATGACCCCACCCTTCCCAAACTCTAAGACATTTGTACATGACATAATACTTGGTCTATATACTTTAGGTATATTTATATAAACTAATATTTCTATCTGCACCTCAGAAAATGCAAGAAATGCTTTTTAAAGAAAATAGTCTAGGTATCACTAAAGTTTCAGCTGGTGAGCAAAATCAGCATAATGGAAAATAACACCATCAACCAATTTAGCAGCAGAGAGGTGACCAACAAGATAAGCAGCTGGCTGGCTGGCTGTAAGAACACACGAAATGCACACCACGACACTCATCTAGACTAAAATAATTCACATTGCAGAAATCGCTTCCTTCATGTCTCTTTGGAGCAGCTTTCCCAAAGAAAGAAACAGAGGGAGAATGAACAGTGACAGTACAGAGACAGCATGGTTTAGAAAGGGCTAATCCTACTCACAGTTCTTCGACCTGTTTCATACGCAGAGATACACTGCCGACTTCCTTAGTTATGAGAGTCCTGCACAGACAGAGGGAGCACAGCAAATGCATGCAAAAAATTAGTCAGATTAACAAAAATAATGAAAGCAGCAGCTCCATCCATGGGTTGTCTGTGGTAGGAGATGGTTAAGAGTTCACATTTAAATGGAGAAAATTAGGTGTCATTTAGAAGCAAACAATGCAATCACACCAAGAGTACAATTCACGTAAGGAAACCTCAGCAGTACAGTTGCACTCTCTCTATAAGGTCTCCTCGTCCCCTGATCGTTGTGCCATGTGATTGTCAACTAAAGGTGCCCCCCTCTCCTTGGCTCAAAAATAAGGCATCCCTGTTCCAGTTCTTAAAAGGCAGCATGCAAACCCATAGAGAAAGTTACACATTATTAAAATCCTGCACAGCATGTCACAATTTTCCAGCATGCTTTCTTCTCACTGTTACGAGCTTTTTTATTAATTTTTGTTTTTTTTTTTTCTTAATCCTAGAGCTAAAGCTAGTAATTATTGTATGCCACTGTAATAACTGGTGATTCAAAACAACTGAGTGGGAAGAAATTCTCACGTAGAACAACAGTGTAGCTGCGCAAACAGATGGGAGTATGCATAAAACCTTCAGCTTTGGCTTCCAAGTGGCTTGATAAGATGAGCCAGCAGCTCACAGCTATCACCCCCAGCCCTTGCCTGAACTAATCTACAACTACCATGTGCTTTAGGAGGTCATTACCAAGCAGTCATGCAGTCTTCTCTATTTGCAATGGCACGTTCCTCTTTTAAAAGAGAGGAAAGAAAAAAAAAAGGGGGGGGGGGGCACAGTTCAGCCCATGTAATGGCAAGAAATAATGGCACAACAAAAGAAAGTTATGTGGTAGCACCAAAATAATGGAAGCCCCTAAGAAGGTGACCTCCAGAGGCAGCCCTATATAGGGAGGGTACTGTACTTTATGTAACCAAATTTAAGAAAGCTTTTCAAAACAGATCACACACTCAGAAGTGACAACTACAAATACAAGAGCTGCTTAGGACAGATATAACTCACAAACAAGTTTAAGTTGTTAGGTACAACAACAAAAGGAACACATAAAATACTGGAGTCAGACAGCAAGTTGAAGTCTAGTGTCATGAGTTTTACAGTTAAAAAATGGGAAAAGCAACAAGAAAATTTAGAGTAAGAACAAAACAACTCAATATGGTGCCCCTGGTAAAGGAGCCCCTTGTTTTGCTCCAATTAATTACTCCCTAGTGTAAGAGGCATCAATCTAAAATTCTGGCAGATGCAAGGCAAAGGCCAAGGCAGCAAATGCTGGATGGGTGTCATATCTCATCAGTTAGATCTTACTGGTTGTCAATTTGCTCCTGCCGCAATGCTATGCTGCCTTGCTCTTCCAGCAGATTCTCTCGGGATGCAGACTGGGCAGGATCTAGTTTTTTCACATAGGCAGCTGGTACAAAGCCCTGACGGTCATTAACTTCAACCTTCCACCAGTCCTGGAAAGTAGGGAAACAAAAAAGCAACCTCTGTAAGGAAAGAACCAAGTATAAAGTATGCCGAGCAACCAAAAGCTGCAACTTAGCAACTTAGAGCCTTCTATTAACGCAAGAAGAGTGATGATGCTCATGACAGTTTGGTCTTTTTATGGAGATGTCTTCAAGAGACAGTTTGAAGTTATCTAGGTCTTACTCTCATGTCTCCCCTTGTGTTTGGTCAAAAATTCCTCAACAGTGGAGAAGTTTTCTCGCAGACACATGCCCTATAGCATATGTTGTTTATTTAACTTTGAAAAGCTGGCAGCTATAGAGGAGTATGAGAAAGAGCTAAAGAGCTATGCTAAAGTGCTGAATGGGAACATGGACTGAATGTGCAAATTCTTTAACTTCTTTGAATACTCTTCTTATTCAAAAGAAGAAAACCAAAAATGCTCCACAGAACACACAACACCAAGGGAGCCAAGCAGCTCAGCAACTTGAAGGCAAGAGCATACCTTGTTGGTGCTGTTGAGTAAGGTGAGGATATCTCCCTTTTTCATAGTCACCTCCCGGGGACTCTTCTCTTGGTAATCATAGAGTGCCAGAACAAGCTCTTTTCCAGTTTCATCGTCTGTGGGAGCAACTTGTTGCTAACAAAGAAGGAGCACAAGAGAAATGAGTTGCTTCGTGTTTATTACAATCAACGTAGTTGTCCTAAAAAATACTTCAGCCTTAGTTAAAGCTACTCTATTGCCTTAAAATGTTTCTTGTTGAAATAAATGTAATGCAGATGGACTTAGTTTAGATGCTGTCTGGGCTCAAACCTTGAAAACCACCACATTACACTTTTTTGTTCCAAGGCAACAGAGCTGCCTATTATGATTATAAAAACAGACCACTAAGTTTTTTGAGAAAATGAAGTACTGTCTGCAATAAGGTCTCAAAACCAACTGTTATTAAGCTTTGTCTTTACCTTCTGCTGACCCAAGAATTTTAGCAACATGATTAGCATCTTTCCTTACCCTGCATGACTGGGCCTGTTCCCTTAATGCCTGTATGCTACTGCCGTAAGCAGAAAGATCAGACATCAAAGCTTCATGTTTCTTCAGAAGAGCCTGAAAGATAAAAACAGGTACACCTTAGCCATTTTACAAATACCACTCCGCTTAAAATATATACTTTGGCTCCATACGCAGGGAATGTGGGTTTTTCACAGCTGCCAGTCTTGTGACTCTAATGAGACAAACCACTGCTATTTATTCACAGCCTAGATAGTAGTCTGAATGCTTCTGGTGCTTTTCCTCTACCTTATCTCAGACACATTCTTTTGCTGTGACCAGGAATACCACGTATCACTCTGGAAATAGTGTTAGGTTTGAAAGTATGCCTTTAAACTGCACTTCACTTTGATGAAATGTCAGTCAACAGTGTCTGGGACTCCGTGTTTGGCCACAGAACAATATTAGTAAAATAACTCTAGACAAAAAAATTACTTCCAGACCAGTGAACTGCTGAAAATCAGACTTGCACTGAAATGCAACATCAAATGAGGAATTTGCTGCTATTAGTCTCGTTATACTTTACAAAAACTCTATAAAAATTAATTCAAATATAAAGTTTCTTCGAAATTGGTTTAGTATACTGAAGAGGAAAATTTCATGTGCATTGACTAGGACACAGAAAAAAAATATTGGGGTCATCTTTTGACCCCGAGCCAAAACCCAGCTTGATGTAAGAATCTTCTGCCTTTTTTCTTAAGAATCCTGAAATTAGCAGAGCTCCTTACTTTTTTACCACTGGACAAATCCTCCCTGTGTTTACGCAAAACTGATTGAAACAACAATCTCAAATACCTCAGCAGAGTCTTCATCTTTTCCATAGTCTGTGCTGCCTACAATGGGCTCCTTTTCCCTCATCCAGGATTCTGCCTCGTTAGCGTCAGCAAAGTACTGTTGAGCCTGCAGGGAATCCTCTAAGTCTTGTCGACGCTGAGATGCTTTAGCTTTCAGAGAGTCCCATTTTTGGTTTAGCTCATTCAATTTGATTTTCACATCCTCAGCTGCAAAATGTCCTATGTAACAGAAAGAGAGGGAACTGAAGGACTTATGGAAACATAAATAATACACACTAAAAGATTACTTATGCTTCTTGAAAGTCACAGAAGTTAGATCTGTTTAAACCTATGTAGCTTATTCTGAGTAGAATAATGAAAGCACAACTCAGCTTGTCCTTTTGCCTCCAACTGGAAGCTCTGTATCTGTCAATGTCCTGGTTTGAGGTCAAATCAAACTGTACTAGGAACATTTGAATCATTAAGAACAAAACAAGCTGCATAATAACATTTCCTGTCAATGGGGAAACAGGAAAGGTCTTTCCAGTGGCAGAGTTTTGATAACAGACAAATATTATCTCAGACAGGCATTCTAAACCCTGCAATCAGGGGAATATTTTTTAGTATTCCGGTGTTAAGAACACCCAGTCAGAAATAAAGATACATGCTTATTTAAAAGCAGGAATGACTCTTATTGTCTTTGTGGAGAATTATCTCTCACATCATGATTATGTATCTCAGATATAAGCCTTTCATAAATTTGAAAACTGAGAATAAATATCATAGGCACAAAGCTGCTAAATACAGGGCTCTCGTGTTTTTCAAGAACAGATGGAAATCTGTGAAAATCGTGACAGGTTCCCAGAAAGAAATCTATTTTTATTTTCAGGTGAATGACTAGAAGTTCACCCTGCCAGCAGGTACCTGTCTATTGCTTGGATAAAAACAGGCAGCAATTCTTAATTGTACAGGGACAGAGAACAAAGGCCAGCACTAAGACTTTTCGATTTCTGAAAGAAAAAGAATTAAAAAACATCAGGACATACCCTCTTCCACCATAGCATTTCCCTTCTGTGTGACTGCTTTAATGCGGGGCTCATGGCCTGCAATTTCTGCCTGCAAAGCCTGGTGCTTCTTTAGCAGGTTCTGGACACCAATTAAGTCCTTGCCTGAAAGATACAAAATAGTTAATCAGCTAATTCAAAGTCATCAGACTTAACAAAAATTTCAAGGGAGCTGCAACCATAGCTAGGCAAATTGGCACAACAAGTACTATCACAATTAAGACAAAGCACTCAGAAAGCTGTCACCCACTGGAATTGTACAAGTGACATAACAGTTAAAGAACCACAGGAGATGGCAAGTATGTAACTCCAGGCTATGTTAATTACAATAAACATTTTAGAAATTTCCAGGGAATATTCCATGAAGAGAAAAGTTATAACAGAGCAATTCGGACATGTAAATCCTGGAGATATCAGGATGGACCAACCTCGGTTTGTTGAAGCTGCAATAGGTTCTTTTTCCCTAATCCAAGTCTCTTCATCCTCAATATCACGGAAAAGCTGCTGCAGGCGAAGAGAATCTGCAAGTTTCTGCTTGCGAGCAACCATAGGATCCTTCAGAGCTTCATAACGAGCTACTAAAGCTTCTTGTTTCTTCTTGATATTGTCAGCATCAAAGTGCCCAGCATCTTGGAACTGGCGTGCCTGGATGGTAATGCCATCTATACGATCCTAAAATTAATTCAGCAATAGCATTGTGTCAGAATTTCTGTAAGATAGGTGTGAGTGAAAACATTTTCAGGCCTTAGCTAGTAAGATATTGTGACAGAAGAAGAGAACCTCAGCTGCACGCTGCCAGTGCAGAAATTTTGGCAAGAGATCATCTGCAAACGAAGGAACCATTTGCTGTAAAGTTCTATATTTAAAAGCTGATCTGTTCTCCCTCCTCCAATTTCTTAAGAGTTACATGAAAACAAACTGAACAAGAACAAGCTGTTTGCAAATGGAGAGTCTAAGGGGGAATTATTTCCTATGCACATCTTTTTAAGTTGGTACTCACAGCACAAAACAATACTGTGTGCTGCTGCCGGGACAGCACAGAATCATTTTACTTTTTCAAAAAGCTCATTCTTGTCAAAGTCATGAGAAGACTGCTCTTTCAGACACATTGTTTATGTTTCACTTCAAAATTATTTCTCATAAATAAACTGTAAAGCCCAAAGCTACAAAAGTTATGAAAAAACACAGACCTCCTAAGGTCTCTGGAGTGAATACTTTTGAGTGAGCTGACCTAAAAGAGCAGGAAGAAAAATTGTTTCTCTTACCTGGTGGGCAGCAACATCTGCCTCTAGCAGGGCATGTTTCTTCTGAAGGTTCTGAACATTAGTAAGATCTTTTCCATAATCATCAGAAGCCAAGTGTCCCTCTACTTCATACAGCCACAGCTCAATGTCTTCCACATTGCGATTAAACTGCTGCTGCTGATTGGCTTCACGCAGTTTTATACCTGACCGAGACAGAGGGGCAAGAGGAAAAGAGCACTTCAGTTTTCCCACTTCATTTATCTCACTTCCTGCCTTCTCCCAGCTGAACTCTCTAGGAAAAAAAAGAATTGCCCAAATTCGTCTGAGCAAGTCATACCTTTGAGCTCAGTAGCCTCCAGAAGTTTTTTCCACAAGCTGATAACTTCATTCATACGAGCTGCCACTTCATCAGATGCATAGTGATTGACATCGATCAGCTTCTGGCCAGCTTTCTCCAGTGCATCAATACGACTCTGGTTAGCAGAAAGCTCTGCTTCAAAAGCCTGATGTTTCTGAACTTTACCTTGCAAGTTTGATGGATCCTACAGATGAAGAAAGAAAAAGAACCTTTCAATCCAACCTTAGCATCTATAAGCCTCTGAAGAATTTTAGAACCTAGACAACATTCCAAGACATGCCAAGATGTCACCAGAGGATTTGATGCCAAAAACATGCCTTAAATCAGAATATTTAAGCTACTGAATAAGCATGATTACAGCATGATGGAAAAAGCCCCTTGGGGTCAGAGAGAAATTACAATTCCTCCTTTTGGCATTAATACTGCCTACTATCAGCAACATTTTGGCCGACACTGCTTCATATCATTAGACTGACTACATTAAGGTTGGTATTGCCTTAAATTTATTCTAATATTCGTCTTTATGTTTACCTTGTACGCCTCATCTGTTGCAGTTTTCATTTTTTCATTAACCCAACTCTTTAGCTCATCAGAGTCTCGGAAAAACTGCTGCAGATGGAAAGAATCTGCCAGTTGAGCACGGCGGTACATAGCTCTTTCATGAAGGGCATTTCGGCGGCTCAGCAGCTGAAGAAAAAGTAAAGGTTTTTAAATTCCTCAAGCTTATAAGAACCATCACTGTATCTGTACTTTAGGGAGAGTTCCGCTGATTTATCCCATTCAAAATAATAAAGCAGGACAAGATTTAAAGTCTACAGTCCAAATCTATTTTAGATACTTACAGCATCTCTGCGTGTAGCAACATCATCCATGGCATAATGGTTGTTCTGAATCAATTTAGTAGCAAACTCATCCAATGCCTAAAGAGAAAACAGTTTTCCATTTATTTGGTGTAGTAAAAATTGTCTATGCAAATTTACTTAGTAGATTAATTCTCAAAAGTCTATCACAATAAAACTAACAGAAAGCCATCGAGATAGCTGTTGTTACATCCTTTTTTATCTGTATTGTCATCTTGTATATGGAAGGAGTGCAGATTCTTGACAAACCTTCATCCACATGTCTGCTGGCATGACACGCAAGCACTGGGTTACTCAGCTCTCTGAGGCAGCAATGGATCCCTATCCTATCTTTTTCCACTATTTTCCATTTTAGAGACAATACACATCATTTAGAGATAGTACATCCCACATAACAGTGCATCAGTCTGCAAAGCAAATCCCATTCTTCTCTGTCATCCTGCAGCAGTGCCTCTTCCCCAGTCAAAAATTCACTTGTTTTATTTCTTGCCCATTTAGTGATCATCTAATGTAAATGTCTTACTGTGATTTTCTCCTCTTGGGCACTTAGGGATTTCTCAAAATCTTCATGCTTCTTTAGAAGAGCCTCCACACTATCCAGAGAATCACCAAGGTCTTCATTCAGCAGAAATGCCTGAAGTGAGGAAACAGACACATCATTGATTTTTATGTTTCCATGCCCAGCTGTTCTAAGGCAACTCCAGCATGGCCAGTGATGTTTCCTACCACATGATATTACTGCAAAGGGGATAGTGTTCCCTAAATGCCTCTAACAGCCAAACATTCTGAATAATTCTTTTTAGCTTCTTATTCAAACAGCATTTTACAGAAGTTAAACATACAGATGGAAGCAGTCATGGCAGCTTGGGCAGTCAGATAGATAACTGCACAGCATCCTGCTCACTAGAGCATGTTTAGTGGCAGTCATGGCCACTAGTATACACCAGCTGTGCAAGTCTACAGAAGACTAGCCAGAAATAAAAATCAACTGTATCTGGAGAGTTCGAAGACATGCACTCACTTCTTGTTTGCTCATCCAGTTGTCAACTTGTTCAGTATCTCTGTAGAAAAGCTGCAGGTCCATGCACTGTTCGTACTGCTGTCTGCGAAGCTCCCACAGTTCTAGCAATGCAGATCTTTCATCTGAGAGGATGGTCAGCTAACGGATTGGGAAGAAGAACGTACAATAATTTCATTTAACAGTCTGGTTTATTTCCATCTCAATGTAAAATCAAGTTGTGACTCCAAAGAAGTGGTTAACATTGGACTGAAAACAACCTCCTTTGTAAAGGATCATTCTCCTGTAACTGGTATCATCCACCTCATATAGGGCAGGTCTTTTCTCAGCTTATCAAGCTTGAGTAGTGGCTACAACCTTCGGACTTCAGTCAGAAACCTCTCCTTTTCCAAATTAAATCTACAGAGATATTTAATAGGCAACCATTGTTTTGGACTGCAGACCTATTGGTAAAAGAAGCTCTTCAGCAAACCATACTGTGCTCTCAGCCTCTTTTCAGATCTATTTGGCCCACTCTCACTTATGGCATTTGAACTGTCTGTTTGACCAACGTTTCAATATGGAGACTTCATGAGAGGCCCAGTTAGTTTGAAACGAGAATTTAGAAATACTAAATATTTACTGACACTTCTGATAGCAAATGTGAAGTTAGACAAACAGATAACCCTTTTCTTTTTTTTGAGGAAAGATATACTAATAGTTCCTAATAGAGAGCATCAATAGTCCTAACAGTTCCTACTAACAGGCCGAAATTGTCAATTTGAGAAAGAAAAGCACACATTACCTAAATACATGTCAAAAGTCCTGTAATCTAGAGGGATGACACTTTGCAGCTTGGAATCTTAACAAGAAATTAAATGGACGTGGAAGAAAGATTCTTCTAGCAGCTCTTGCTCTCAACTTACCTTTTCTTTAACTTCATCAGAAGCGTAGTGCCCAGCAGCAAGCAAAGCCTGGCCAGACTCATCAGCAGATTTGAAGCTATCTTCATGGGCATCAATTTCTCCCTATGAAAGAGCACATGAAAGCTTTAAGCTGTTATCAAAATTTATCTTAGTGTCAAAATATAAGAACTGCTATTGAAAATAACACAGAAACAACACTCTGGACACCTGAATGATAAACATTCTACTATCTTTAAATACATCACGTGAAAACTAGAATTAAATGTATTACCTTACAATGCAGATTAGGTAAGTATAAATTTATATGTTAAAATGAAACTAAAGGTTAGTTTTAAGCTGCACGCTTTCTGCTTACTTATAGCAATTCCTCCTGATGGAGAACTAAAAAGAGTCATTAGTCCAACTGACTACTATCAGGTCAAGTTCTCTTTTTCATAAAATATTATCATAAGCATTCTTAAATACTTATTTATTAGTGTATCTCTACTATCAAGAACCAAAGTGAAAATACTAAGTCAGGAGAGCAGTCTAGTACTGTGTTAGTTGCATGATCAAAGGATTCTAGTGATACAACATCAGCAGTTCTGACTCAGTGAATGTGTTGGACATACAAACCAGTCCTTGAGTGCTGCTGACTGGATTTGGCTGTATAACCATGATACCTTATGTTCCTGATGTCTATCGAGAAGGGCTTCTGCTCCAGCCACGTCATTGGCAAGTTCATCAGCATTTATCAGAGCCTTCATCTCAGTCACCCAGCTGGTGAGGTCTCGGAAGTCCGCAAGAAAGCGCTGCAGCCTTAGGAATGCAAAAGAAAAAATGGTTGGGAATAATTTGTTTGCATAGTTTCTCCATATTTACCCCAAAGAAAGGGCTACAAACATAAAAGATGTTCCTCAGAAACAAAACAAAGACAATACCAAAATACAATCAGAATATTAAATAACTAAATATGCTCCCAATCAAAAAAAGAAGCCTTTTAAAGTTAGGAAAATGCTTCGTTTGAAAATCAATTTCTCAAAGATGTGTTTTACATATAATTTATATTGAGAGTAGAAGGAATATTCCTAACTACAAGCCTGTCTGTTAAAGACACCAGAAATCAAAAGACAGTTCTCAAGCAGAGTGTTTCAAGAGGGCTTTGTCACAACCACAACACAGCGTGTGTGTGGGAACTGACAGAAAGTTTCAACTGCACATGCCTCAGCCTTAAAACAAGCAAACAAGTTCTCAGATTCCTTTCAGCGCCCCTTTACAGCTATTGCCTTTGGCACGTGTGTAACACTTATCAGCAAAAATGATCCGTTTCTGTTTCTCTTTTAAATTTGCTGTTAATTGAAATGAAGAGATTATGACAAGGAAGGCAAATGAACAATGATTACTTGTGTGGGTCTCCACCACTATAAATCTTGCATCATGGGAGGGAACAGCAGAAAAACAAAACGAGAAAGGATGTAAACTAACCACCACATTAGGATTAGTTCCATTTTAATATGGCTTCTCAACAGTGACCTAACAGATGACATTCCATATAGTCAGATACTGTACTTTAAAATGCAGGTATCAACTCAGATGGGGAAAAAAGCAAACATCCTAAAACATCAAGGTACCTGTTTTCATAATGGAGCCACATCCAGAGAAAGATCAAAAGCTGTAAGTATTTATTTATCATATAAACATTTCTTTTACTACAAGATGTTATTGTAAAATATGATTTAGCAAACAAGACTGCTTCTGGAAACACCAGAATCATCCAAAAATTTTGGAAACAGCATCCCTTTTTTCTCCTCCCAAGAGCCCTGTGTTAAATTTGAATAAGGAAGGTCATTTTGACATGAGAGCGTTCCTACCTGTAGGAGTCGTTCAGGCGAGCGTGCCTCTCTGCTGCCAGAGTTCGGATCTGTTCCCAGTTGGCAATCAGCTCCTCCCGTTTCACTTGAATTTGAGAAGCGTTTATGGGGTGAGACTGCTGCAAACGGTCAGCTTCTGCGCAAAGGGCCTTAACCTAAACCCAGTCACAAACAGTGAATAAGCATCTAGCCTTTTACAAGCAGGTTACCTCATTTAAATTGTAGGTAAAATGCATCTCATACGGGTACCTTATCTTCCAGAGCTGCAAGATCTCTTTCCAGACCTTCATGCTTACGCAATAAAGCCTGCACACTTGCTAAGTCTCTGCCAAAATCATCAGAGGCCATCAGCTGCCCTTTCTCCTTAATCCAGCTGATTGTTTCATCCACATCCCTTCAAAACAAAGCACAAATTGAAAGCAGTCTATTTTGTTTGGAAAAGGGAAGAAAGCAGGATGTTTTCCTGTATGTATGCCAGACATACTGGCATATAAACCGGTATATATATATAAACACTGCAGCCAACTACAATCATCCTTTAAAAAACAAACAAAACCAAAACCAAACATCAAACCCCAAACGACACAAACAAAACCCCCCCAAAACCCTAAAAAATTAGGATCTTTTTTTTAAAATCTCAAAAAGCCTTGAAGCATATTATTGGCAGGCCATACTTCAGATGGTGTCACCAGATATGAACGAGTTACAGCATCACTGAGCACCATCTCCTAACAGGTTTGTTTCCCACTCCGGACCCCTCTCTCACTTAATTACAGCAAATCTCAAAATGCTGTAGATAGAAATGAGGATAGAAAGACACTGCTCAAAGACCTCCGGAACATTTGGACTGACATCCATCTGGCAACAAACAACCCTTTTAAGGCTCATCTAGGACACAACTGAGGGAAAAAGCCCTCAAAGAGAAGCAAAGCTGCCATTAGCAAGAATGAACAAAACTGGCAAGTGTTGAAAAGCTAAATCAGAAGGAGTATCCTAAGGTAACTCCAGAACAACAAGGTCCTCATTCAACAAGTCACAAGGAACAGTAAAGCAAAAACATAACAGACAACAGTAGCTCTTCTCATGGTACTGTATGTGGCTGAATGCACCATTAAACATCCACACAAATATTACATCACTTCAGCAGATCCAGCCAAGATCGTACCTGTTGAAGCGCTGAACTTCGGCTGCCCCAAAGAGTTTTCCTTGCCTCTGAAGGGCAAGCCCCTTAAGACGCTGCCAACTTGCATTTACTTCATCCTGTTTGGACTTAATCAGTTCCTCTTCAGGGTGTTGTTCCTAGTGAGCACAGGAAAAATTCTATTTTCATATGTTCTGTGGCTTTACATTCATTGACAAAACCTTGAAACGCTGCTGCTTTTCCAGAGATCAGTTTATAGTAACTGTACTTTCCAGATGATCACCCAATTTGATTGTTTTCCTGAAACCTCACTGTATGAACATTCAATACTCCTGCAGTATTTTAAGTTTCACTATGCGCTAATTAGTCAACGGGAAGAGGGCTGTAAACAGTATCTTTTTTTGTCTTAGAATGCAATTCTTCCTGCCCTATCTCAATTCTAGATCAAGCCCCAGATGACATACCAGAAGAGAAGATACATTAATCCTGGTAGTCCAAGGGAAATACATTTAATCCGAAATAAGACAATTTCTGTCACTAATCACTATTCTCACATTCTCAGGAACATTCTCAGCTGGGGCAGTTACTCAAGCTGTTCAGCAGAAGAACAAGGAAATCAAATGATGACTATTTAAGATCAAGATAGCCAAGGATCTAGGCACAGGTAGAGTAAAGATTAAAGATCTGCTATCAAATTAGGAGGAAAAGAGGAAGATGCAGACAAAAGTTTGCTGTGTTATACCACACTTGCCAACACAGATTTTCATCACATGTGAATGTTTACCTGGATAAGTTTGCCAGCAAACTGGTTCACTTCATTTACTCTCTCCTCATGAGCCGCAAGGTCTGTCTGAAACTCTTCAAACTTCTTTTGCAAAACTTCAACATGCTCTAAGTCCTGCCCAAGTTCTTCTGAGGTCACTATTGCTTCCTAACACATTGAGGAAAAAAAAAGTCAATTTCAGTATAACCGATGGGAAATTATGACTAAAAATAGGAAGCAAAGTGTCCTGATTTTTAACAGGTCAAAGACAGTTACAATCACTGTGTTCAAAGTCAGATTTAAAACTAGAAAGTTTCCTCCATTAAACTCCACCTTCCCCCACCCCCAACATCTTTTCATTATTGCAGAAAACATGTAAGATCACTAAGGGTATTAATTTTTCATCTTGCTTGCTCTTACTAATTTTTCAAGTTATTGAATGTGACCAGTTCTGCTATCCTAAGTTTTCTGCTCTGTACACGATAATCACTATTACAACAACCTAAATTACTGAAAGAAAATATGCACAGAAAACCCCATACTTTTAAAATTACAAAATAATTGCCCATGCTGTTTTGGAGTACACACAGTGACTACAACTTGTTTACATTTTTAGATTGTTTATGGGCATTTGCTGTTGGCTTCTGATGCAAAGAGTTCTTTATGAGAAGCGCACCATCACATTCAGTAACAGTTATGCAGGGTTTACAGTTTGAACCCACAGTGACACAAAATAGCAAACCATCATTAAGAAAACCCCTATGATCATTTTGTGGCTTTTTTTTCCTTGATAGTGTGGTTTGTGGTCTGTTTCCTCAGAGTTCAAAGAATCAAGAGCCAACAGTTCTCGTGCAGCAAATGTCCTTACTATGTATATCTAACGATATTCCAATCATTAAGTAATTACGTAATTACTAATAACCACTGCTTGCTGGTTAGGTCAGCTATTTCTATAACAGATCATTTAGAGCATTTATAAAAAACATTTGCTTTTACATGTTGTAAATTTCCCTTACAGGAGTTTGATTACTGTGAGAAATACGAAGGTCTCCTCAAAGCAAAGAAAGAATTGATTATGTTTAACTGCGCTCTCCAACATGCAGGCTTCCTCCCTTATCCTACTACCTTTTATTTTTGTGGCTGCAAAAGAAGGAATAGTACATTGCATACCTACTGCTTATACAATATGAATAATCTAAATATAACGTACAGGTGCCTTTAAAAGCTCTCTGTGATCACCTGAACTCAAGCAGCTATCGGTTGACAGAAACTTTCCATACAAACACATCAAATTTCCTATCAAGTAAAGGCAGGTAATATACCTTGTCATTGATCCAGTCCAAGACATCTTCACATTCCCGTAAGTATTGCACCAGCTTCTGAGCTTGCAACAATTTGACTCCCTTCTCCCTCATCTTCTCCAACAGTAATTCCCATAGTCGGTGCAGCTCCTGCAGCCGAGTCTAGAACAATAGAGTGTTGTTATTAAAATCCTGTACCAGACATGAGATTTATTCCCTTCTTAACAATTAACAGAAGATTTTTTTCCCCAAAGATGTATATCCTAAACCTTAATTTAGACAAAGGGTGGACAAAACTCATTACAAATTCATCTCCAGTCACTAGTTTTCAAATTATGTAAAATGATGCAATAACACAAAATTAGAAATTACTGAACTATTTACGCACTTGTTATTAATTAATGAAGCTATCAAATAGTTATGCTTACATAACTATGAAGTAAACATTCTGAGATAATATTTGATTTAAATTCGATGCTAGTGTGAAGTCAGACCAAAATCTGCTGCTATTCTCTTCAAATGTTCAGTCTTTTACATGGAAGTAAACTCGCAATAAGTGAATCTCGTCTTTATTTTGGGATTGATTTTTATTTAAGACCATGGATTTTTTTTTCAAGTCAAACTTATGCCACTTTACAGTACTTTACCTATTTCTTTTAGCACTAGCCAGTTAATATATTTAGCCAACATTGTTAAGTAACATAATACTGAAATACTAGGAGTAATTACTGGTTTTAATATTGAGTCTCTCTCTGGTTGCACTTTGCCTTTCAAAACTGTTGGGAGCAACCATAAATTTTATAGACAATTAAAAGAAAAACCACACTCCCACACAGAAACACGACTTGCAAAACAGGAAAGTATCTGCTCCACCCATCATCTATAACGCTTTGCTCATCAAGATCTGAAACTTGAAAGTCACGCTAGAGAAGCTTTTGAACATCCAGCATGGGTGGATACCCATGTAATCCCTTTAGAAAGTTCAGGCAGGGAGGTTTCAAGGGAGGAAAGGGCTCACACAACTCCATTTCCCAGCACTGCCCAAAAGGATAGCGCAAATTGTCAACCAAGGAAGAAAGAAGACGTTGCAAAGAGAAGCTGCACTGCACAGCCAGAAGTTTCACCTACTCGTATGTGGGACCCCACTTGGGTAGCCGTTACTATTGGGCGCTGTGCAGTCCGGTACGGCGTGAAAGACTGAACCAGTAAAAGGCAAATTACCACTCCAAACAGAACACAAATAGCAACTTACAGCGAGCAGTATTATTTAAGATGACTCAACTACAAAGCATTTTTTCCTCCTATTTGTGGTAAAGATTATATGATCACAATGAGATTTCTAAAATTATCACTTCCTTGGGTTTTTAATGTAAAAAGAAAAATATTCTGCTTTTCTTAGTTACAATGAAATAATTAACATATTGCTTAAGTCTGATAATCACTACAACACTATTACAAGAGTTCTCTTTTTGCCCAGAAGCAGCAGATCTAACAAAGTGAGTCCTAGAGAACAAAACCAAGTGTTTACTGGTGGGACACGTGCATGTATGCGTGTGGAAATGAGACAGAAAAACACTAACACAACTAGAGAAAAATGAGAATACATAGGAGGAGGAGTAAAAGAAAACTCTCAAGGTTAAAAATTTACAGTTTGCTCAGATTTTTGAAAACACTGATAAGCACTCATATACTGTCAAATGTAAACCAATCTAGTGCAGCAGCAAAGATTTTAAAAATACAGTTGTCATTGAATTACACAGGTTGGGAGATTTAGAGAGAGAAAGAAAAAAACAACAGTAGATCCCGGAAAAGGATCTGAAGAAAGCTCACTGCTTGTTATCAAGGAAGCAGCTGTTGTAAGAGATGTTCACTGCCGGATAAACACGGCAGACAGAGTGCTGTATTTGGAGCTCACAGAAAAAACCGTGGAACACAAATTCAAAGAGATTCAAACCTATGGCCAGTACAACTTAACCAGAGAGTAAAGATCACTAGAGACCTGATCTGAGCCAGAGCACACAGAAATTAAATGTCTGAGGTTTACTGGTACGGTTGCTTGTGTTACTTATAATTGTTATTGCAGAAAATTAAAATCCTAAATGTAAGAAAAAGAAACAAGAAAGAGTGGTCAACATCCTTGACACCAGCTCTTGTGAATTTGCTGCTTCTTGGTATTGCACCATTGATGGAAGAACCACAAGTATAATTAATCATTTGCCTTGTGACTTTCAAAATATGTTTGAATTACTGATGATTTTCCAGTCCAAGTTCCTGGACTCCGCCGGCAGATAGTTCACCTCAAAACTGGAGCCAAGAAAAGATAAGAGCCGGGTGCTCATGAAAAATATCTCTAAGCTTCACAAATACAAATTCTCTAGTGATTTCACTAATCAAACACTTGTAGAATTTTAAAACGTGTTTTAGAATATAGAGTTATCCATGCAATCTGCATAAAGTGTTTAAGGAGAAGTCTGTTAAGAGGAAAAAACCAAAACTCACTCTTATGGTTTCAGATGCAAAATGGCCTTCATTAATCATCTGATTTCCAGTCTCATCCAGCTTAATGATGGCCCCTGAATTGGCCTGCACTTCAGCTTCAAAGGCTTGGTGCTTCTGCAGCTTCCCCTGCAAGTAAAACATCAAAGAACGCGACTGAGATTTGGTGCACAGCCTTCCTCCACATTTCCCAGCACCAAGATTTTTAGCGTATTTTATGCATACTTAATAGTTACAAAAACCCAATAAAACAGCACAATTGAAATAACAGCTGTATCATATGTTTCACAGGTGGATTCAAACATCTCCATTTCAGTTATTTCATTATTATGTTTGCTTTTGTACACCGGAGTGTTCAAACATCTGAGAACCCATCAGCTAGTTCCACCCACACAAGTTAATTTTCTAAAAATATATTTTTTTCGTGGAAGCAATGAGTTAATTCGCATATATTTACATAGCCAGTGTCCAACAAATTCTAGGATTAAACAAAGCTGTTTTTAAGCAACATTGCACTGAGTAACTTTTTCTGTGCCGATTGAGCACCTAATCCATTATTAGAAATATTCCAATTATATCAGCTAAAAAAACAGGCTTTTGAAGAAGACTTTGGAAGGCTGTGGGTATTTGCATCAATCTTTCTTCACCGCTCTCAGCTCAAGTTACATTTCTGCGTTTGTTTTGGCTATCCCAGTTGACCTGGTACGCCCGAATATTAATAGTACAGGAACATAAAATGGCAGTAGGACTTGCCTGTAAATTGCTTGGGTCTTTGTAATTTTCATCAGATGCTATCTGCAGTTTCTCTTGGATCCATTTTTCAAGCTCATCTGCATCACGCTGGAAAAACTGGAATCGATAGGAATCTTCAAGTTTTTGGCGCCTTAGAGAAGATAGTTCCTTGAACCTGTGGTAACGGTCCAAAACTTGTTGACGCCTTTCTTGGATATCTTCTGCCGTTTCCAACACTTTTACACCGCTCGGATCCATTTTCTGAAAGCCAAAGTAAATACATATTGTTTGTATTATAAAACAATGGTAGGGTAGGAAGGGATCCATGAAAGAAAAACCTGCTTTTTTAAACTTGCATGTGGTTTACTTACAGTCTTGCTCTGTGTATGCAGGTATGTATATAAAATATAAACATTATACATATAAAGAAAGAAATGCACACATCTAACAGAAAATAATGGGAAAGGAATATTTACAAAGACATTTAACATCTACTTGTTTTGGAAAAATATGGCTGCAGTCATATAAAGGTTAAGTCATCTCGAACTGTAGCATGCAAGTGTCTAATACAAATGTTAAAAATGTGTTTCTGTGCATATATATACACATATTTAGATATATAGACATAAAATGTTTCCTGTACCACATATAAATCTGGAAACATTTTATTTAAAATACTCAATACTGATAAACTAAAGTAAGACTATTACTATTCTTTAACCAACAGCTACCTGGTCCACATAAGTATGCATGTCTACATATTGCTATGTATTATATATAGATACACAGGTACATTTCTGTCTATGCTATGCATCTGCTCATTGTTCTCTCAGACAATTAAAAAAAAGTTACAACTGTACCCCACCACTCCCTACATAACCTTTCAAAAGCCCATACAGAGGTTCACGGTGCTTCACAGTTTTGACCTTAGACAAGGTGGTCAAGGAGCATTTCGTGTAACTGCTGATCCTCCTCTCACCACTTTGGCTGAAAATCCTTATACATTGCTTTATATATTAGAACCTGTTCTTGTTACCACAGACAGCAAAGAACTGAGTACAGCTCTGCTTTATCTCCTTTCTATTAAAATTGGGTTAACCTTTACTTTCCAGTTCCTAAACCTTCATAAAGCAATTCGATTTTCAGTAAGAAATCTGTGCATTAGAACAGAACTGCAACACAAATTTAAAAAGTAATATCATAATTGTCATCGGAGTCTGGATATTTACTCATTGATTTGACAGTTCACTTTGCACAGCAAGAAGCTGTTGCAACAAACACTCTATGCTTGAACAATTATGCAATTAATGTCTTATGTACAAGTGTTTACACGTATAGCTCAGTAAATGCTTTCATTATAAATTCTGTAAGCATCGAGCTAAATGTACTTCCCATTAATCCTATCAAAGATAGGGAAGAAACCCAATCTACAACTGCATACTAAAAGACACAGGTAATCTCTTAAAATACGTTGTTAAATATTAAATTGTTATTTAGTCATTGGTTAGCCACATGCTTTAATTAGACACGTATCTTGCATAATTGTATGAAAACCTCCACAGGTTGCAAAGCGATCTATATGGCCGTGTTTTCTGTTTGGTTTCCAAGCACTTGTAAAGGGACCATCTGATAGAAAGGAACATATGGGGGCGAATTCACACATTCCCGAGCTCTCTTCCAACAGTCCCACCCTGCAGGAGCACAGCCGTTCCAGCAGCAGTTGTTACTCCCGTGAACTCTGAGCCTCAACTGCATTGCGGCACTTTAAGGAAGGAAAGAAAATTCAGCTTTGCTTTCTCTTCCAGGCCTTCATTACCATCAAAAGAGGGCAAGGAAAAAAAAAATTAAAGCCCAGCCAGACTGTATTATATAAATGAAGTCCAGGTTTCATCTGGCAGTGGTACCAAAGGCTCCATTTGATTAGTGTATCCAAGTATTAGAAGATCAAAACCCCGAACACAACTTGTGCTCAACTACAAATCTGTTTTCCTGAGGAAGTGGCTGTTTTTTTCAAGCCCTGTTTCAAACAGCCTTTTCCCTCCAGGAGAGCAAGTTATTGCTAAAAACTTCCCTTCCCGAGCTGTCACACTGCATTTGAATTCCAACAACACTTCTTTTAAACTGAATTGTTTTCAGGAATAACAAAGTGGCAGTTGGTCTAAATGTCCTGCACGGCTGTAGCCTGTCTCTCCGCTTATTCTGGTTATGGGCACTACTGGAGAAAATGAAATCCTAATTGGTCTTTGGAACACTGGACAGTCTTTTGGTGTCAACTTAAATTTCAGCATTAGAAATAAACTCCATAGCCCAAGTGATTTTAAATCACTTTAAATTATTAAATTATTCAAATAATTAAATGATTTAACATTTAAAAAAAACCCAAAACAGCAAATAGGAGACCTCCTGTAATTTAGCCTCGTAGCTGCTTTGCCTCTCACCACACAAGTCATGCAATCTGGCTCATCTTTTTGCTGGAATTCGTTAAAAGAAAGGCTCCTTTTATAGCTACAGTAAGTCGAGCTAGTCAATTGTAAAAGAAGTGCTTTGGTCTAGCAATAATAGACTGTTCTTTCCTGCAGCGGATCAGCTGACGTCAGCAAGTCTGCGCTCTGCCAGAGCACCATCAGCAGTCACCAGGGAGCTCGGAGCTCAAAAGTCATCGATGCTGCAGGATGATGCAGCCACCTCCGACGGGCTCACGCTCTGGCTGTGGTACCCCTTGGAATAGGAAGCAGCTCTCCGAGACGCTTCTAAACCCTCTTGGTTCAACTACATGACTGGAAGGCAGCTAGGATACATCCCGAGCGAGGGAAGCGCCAACAAGAAGTTGCGCTTTGTGTTTTTAACGTGAAAAACATAGCTTATATTGGTTTTTATGCAAATGTCCTGATAACGGCCTCGTCCCCAGCCCCATGCACCTCTCTGCTGCCTCCAGCCCCTCCCAGCGCTGCCTGTGCCGACTGATAAGGTCGGGGAGAGCGAAGCTTCCAGGCGGTGCTGGCAGAAGGAATGACACCGGCCGGCTCCGACCCACGGCCTCGGCCTTCCTGACAGCCCCAGCAGGCGTCACCGTCAACACGGCCCCAAAACAGGAGGTCTTAACTCTCCTGAAGGTGTGTGCTGCTGTACTTTGGGGCTGTAACTTCAGAAAGCCACTTGTCAGTTTATGCCCCACTAAAAAAAATAATCAGAAATGCTTCTTCAAAATGTACCATTGTGGTGGTATTTAAAACAAGAAAATAAAGCCAACAAAAAGACGACGTAAATTTAAGACAAAAATACCCCAGAACAAAATCATTACTCTCGTCCTTCAATATAAAACAATCAGCCTTCCCCAGACAATATGAATTACACAAAGGGTACACTAAAATCTGCATGGGAATATCCAACTGCAGATATTTACAGACACCGCAGTGCAACAGCGATGATGTCAGCAACATCATTCAAGTTCGGGAAACAGCGGTATCGAGGTGGGTTAAGCAGGAATTACAGCGCTGCCACCAGGGCAGACACACATCGGAGCGGTCAGCATTTCCCTTAACAAAACATGTTTTCTGGGATTTAAGAAACTCAAATGGAAAACACACACCGCACTAGACAGAAAATTTTAGCGTATTTTTAAGAACTACATGAAGCTTAAAGAATTAAACTACTTTGCCTGAAAAACAATCAGATATCAGGATATAAAGATCACTATCTCAAGGTGTAGTAAAATAATGACTTTCTCTTATGACAAGTCCTGATGTGCGTTACATATATTCACCATACGTGACCCTAGTAACAGCCTGTAGGACGAGTACTTTCCCTGTCAGAACACTCCCTGCTTCCCACCTTGATGCATTTTTTTGCATTCATCAATATTACACATCGGAAGCCTTGCCAAAAGAGCATTTAACTGGTATCGTCTGCTCCCTTCTGGGGAATGGGAATGGATTGCTGATCTTTTTTTCTTTAAGCAAAAAAAAAATCTGAATTGTAATACTGGAGGTGAAAATAACCTTCAAATGAAAGGACATAGGAAAAAAAAAAAAACCTACAACGTACACTTTTCTGACTTCCATTTCTTCCGTTCAAGTTCCCTCAAAAGGCTAAGGAAGAAGTAAGCCACTGCCTATGTCTCAAACACAAAACCACGGCTGCCCAGTTTAGAGCTAAGTTAGGAGGTGCTAGCACTGCAGGCAAATAAAGGAGAATCCTTCAGAAAACCATGCACAGCACCGGCTCCTGGGAAGGGAACTGCACGAACGTATTGTGTTACGAAGAAGTAATGGAAATACGTCATATCACATACCCTATACTGGAGGCATAAAACACTACTGAGACAAAATTAATGCCCAGTCATCTGGTTTGTTATGAATTTAAATCGACAAAAAGAAATATTAGGGTCGACTACGTGCAGCAGAACCCTGCGTCCAAATACTCCTGGTTTCTGCTAAGGAAGGTCACCTACAGCCTCAAACCTCTACAGGTTCCAAGCCAGAAAAATAAGTCAAGTGCTGCAGTACACAAACCCAAGATGTGCTGAAGTCGCTGCTTAATGCCGTAGTCTCACACAGACTAACCGCAGCGCAGGTAAAATTCAAACAAGCCTCAAATTTTAGTAGGTATTATGGGGACAAAAGAAACTGTAGCATTAAAAGAAAAAAGAAGGGCAAATTGTTTGAACCAAAGCAGGCTGCCAAGGTAGTGATTTAGGCTGATTAGAGGGTTTGTGCACAGCATTAACTATGCACTTTTGAAATACGGAAGATGATTAAAGACCTGTTCACTTTTAGGCATTTAGTCTTAAAATTTTAATTCCATTATTCAAATAAGAGCAGCTGAACTGCCAATCTGAAGCTGGTGCCTTTATGTACAAGGGATTTTCTGGCTTTGTTTTGTTTTTAATATCACCACAGACCTTTGATAAAACTATGCAGCTCTGGCAAGGGCTGCGCTCTGCCGAGACTCCTGAGAAAGCAAATTACCTTGACTGCATTGCAGAAATGCAGAGTTTACAGGTAATGTGATATTATATAATTAATCCCAGCATTTTCCATTCTCATTTGCTATCTTTTCATTGCAACTGTAATTGTAGTATAAACATTACTGTCATTTCCAAATGAAATCTAGTTGCTTGTGTTAGCTAGTTGAAATTTGATCCATACATCCTATTTATTTTACCATCACTGAAGGGAAAACCCCACAGATGTATAAACAGTTACACCACAACAATACAAGGGTTATAAATTTGTGCAAGTGAATGGAACAGGACCCAAAGCCCACTTCAAATGCATAGTGTTCTACAGTGCAAATCTTACCATGGTTGATTTTTAGATGCTATAAGTAAAAACATACTGCTCAAGTATGTTTTAAAACAAAACTCTCTTCAAAAATTAATCCACATGAAAGCCCAATGATACTGAATTACTATAAAATGCTCACACATCATGCATCACAAACAGAAATTAGGAAATTCAAGGTATTAAAGAAAAGACAGATCAGACTCAACACTCAAGTACAAACAAAGCACCTGCTACATAGAACAAACTCTCAAATAAATGGCTTTTTGTTACAAATAGGTCATTGCAATAAAGGCAGGCAAGTAGGGTGATGACACTTCATGCAGTATGTAAAAATACCTGGACTTTGAGTTTACGAAACGATGACAACATGATGGAGGAATGTAGAGTCTAAAAGGGAGGGGGAAATCAAGATAACATTCAACTAATGACTAGCATAAGGACACGGCTTCATTTTTTTTTGGTAGATAAATATTCCGTCACAGCACACGTTTCATACTTTCCTTTTGGCTCCTTGCTACATACAACAATTTGACATTATTGTTACACAAGCTACTGCAAGCAACAGACCTCCCCATGCAAAAAAAAGATTACAAATATCAACAGGAAAACTTAATTTGGTATGTATTAACCTTTCCAGTTAGTCTAAAAAAAAAATTTACCATAACCTGAAGGTCAAAACAGAAAGAAAGTTATCTGGATTTGGCAAATGACACTTCCTGCCACAGCATAATCAAGTGGCATTACTTAATTTAAAGACACAAACTCAATAAGGTTTTGAATGTAATTATTTACAACGATCTTTACTTTCAATTACCACAGTAAAAAAAACAGACAAGTAGCAGTTGTGATAGTCAGTATTTTCTGAGATGGCTAATTATGCATCTGTTAAGTGTATCTAACCCACTGAATTTTTAAGTGAAAATTCCCTTGCCTCCCCTAACGCTACGTTTCCCCCATGAGTACGCTGCAATCCCTGAAGCCGTTCATGGACAACCACAGTTATGTGCCTTTGTGCCTGCTGAAGCTAGTGCATATCTCTCGTGGCATTTGCATAGCTCGACGTGTATCGGTTGCAGCAGCGAGAAGGCAGCTTGCCATTCCATCTGATCCACGGTCAGCTATGGGAGCACAATGCCGGACTACGCTTGGCAACCTCCATCCACAGCATCTGCAGTCTGCTCCACCCCATTTTTCTACTGCCTACACTCCAGGGACAAATGGAAAAAACAAACTCCTACACTATCTTAACATGCAGCGGAAAAAAAGGGAGGAATTCATATCATTTCCTCCAATACTGGGGAAGCAATTATTTGACCCTCAAAAATAACATATTTATGAATAAAACAATTACAACCCCATAAATACATTAAGTAGATAAAAACATGGGAGCAAAGATACTAAGTTATTTGGATTACATTACTAAGGTTAGTTATGAATGTAACAGTTGAGAAATAGGAATTTCACAGCAAGAGGTACCACCCTGCCTCAAGAGATTGGAGGCTGCTCCTATCTTTCTGCCAAGCAGGAGAAAAATATGTGAAAAAACACATAAAAGACAGTCTCTGACATTCAGCCTTTTGTTTTTTAATAAAAAAAGCCCAACCACAAATACGTTTGCTAACTTCATCAACTATGGATCTCATAGAGCATAAAATCTAAATCTGATTTTAAAATAAAATTTCTATTTCAATCTGACCAGTACGGATGCGTTTTTTTTTCAACAGCAATAGAAATAAATTACTTCTTGTGAACAATGCAACCTGTTATCTCGGTTCAAGTATTTTCCACATC
Organism: Tringa tobata; assembly: GCA_033628505.1. NCBI lineage: Eukaryota > Metazoa > Chordata > Aves > Charadriiformes > Scolopacidae > Tringa > Tringa tobata. The sequence goes on from JAHREE010000125.1 coordinate 234,346, forward strand.
TTAACAATTTCATTACTACAGCTATAGATCCAGCAAACAATGCAGCAGAAAATGTACCATTTTCAATCTTCTGTTGATTATTTTTCTCTGCAAAATTTATAAGCAAGGCCAAATGAAGATTTCATGGAAGAACTCATTGCTAGTTGCATTTAAATGCATAGAAATTATAGGATGGGATTTAGTATTTGTTTTGAACAAATCTGAATCCCTGACCAAGGCCTTTCAGCGAATACAATCATCAGAATCTTCTGGCACTTTGCTGAAAACAAAATACCAAAAGAAAATGGATTATTTTTTTTTCCAGAAAGAAATAGAACCATTTCAGGCCCAGCTAGGGTTTTTTGCCTGCTTTCCCCCCCAATGTGTTCATTCGCCATCTCCAGACAACTGCTCTTAAGAACCTATTTAAATATGTATGAAAGACTGCTCAATAGTCACGTACATTTTAGACTGGAACACGTAGCTGTTTTATGACAAAATAGCTACTAAAAATCCTTAACAGTCAACACGGACCTGCCGAAAAAATGTAGTGAGAATCGCTTATGCTTTTCCTTAAATGTCAGGGCAAATCGTACCTTACTGGTACATATTTATGATCTAGCAATATAGATTTATATCACTGTGACTAGATAAGGTGTATACGGGAAATGAATTGAGAAAACCTTGACTGTCATTACTGTGATTTATGTGAACTTAGGAAAAAAAAAAAAAAAAAAAGAAAAGATTAATCAGGGGAGGAACAAATCCTGATTCTTTTACAAAGGAAACCATAGTGCTTGACCTATATACTAAAATGACACATATGTGAAATGAAGTCAGGCTGGGAGGATTTCTTGTAAATATCTTCCTGCTTGGCTGGACAACTCTGCTGTGCGAGCTATTGACGAGATCGTCCTTTCACACGGCTGGCTGTCTCCGGGAGGAAGGGTCTCTCCAGCCATCACCGAGCACCCAGCCCCTCCATCGCTTCCTTTTCTCCTCTCCCTTCACACACGCTCTCTTTGCTGCATCTCCTGACCTTGGACAGGGCTGGGGAGAGCTGAGGGAAGCCATTGCTGTGCCGGGTTACCGCAGAGCGCCGGGTTCTCCGTCTCCCCCCCAGCATTTCTCCCCAGGGGGAAGGGGGGCGACAGGGTTTTACCGCAAACCCCACCGGACAGGGGCGAAGGGAAGGGCAGGCAAGGCGCGGGGCCCCTCTCTCTGCCCCGCAGGGACGAAGATCCGCTGTCACTGTTATTTACTCGCCTCTTTATCCCCTCCCCAGGGCGCTGAATGAAATTCCTACCGCGGGTCCGGGCTGCCCAGGGCGGATCCCGTCGCTCCTCGACCGCCTGCCCTTTATCCGCGTCGCGCCCGCAGCTGCTCCCCCGCCCTTCCTTTCCCTCCCCTCCCTTCCCTTCCTCAGAGGGCCGCGGGGAAGGACCCCAGCTCTGCGGACGCGGCCACCCGAGATAACAAACCCCACGGCCGCCGGCGAGGGCGAGCGGTAGCCGAGGGGAGCC
>JAHREE010000125.1:235910-266829 GCA_033628505.1 Tringa tobata
AACAGAAGTACTTAAATGGAAAAAGCACACTTGCAGTGACATTGCATGGCAGCCCCTGGGACTGCCGGGAACTATTGTCTCCAAGGAAGAGTGTGACTCACAGCAATTTTAATGCATCTCGTCCTGAATGCACAGTATTTTCACATCCCAGATGCTCTCCTTTGGCGTGTGCATATTCATATCGAATATGACAGTACCATGAATACACAAGACCCTACTTGCACTGCATCTTCCTAACACCAAATGGCAAACCTTTAAAGCTGCTAAAGCAACCAAAAAAACAGAGTAACATAATACAAGTTAACCATCGGTTCAACCAGTAGATGCAACCTTAAGCTACATCTAAAAATAAATATTGATGTATTAGGATTCTTTTGAAGTGCACTTCTCATTCAATTAGAAAACCTTGTTAGTTTTTGAAATAGTAAGTAAGTATCTGGATACCCTTTACTGAGGCAGAAAAGGACACCGTGTTTGTTATTTATAAGAATATATACTTGTATTCCCCCTACAAATGTTAGAAAACCCTAGTACCTGTCCACAAAAGAGAAGAAAGCTATCGTATCTTATATATACATCATCACATCTCTCCTTGTGTTTTGACACAGGCAGACACTTGTTTCTAACAGACAGTACCAATTACTACCTTGGCAAAGTCACTCTCCAACATAATTGTAGATACACAAGATGTAATTAAAACATCTCCACTCAGTATAAAAAAAAAAAAAAACCTGAACATTTTCAAGTATACTAATGGGAGTTGTACATTGCTTCAGGGTTTTTTGGTAAGAGGATACTGGAAGGAGATTTCCAGTACCCTAGAACAACCACCAGAATTCCAAGGTCAGTTTACAAAATGCATAAACTAAATACAAATTTAACTTATTTACCAGTCACTTTTAAAGCCAAGGTCAAAGGTTTTAAAGGCCTGAATTCCCAAATAGATGTTACAACCTGTCCTCAGAAATCTCAAGAGCTACATAAAAATCAAACTCAGATTCTCATATGGCCTCAACTGACCTCTCTAGAGCTTCAAATTGCGATGCCTCTAGGAAATAACAACAACAAAAAAAAAAGATAAAAATAATAATGTCTAACTTGCAACAGTACATTGCCAAAATAACGCACCACCTTCTAGAACTCAGAAGCAAATTTTCTCATCCTAGAGGCCACCAAAATAGTTCAAGTGCACCATAAATCAGCCAGATCTCCCATCGCTCCCATACTATCTATGTCCTGTCTTCACCAAGGACCATCCCTCTTCAGTAGAGAAAACAAACTGCGTAAACTTCAAATTACAAAGAAAAAAAAATCAAACTTTAATATTAATTTAAACAGATTTCTAGAATGAACTATTCTCAGAATAATCCACCATTGGTACAAAAGTATTACAGTACTTGATACATAAAATACCTTAACATTGATAAGGAAAAAATCCATTTACATAAAAATAGCTCTTATAAAATGCACCTTAGGTAACCCCCCCATTTCCCCCTCAAATGGTGGCAGAACATCAGCAAAAGTGCTACAACGAATGCACCATTTTGCCACCTTTTTTTTTCCTTTTAAATAAAAAAATGGACTATTAGCTTCCATCCATCTGATGGATAACAGATGCAGAAATTCTGCAGTTCTCCCATGAAGTTATTATCACCTGTGCAAACCTTTTGAAGCAGTGAGTCTCTCTCTCTTAAATTGAGAGTCCTGCCTCTTGGAGCAAAGTTACATTCAACAGAGAGAAGCGTCACCACCGCTTGGCCAAACGCCTTCATCAGTCTCCCTGTAGTCTTAAGATGTCGAGACAAACAGGATGAAAGTACATCAGCATAATTAAAATTGAATTATAAAAAACGGATGCAATAAATATAAAAATAAGATTCTAGCAGTAAATTTCTGAGATTGGTTACTCTGTTAAGACTTCATAAAGCCATGAGGTATTTTCACTTCCATGAACGGAACAGCACGGTGAAAATTTTCAGCCCAAGAGTCTTTAATCTCTGAAGCCCAGAGGTCATCAGGATACTGTATTTAAAACACCTTTCGCGTGTGTAAACATTATGAAGGAAGAGTCTTTGATTTTCCATAATTTACTATACAAAAACTTGTAAAAATCCAAAGAATTGCTTCCAATTATTTGCAACAAATTAAACACAAGCTTGTTCTGCCCAACATAAATTAACAGGCTGATGGAATATTTTCTCCTGATTCCTCTATTTACAAAATACATTTATTTTGCCTTTACATATAAACAGGAAGCCAGGTCTGAAAGCACCGACATCCAGGGGGAAAGAAATCTGAACTGATTTATGATCTCCAAAAGGAAGACTGCAGATAGCCCTTTGGTAGTGGAATTTCCTTCTGCTGTAGACATTTCTAAACAAAGAACAAAGAAAAAATATCTTAATTTGTCATCTCTTCTCAGGAATTATGATGGTTCTTATTGCACACATTCAAAGCATTGCTAATAAAATGTACCAAAATTAATTCTGAAATGAAAGTACAAACTCTGAAGAGATCATATGTCTAATCGGGACAGCAGATAAAAAACAAGCAAATCACTGATTAAAAAAACCTGTTACAGAAATGACTCAGCGGAATCCTCCTCAACCTGCACATCTTCTCTCACTGGACTTCATTTATAATCAAAATACACTCTTCACTGAGAAAAACGTAGATGTGAGGTAAGAAAGAAGCAAGGTGCTTGACATCCTAACTATCATTAAGGTAATTCAGTAACTGAGAAGTTATAAAAGATGGGTTACACCACAGTGACAGGTCTGGACTCTCAGGTTTGCTGTGAGCAGCACCAGCCTCATTAGCAAAATGATGCATATATCAAATGAAGGGAGAAAACCCAAACCACTTGAAAATTGAACAAAAACATCTTTACCTCCAAGAATTGCTTGAAACGCATTAAAGAGCCCATCTGTCCAGAGCTGGTAATTGCTTCAATCCTGCAGAAATAACAGCATGTTTCAAAATCTACTTAGAGAGTTGGGTTTGATTTACGAGGGGGTGGGGAGCGAATGGCAAAGATTGGAAAAGATGGACGAGTCATTCAAGCGCAAACACTCACGAAGTGAAAACCAAGGATTATTTCCCATTCCTAATCACAGATCGCATACCTTGGGATATAGTCTTCTTGGATAAGCAACATCATTTTCCAGAACTGAACCTGATACTGTTTCATGAGCGCGTTGCCACACACCTACGGTACAGAAATCCACAAAGAGCAGGTTCCGGAACCGGGTTTCAGACTAGACATGACAACTTCAATGAACCTGTTCAGTATCAACCACTTAATATTTTATCCAGACATTTAAAGAAATATATCTACACCTACAATAAAAGAAGCAAATCCTCTAAATGCCATTACTGCTTCCACAATCACCTTTTTGCTTGTTGACTGTGTGGTGGCCACTGACTGTTATTCTTCCTCTCCTGCCAGAAATAACAGCCTTCCTTAATACCATTTGATGGAGAACATTGTGGTCATTTCCCCACCTTCATAACTGCAGTGTGGATTCATCAGCTTTTGTTACAGCCAGTTTACAGGGTGAATATCCCTCAAACTTTACCACCACTAACAGAATCCCCACAGTGTGTTTCACTTTGCACTTTCTCATTTCTACTTTTAAAGTTCTTTAGAAGGCATTTGATAAGCACAGAAGCTGCTTGGGTTCAACAGCATCTGTCTCCCCTGACTTCAGCCTTTAACTTTAGCTAAATCTCAGGCCTATATCCAAGGATATAGGATTAATATACATCAGGCTCTGTCTTTTTCAACCTGAAAATCCTGTTTTCTGAACTAATTCAGCTGGGAAGGCCACAGGATCTCATTGCATTGTACAAACTGATGTCAAGAACTCAGACCTTATAGCACCATGCAACTATTTTTACGCTACCAGGAACCTTAAATGGAACTAAATCTAACAACAGAAGTTGCATGTATGAAAACTTCAGATTTTAAATCATTCAGCTCCAAAGCTGTATTTGCACAAATGTGGAAATATTTACATTCCTTTCTGATGGAATAAGGACAAGTTAAAAAAAACCCTGCTGTTAAAATGACAATGAACCTCACCTCAGCAATCCCTTTAGAAACTAAAACGTTACCAATTTAAGATCCCTTTAGCTACCAGTAACCCACATCGCTTACCTCCAGAAAATCAAGCAGCAGCGTCGCCGTCACATCAGCCAGAGGCTCCATATTCAACATCTGCGCAAGCCAGCGCCACCCATAGTTCAGCCCATGAGGATGTGGCTAGAAAGCAACAAAAAAGCTACTCGCCACCTGTTTTACGTCTTGCAAAATGCTATTATTAAATCGGCAGTTTTCTGATGTACTTTCTTCTTTATAAAGTTATTTTACAACAGCCAAATGTAAAAGTTTATCATTATGAAACTGTAAAGGAAGGAAGTTTGTCTACACGACAAACTTCTTTGTGTTCCTTTGTTCATTATGGTTATGACTATCTCCCTTCAAATATATTATAAGCTGGTTTAAGTTCAGCCTTAAATACGAATCAAGATTGCAATACATACTCTTAGGATAGTAACAAGGTCTTAATTACAGTTCCAAACACACATACCCCTTGTTTGTTTCCATAAGGCCACCGGAGTTGAATGATAGCAGCATAAAGACGAATCAGTCCTGACATCCGTTTAAGAAAATGATCTTGTTCTTCCACTTTAGAATCCTTAACCTGATATCCAAGCATCCTAAGCAGGAGAAGACATTCCAGTATTAGTACAGCAAAACACAATGAGTCCCTGCAGTTCTCAGTTTACTTTAAGTCAACTGTATTGAGAACAGAGATACTCTAAAACCATACAACAATTATTGCGAAGGCTGATCATTACTCTCTGGACCATACGTTCCACTATTTTATACCATATAGAATATTTAGGTTTTGTATTGGATATTTTCAACTTAAATCAAACTATGGCTATTGACTGTTCTTTGAGAAGGACGAGGATGAAGCAGCAGAAAAGCACTTCCAAAGCTGAAGGACACAGCATCCTCCAGGGAAACAGAGTCAGGGGAGCTGCACACTTGTGAGTGAATCTCCAGAGTCTGTGCCAGCATGTCACTGTGCCCACATCATCAGAGATGGGGAAAAGTGGGGCTCACTTAGAAAAATATTCTTCACCCTTGCAGGGTTCATGCTGAAGAAGTACAGTAAGAAACTTACCTCTGATACTCTTCCATAGAAGTCCCCTCTTTCAATGCAGGGTAAAATGGCACAGAATAAGGGCACTTTTTGTGCAGATGAGCTAAAAAGAGGTCTCCAACTCGAGGGTGTATTTCCCAGATTCCTGAGGCCACCACAGCAATTGGGAAAGCTGCGTCATGGTGAGAAGCTACTTCTTCTTCACCTTGGTTCTGAAAGAGGAGGGGACGAGGAAAGTCAGTCCCTACCCCTTCAAGCCATTTTTCAGACAAAAAAACTATTCCTTTTTTGTGTCATTATCCTTTACTAAAGGATCCCAACATTTCCATGTCTCTGTAGCCAAGTCCAGAAAAGCTGATGAAACCACAGGGGATGACAATAAACTTTGGCTCAGGATAGAAAAAAGGGGTTAGTGGATAGAGGCAAAAAGTGCAAGGCTGCATGGATATTTTCACTCCAAACAATCAAACATTCAGAAATCAGTCGCAGTTTTACTCCATGGGCTGATTTTTGCATCTATTTGTCACAGAAAGTTTCAAACAGCCCAAATTTAGCAAATAAAGAACAGAGAAAAATACTGCCAACTTCCAAAAGCAACTTAAACAGTGACACTTCATTTCTCAGGATGGTGCTAACTACAATTTTGTTCTCAACAGTTGAAGACAAGAGGACAGTGTCCAAAAGAACTTCTTAAAGCTCTAGCTACCACCCCAAGAAAGAGAACATTTTCTCACCACAAATTTCTCCGCAAGTTTGTAATAAACAAAATCCAGACCCTGTGGATGCTGCGTCACTGATACAGTTCTCCCTCCGCTCACAACAGACTTTCCAGAGAGCAGGTTATTGATCTTATCAAATATCTCTCTCAACTTAGAGCCTGCAAATATATAAAGAATGTATGGAGACAGAAGATTAGGAAACAGGAGACAAGCCTTAACCAGATGACATCTCAAAAACTAGACCTACACCCTAAAGGGCAAGGCACCTCCAACTGCATGTTTGCTTCATCTGATTAAAGAAAAACTTAATCATGATGAAGTAAGATGCCTCTGAGGGAAGCAACAGACCTTCAAAACATAAGCAAACACTGTGTTGCAAAGACCTGGACTGTGTGCAGATCAGTTTCTGCCGTAGGGATAATTAGAGAAACACTGGATATGTTGTGTCCTACTAAAAACTTTACAGCAAAAGGCATTTCAGTTGGGTTGGGTTCTTGTCATTTTCCTGACCTGCTATTCTGGAGATCTGGCTCACAGGGATCGTAGCTGCTTTCTGCAAGTCTGTTTTTATTTTCTTAACCTGCAGAACAAACAAACAACTATAAATAAAAACAATTCTAACTTAGCAGCCTCTATTAATCTGCTCATGCAAACTATCATAGTAGTCTACTTGTCTGTAAAGGTGTTTTGGTTTTGTTTTTAATGAAAGCTGCTCTATTTCCCCTAGAAATCAAGGTAATCACTCTTCAGCAGTATTAATCATTTGTTCGTACCTCATTGTTGTCTTTGCAGTTGCTGATTCCACTGAAAGAAGCAACACATTGCTCAGCAGCATCTTGAAGCTGCTGGTACCACTGCATGGTAGTTTCTTCTGCCTTGACTTGAAGTCCTGATATTAAAAAAAATAATAACAGAAGACTAAGACATACCTAAAACTCCAGTAAACCTTAAGAAAACTTTTTTTAAAAAAATTGCAAGGAAATAGCAACTGCACGAGTGCTTTTTTCCCCAAGAGGAGTTTTAAAAGTTATGTTCATAAATGTACTACAAGTTTGCAAGCTATACAGGAGTCTTCCTTCTTCAGCTCAGTAGCTTATATCTGCAGGGTATCTAAACTTATTCTCAAGCAGCAAGTCACCTCAGTGCTCTCTGCTTGTATGTTTTGTCACATCATGCACGACCCGTCTACACTCCCAAGAAGGCACAGTGTTATTCTCTAATATTCCAGTATATGGCGTACTGTCTAGGAAGAGCAAGTTTTGCTCCAGTTAATACAGTCAATGTATGCTGTTTCATTTCTAAAGTTTGCCACCAGCTGTCCTATATCCTCTACCAATTTGCTACTTGTGCTAAAAGTAAAGGCTTTGAGAAGGTACGTCGTTACAACAATAAGATTCCAAAGTAGTATTCACCCTAACAGTAAAAGAGAAAGATAGGAGGAAAGAAGGAAGTTTCCTTCCTGCAAGGAAGGAAAGAAAGAAAATTAAAAAAGGGGGGAAAAAAAGCCATACCAACCTTCCTTCTGCTGCTTTCCACCTGACTGCTGGGCAGGGGCAGGGGTCTGAGCCTTCACCTGCTCTTTTTTCAGTAACTCTTTCTGCTTCTGTCTCTCTTCCTCTTCATCTCTCCTCCTTTTTTCTTCCACAGCTGCAGCGATTTCTTGCTGCATGCTGGATATCAACCCCCGCATCTCCTGCAGCGCTCGTTCAGTGTTGGCCACATCTACTTGAGTAGGGAAACCTCTCTGTCAAGAAACAGGGGGTACAATCACATCAGTCTTTTGTTCCGTTATCTGTGCACCAACGGCAAGAGCAAGGAGCCTTTGAAACATTAGCCTTCAGGTAATCTGGGAACCAGCTACATATTTTATCCTCTTTAGTAAAAATATCTTTTCCTCCTTTCATTGTATATTAACATTGGTCATAACATTTGTAAATACTGTTAGTCCATGACTAGATCTCACAAGATCTTGGAAAACAAAAATTAATAACACACTTTGATAAGTATGAGGGAACCCCAACACAAAGCCTAGACAGCTTCCTCTGCAGAAAGCCAGCTGTGACAAGCTGGAACAGAAAATTAGCCTTATTATAGTGTTTTATTTTTCAAGGTTTGTATCTCACTTTTATACAGAGAAAAAAAAAAAACCACTTTAAAGATAACTCAGTTACTGCAAAAAGCCTTATAAGAGAATGTGTTCGGTATTTAACAATTTACAAACCACTCTGCTTCCACGGTTGTCTCAAAAACGGACTTTACAGCATCAATAGTTTACAGTACTCTAATATCGAGTCTTTCTCCTGTTGAAATCCTCATACATTTTTATAAGCCATTTTCAAGAGAACAGCTAAAGTGCCATAGAAAAGAATTCTCCTTTTAAATTGGGCACTTTATGGGATGAATATCTAAAACCATTTTTGTGACACCTTATTTAATGGCCTCATAACAAGCTGCCTTTGAAGACAACTACAGGAAGCTTTAGGAATGAATGACAACTAAAGTTAAGAACAACCCTAAAGCCTCTACCTCACTCGTGGTACGGATGAGTCCTGACACCAGTCCACAGATTTGGTTGCCACGATTACTGTACGCAGAAAGATCAATTCTTGGCAAGTCTTTGTGTCTATAATTGGGATCAATCTGCTGGTTCAGCTGCAGCACTTCCTCCTGGATGGAATAAAGGCGACGCAATCTTTCCTGGCCCTCTTCCTTACGCAAACGCTCCAGCTCTTCCTGACGCTGCCTCTGCTGCTCTGCCTCGCGCAGTTTTAGGTTTAATATCTGGGGAGAAAAAGATGGAAAATACTCAAGTGAGTCCAGCTTAACAGGCCCTTCATGGTCTGATGGCTCTAGCTTTGCAGATCCCTCCTGCTCCTACAACACATGTGGCTTTACTGTGTTTCCACAACAATGCAGTAGATGTCTAGAGCAGCACCAGAAAATACATTCTCACGCCAGGGGTGCCAGGCAAATACAAATAAATCAATTGGTCTTTCCAGTTCCCACTGAGTAATCATGGTCTTGTATGAAAGATAATTCTTACAAGTCTCAGACCTTTGCTCGATGTCGGTGTTCTTCCTTCAACTTCTCTTGCTGTCCCTGAGCCTCCTTTGAACTACAACAGACAAAGACAGAAAAACTGTATTCAAGACATGCACAAGACAAAATGCAAACAAACACACAGCAAGTTACTTTTAAAATAAGCCATACTTAAAGGAACTTTAACTGTCACAAATACAGTCATTTGTAACCCCTGAAATCTCAATAGTAGCCAGAGATCTACTCTGAAAGACAAACAATAGCACAATAGTTAATGTAAGAATAACAGTAGGTGAGATGTTCAAGCACAAGTGACTAGGATAGAATTGTCAGGCACAAGAATTAATCCTCACGTTGACTAAATGCTGTAATATTTTAAGAATACCAGAGCCAATCTCACCTCTTCTCCATTACTTCTTGCAAATCCTGGAATTCCTGATGCTGCTTTAGCTCCTTCAGTTCATCAAAGCGCTTCAGCTGTTCACTTGCCAGGTCATACACTGCCCTCACCATCTGCTCCTGCTGCTCCTGCCGCTGCCTTAGCCCCTCCTGCAGATTGCAGAGGTGCCAGAAGCACCACAACGTAGCAGTCACCGGAATTTGGACAGACGAAAATACAAATTAAATTGACCAAAGTGGGCCAACATTTAGCATGATTTACTGTCCTGCTACTTTTACCAGGGCATTGCTACATCTGGTTATGTAGCTCTCCTCCAATTCACATACATCCTCAACGTTTTTTTCTTATTTTACCTTTCCTTTCAACCTGTGCATCTCTTCGTACATCCGAATGCAGCCTTCAACTTCTGTAACTTTAGATGGCAGAACTGCTGAAAAGAGTTCTTGATCCATTTCCAGCAGACTAAGATCTTCATTTCCCTGCATGGTCAGCATATAAGCAAAATCAGGAACCGAAAGGAGCAACTCATGGAGGAAACCAGGTAGAACAAGTCTCCTAAACTGCACATTATTTGTAGAGAAACAGAAAAAGGAGTCAACCAATGCACAACTTTTTAGAGTAGTTATATACCCCAGTAGTAGGGCCTCACCATTTTGAATATCCTCCAGCACCTCTGTGACGTTGGGATAATTACTTTTCCCAATTACTAAAATTGGCAGCAGAGATACCAAGAGCCTATAGGACATTCACAAAGGCCAACTGTCACCTAGAAAGGCTGAACAGGCTCCCCACATTCTCCTAACACTCAGTGAAGATGTTACACTGGAAGAAGCCAAGACAGGTTTATACTTTGAATCGTTCTTCAGAAGGAGTCTTCAGAGTCTCTCTTACAACTTTCATCAGATCTTGCTGCTTTATTAAGATCTTTTCCTCACAATGAATTTCTTAAGTCTAAATGAAGCCAAGATGCAAAACTTTGCTGCTCAGTATCACTGTTTGGATTGGATATGAGGAAAAATTTTTACACTGAAGGGGTTATTAAGCGTTGAAATGGGCTGCCCTGGAGGTATTTAAAAGACAGGTTGACATACTGCTTAGTGACATGGTTTAGTGATGTTTTTTTATCAGAGTTAGGTTGATGGTTGGACTAGATGATCTTAAAGGTCCCTTCCAACCTAGACAATGCTATGATTCTATGATTGTTAGATGGTGAAGTTATAATTTAACACACAGCAACAGACATCCGTTTGCAGTTTAGGTGCTTCATCAACTTCATTACCTCCATAACTCAACTGCTCATTGCCCAGATTCCTACTCTTTTGCCTTGTAGAAGAGAGCCGTAGCACTTCTAAGTCATTCAAAGGCTCCAGAGAATCTAGGGGAGTACTCACAGACCCCTACAACAGGCGTGATCCTACTCTGTGACCTTCCCTCCACATGGAGGAATCCATGTGGCTAATCTATATAATCATACAGTTCCAACTAAATTTTCCTTAATTATGGCGGAAAAGGGAGTTTGCTTTTAGCCTACTATGAAACACTATTCTATGAAAGCCTTGTTAATACCAATTTTATCATCGCCCATTTATCCTAAAAAGTTGAAACTAAGCATGTTTTCCCCTCCCCAAATTAACGAAGAGCAAACCAACCTTTACCAGACAATTTCTGGCTGCGAGTTTGCATGTTTTTTCTCACAGCTGCTCACACACGGGTTATAATCAGAGACCTACCTTGGTTTCACTTGGCTCTGTAGACAGAAGTGGTGAAGAGCCCCGGCAGCTCGCAGACGTGATCTTCTCCAGAGACGGTGACCGGTTTGTGAGGGGAGGGGATTCTTTCGGCGTTGAACTTCTGGAGGGGAGAGTTTCTGGGGCCGATCGCCCAACCACTCTGTCCAGGACCCAGCCAGAATATGGCGACAGCACAAGAGGAGACATGCATCCTTCCAAGATATCCTAAAGAGAACACATTTTCTGTGAAGGCAAAACGCATCAAGAAATTGATGAAAACATCAACACACGTTGAAAAAAACTCAGGCAGGTCAGCAGATGCTTTATAAGCGCCGATCAGAACTGTATTTATGCCTTTCTTTCGCTCTTTTTTCAACACCTTTTCCAGGCTCCCCTACTTTTGTAAGACAGCCACACTTCAACATTCTCCTGTCACACCTCCTCCTCCTCCTCCTCCCCAAGCCCCCCACCATTCAGCCAGTGTGGAGGAGCAGAGGGGCCCAGCCGCTGACAGGCGAGGAGGAGCGGGGAGCAGAGCCACCACAAGGGAAATTGATGCATTTTCAGCCCTGACTGTTAACAAGACAAGAAGCCGAAACCACTGGGGCAGCACCGGAGGGACGAGTCGCGGTTTCCCCCCTCAGCCGCCCACAGGCCGCGCAGACCCGCTATGAGGAGCAAAGCGGGAGCCGTCGAGGCCCGGGGGCTACCAGCCGCCCGGGGAGCGAGCCCTCACCTCATCCCGCAGCCAGTGGCGGCAGTAGCTCAGCCGGCCCTTGCTGGAGGTGCGCAGAGCCTCCAGAGTCTCCCAGCGCAGCTCCCGCGGCTCCATGGCGGCGCCCGCTCCCGCCGCGCCCGGCACCGGGCTCACCCCGCTCCGCACTTCCGTTTCCAGGGCGCCGGCGGCAGCGGCTTCCCGCCCTGTGCCGAGCGGGCCCCAAGGGCGGCGGCTGACCCCTGGCGGGCGGAGCCCCATCCCGCCCCTCCCCGCCCAGAGTGAGGGAGGCGGGTTCGAGTCCCGCCGCGGCCGGCTCCGGTGGAGAAACCGGCAGGTTTCACCGCTTTTCCCCTTATTTTGTGTATTCTCTCGGAGGATCCCCATGGGGGAGGGAGGGCTGCAGCATTTATCCCGGTTTGCAGAGGGAGGGAGAGGCCACTGACCGCAGAAGACAGTGAGGAGCACAGTTGCCTGCACCAAGAGCCTGGGATGTGTTTGGTTTTCCAAAGGGCGGGCCAGAGACCTGTCCTGGGTTCAGCTGGAAGAGAGTTAATTGTCTTCCTAGTAGCTACTGTGCGTTTAGCTTTAGTACAAGAATAATGTTGATAACACATATTGTTTCAATTGTTGCTAAATAATGCTTATATTAAGTCAAGGCCTCCCTTGTCCCCCTGGGAGGGTTGTGTGTGAAGCACCAGTTGCTGCTTAGGGTTAAACCACAACAAGACCCTAGACACAGCATACAGAAGAGGAAATTCCCAACACAACCAATTAAAACAGCATTTATTGTTTGTTTTACCATAGCACCTTTAGGACTTTTAAAGTGTTAAACACACACATGCAATCACAGAACTCTCAAAAACCAATTAACTTAGAAAAACCTTTATGACAAATACTGCCCAGTGACCCCATCGCACATAAATAGGATATAAAAGAGATAAAAAGAGTATTTATTTTTGCCCCCATAAGAACCATTTACTGGAAAGTTTTAGGGACTCAGCACAATGAAGACCTGATTTTCCAGGAGAAGGTGCAGGCTGGTTGGATGAAGAAGTTGAGTATCTGTAGCTGCTCTTTAATTGGTTTAAGACTAAGTCAGTATTTCACACACACCCTGAACTCACGTGGCATTCACAGCAAGACCCCAACTGAAGTGCTACCGAGGTTAAACCGCAATCTTTCCTTTGAATTCAGATGGTTTTGGCTCAGTCCTGGGCATAGTTAGGATGAGGAAAGCAGGGCGAGAGGAGTAAAGCAACATTAGCATCACACTCGGAAACAAAGGTGAGGATCAGAGAGTATACAAGAATCAAGTAAAATTAAAAAAAAAAAAAATAAATCATTATTTCTGGTATAAAACTGTTTACAAACACTGTGGTTGTTCAGGAGATAATCTCTTCTAAGTATAGAGTCCAGGCACTTAAGCTATTTTCAGCTTCACACATCTGGTGGGTGGACCCTCTCCCACCATCCTACCGTTCAACGTATCAATACAATGTTCAATAGTTTGAAAAAAATGTAAAAAACTCCCACAAACAAGAAGCCCCACATGATCTCCCCAACACAGAAACAGAGTGAAAAAAAGAAGCATGAAAAGGAAAAGAGCTCTTATAAACATTAACATGCTCAACAAACTGCTGACAGGGGTTAAGAGCTGAAAAGCTTGGGACCTTACAGGATGAAAAGGACCTTTTCTGTCATGTGCAAAACCACGTGGTTTTGGGGCACAGTTTATGGTGTAACGCCAACCTCCGACACCAAACCAGTATTGCCAAAACCCTACACCGAGGACGGACACCACCATCATGTTCTTGTCTCACGCTGTAAGAAAAAGAGGAAAACTTCTCCTCATAGTGACCCTGAAATGCCAACCTACTTTCCAAACACCGTATGGCTTTGAAATAGGGCTCCTTCTGTGCTTAGAAGCTGAGGTGCGGGGAGAGGGTTGTCCTCATGGAGAAGAACGAGAGCGGCTGGGGGAGCCCAGCAAGGCACTTTCTCCAAAAACGTTGGCATAGGAAGACTTGAGGAACTGGACGTAGTTTTGCATGCTGCGGTTGGTGCTCTCCGACTGCTCCAACCGATCCTTTAAATCCTGTAGGCGGCTTTCGTACCGGCGCTCTGCCTGCCCAAAGAAGCACAAATCACAGGCTGAAAGACAGCAACATTCACCCTATTCACAGAAAAGCTGCTCCCAAAACATGCTGAGGACGGCAAGAATTAGCACAGCAGTAGATGACATTACCCTAGATGGTGCTGTGATATTCATGATTTGTTCTGCTCATTTCCAACTCCATTCAGCAACCCGCTGATAGAAACAGGAAACGACACAGCTAATCAGCGTCAGGCTTTTAAAACTGATTAGCTGTAGTTATGGGGAATTAAACACATTCTTTTCTGACAAGCAGCTTGACCTGATCCATGTGCCAACCAGATTGCAAGTAAAACTCAAGTAAACAAGCAGGGCAAACAGGACATCAGGAAAAGATTTCCCTTCTTTCTTCTAGAAGAAACCCTTTCCTCTAGAAAAGAAATTGCATTCTCCCCCAGAAAAACAAGCACAGTAAACGAAGCTGATATCTGTCCATGACATCTGATGCAAATTTGATTGTAAGAAAGGTCTGGTTCTTTTCTTACAGACATGTAAGTTTAGAGCAAGTTCATTCCAATCGTTGCTTTAAGTAATAAGCAAAGGAGAGCCTGCATTCCTGAATTAGTGACATAACCGACGCGTCATATCACACATCTCTCATGGACACACATCACAACACTTCATGTTCAGACACAGCTCTGTGTGACTTTTGCAGCAATCTGTAGGACCGTGACACTACCAGCAGAGCAAGAGTGTCCCTTGCAAGTCACTCACATCGTCTTTGCTCCGGCGCAACTGGTTCAGCTCTGTTTTATTCCTACTCAGCTGGGTCTCCAAATCCAACATCTTGGACTGGGCTACCCTCTCTCTAGATGCTGCTCGTTCACGAGTCTGTTCCACCTACGTGTGACAACAGAACAACAACTTTGTTAAAGGGTGTCTATTAAAGAATGATTTTTCCCTACCCCACTGCCCACAAAAGCCCTGTAAATTTAATTGGACGCATTCTCATACAGAAGTAGTAGCTCAGTTTTGTGCTTTCCTCTCTTCTGTTGCAAGCTGGAGCACCGGGTTCAGTTTTTCGATGGTTTAAGTACATTTTATTATTTGTATGTCACTGCACATGATGATTTTCATTAATTTGGTCATAGGCTGAGAAGCTATTTCCAGCATTCACGCTGTTCCCTTTTTACAGTCTGTGTAGTTTTGGGAAAATTCACACACACCCAAAATGGCTTACTTGTCTTTTGGCATCCTCAATGGCCATCTCCAGCTGACGTGCCAAAGAGCTGCATTCGCGGGTCTTCTCCTCTAACCGCAGCTGACACTGGTGGATCGACTCCTCACGTTTTGCTATGACCTGAAGGAATTCTATGTTCTGGGCGCTCGTTGTCTCTAGTTTTCTAGGTTAAGACAATACAGGAAGCAAACCTATTCATTTTAAATGGAGTGTGTTTCAGTCTGCCTTTTTGTCAGGTCCTGACTAGGCTGGGAATAAATTCTATTCCCCCTTGAAAGGCAAGAGCCTCAAGAAACACCTCTCCATTTCTCATCAGAATTTTAAAGACTGAAGGACACACAGAGTACTCACATACCCGCGTTTTACCAGACATTGTCACTAAAAGGAATTTATAAACATGACTAAAAACACTGTAATATTCCGTAACCTCAAAACTGTCAGGCTAGATTGGACCAGGAGCTGGTTTATGTGCTGTGTAAGTCATCATCCTTTCTAACAACATTCATAAGAGGTGCTGCAAAAAACTGTAACTCTCCAGTGGACAGCTACTGATTACAGATCCTTGTGGGATAAGCAAATGCACAGAATCCTGGAGGCACGTGGGGGACTGGAACAAGACTGAAGCTGTTTCAATCCCCTGAAAAAACAACAGGAAGAGGATGAAGTGGAAGGTTAAAAGAGCAAGAAAGCCTCATATTTCTGACCTTTCTAGTTCCTCCACCTTCAAGGTGAGCTGCTTTTTCTCCTCCTGGGCAGACTGATACCTCTCTCTTGTTATCTCCATTTTGTCCCCCTGGAGCTCAATCTAAAAATTACAGTAAGTAGTTACTTTACAGAGTAGTCAATACACACACACAACCAACCACCTAAAACGTATGCAGCTCTTCAGAAGGAAACATGTTCAATTCATAACTCCCGGAGAGCCTCAGAAAAGGAAGAGTGGATAGAAAAGCAAAGTGCTCAACATCCACTTTGCCGGTGTTTGTAGTTAATGTTTGGAAAGGTATGAGAAAATTCTTCCATACTGCAAATGAAAAGCAAGGTCTGTAAGTGCTTGTATGCAGAGCAGCCACCTGTAAGCACAGCAAAGCACATACATTAAAAGCAGCCACATACATGACAGCAACCCTCAAAGGCATTAGAGCCAGGAAAGTTTATAATTCCAAGACAATGAGAGAAAAGCAGTCAGATCACGAGATCATTTGCTGTGTGTCTTGAGGGATGGTTGTAGAAATCATGCCTGTCTAGAATTATCCTGCAATACCTACGCAGCCCTCCTGGGACAAAAAAACAGGAACTGGGAAAACAACCTGAAATCAGGGTGAGAAAACAAGGTGGAGACAGCACTATTAGCAGAAAACCACAGGAGGGAAAGCTGATAAGATGATGGAAGTAACAGAAGCAAGTGTTGGCATTAGCAAGTACTGTCACTGCTGCTACTCAAGTTCCAATAAGGTTCTGCGTCAAGGGATGAGAAACCTTTCAAACAGTAAGGATTGTTACCAGCTACGCCGCTAACTTCTCGCACAAAGACATAGCACACACCTTTATTTTGCAGTGCACGTTTAATCTTTTCAAAAAAGAACAGAGATGAAGTTTGAACCTTCCTGTGATTAGAAATTCATCTTGGTGTCAGACTTGTGGATTGCAGTGCTGCAGGTATTTTCTGCCAGTCCCTTACCCGCTGACGAAGATCTGCAATCATGACAGAGAGGTCCATGTTCTTCTTCTCGTAACTCTGAAGCTGGTCCTGACATTCTGCTAGCTGTGTCTCTGTGATCTTTAGGATCTCGGGCAGCTTTTCCAGTTCAGCAAGCTGGCTCTGGAACTGCTTACGTGCCTACAGTCAAAGAAGAGAAGATGAGGAACTTTCAAATGTTCATAAGGTCAAGAGTAAAAAAATTCTCTACTTTAATGAAGCTTTGTTAGTCTGCAACCATGATGACACTGTGTGGATATTTGGCCAGTGTTGGAGTTCAAAGCCTAAGGTCTTCTCCTACTCCAAAAGGTTTTCTCATCCATAGGCATTCCCTATGGATGGAGTGAAAATGAGTTAGTATTTTGGATCCTGGGCTTCAATTTTATTAGAAGTATGAGCTCTTTTTTGAGGAGAACTGTCCCACATCAGACAATGGTGTAAGCCACTGTTCTAAACCACTATTTCTGCAGCAAAGGACACACTAAGCAATTTAAACACTTCTGAGGAATGCCAGATAGTAAAAAAGAAAGCTGCTAAACGTTCAATAAATTTTGCAGAATGAACAAGTCCTGAGAAAAAATACTGGAAAAGGTAAACTCAGATAAGGTTTTTATTTCCTATTCACAGCCACTTTTCACTCCATTCAGAACATTAAGATATATGAATATCTACAACATATCAATCAGTCTTTAGAGGAATAGTTACCAGTTCAATCTCCTTGTTCATTTCATCTTTCAGTGTCCTGTTCTCTTTATCATACTCCTCCAGCTTTGCTGCTGCTTCATCTGCTTCCATTTGGGTCTTCGTCACCTGGACGTACCAAAAAACCCACAAACTTTAGTTATTATATATAGTTTTCAATAAGTGTGCAGTGCTTGGAGTAACTAAAACTGCTCAAGGATCAGCAACAAGAACAAAGAAAGGGTTAAGGCATTACAGAATAAACCACAACAGTGAAGGGAGGAAATACATTTGTGCAAGGGCAGAAGGTTTTGATAAAATGCCTGCCTGTGACTTGTAGGTTTCTATCATCTCTTCATAGCTCTTGACAGAGCTCTTGAGCTGCTGCACTTCCATCTGTGCTTGGTTCAGCTTTTCCTCCATTGGGATCACACTAGCCTGAAAAATGAAAACATCTTCCCTTGAGCACTTGGAAGTAACTGCCCAACCAGCTGTCTAACATTGTCTAGATTAAGAAAAAAAGACTTTTGTCATTTTAAATTGGCAAAACTTTCCCAACTTCAGTGAATTGCCACTTTATTGCCACAAATTTACACCAGCAGAGCACAGAGGTTTGGGATAGATGTGCAACCTTTCCATTCACCTGAGCGGACTGTGCTACTTGGATTATGGTCACTCCTTATTTGAGTCAATGCTTAACTTTCCAAGAAGAAAATTATGTAGGTCACCTACAAGATCAACAGTGATAAGAGAGATGACAGGAGAAATAGGGCAGGTTTGTTTTTTTTTTTTATTCTGGAGACTACCATTCTTTCTGCATCAGCTAGCTGTAAATTCTGTGGCCAGCAGCGTGAAGACATAAGGACAAGACTTAAGATCCCAGCTGGAAGAAACAGCATTTGGATTGGAGAGACTCCTAGCCAAAACATGGAAGAAACCCAGTCCTCCCAGAATGTTCACTTTCTTTCTTTTTGTCTCTCCCCAGTATACTCGCCTGATCATACTCAGGTTATGGTAAAACTGGTTTTAAACTAAACAACAGCAATGGTTGCAATTCAACTCTGTCCTCAGAGGCCAAGCAGGTTGTTATAATTTCTCCTTGTTTTCCCTAGCACTTCAGCTTCAAAGCCCTAGAATCACTCACCTTCAGCCTTTCATTCTCCATTTTGAAAGATGTGTTCTCTGTAGTCTGTCGTTGCAATCTCTCCACCAAAGCTTCTTTGTCCTCCCGCATCCTGTCCTCTAGAGTTGCCTGTTGTTCCAGCAAGTCTGCAACACGGCTGCCATACAGAAACAAAATTATTCCTTAAGTGACAAGAAAGAATAAGGCTCCTAACACTTGAAAATTAGCTTCAGAAACATGGCTTTTCCCTATCCTTTTATCTTCATCTTCCAGTCGTGTGTGCATGCTTATCTGTTACACTGTTCTACTGCCTCAATCTTCTTAGCTTGCTGGAAATTAACTTGAGTTTTCCCCTTGGAGCTCAAACACGTTGCCTCCAAGATACACAGGATAAAGAGCTACCTCTCTTTTGTCTCGTACCTGCGTATTTTTTCCTGCAGCAACAACTGTACTGCAGTGATACCAACACATTTATTTACCTTCACAACAAAATTGTCATGAACTATACTGCCTATCTCTTCTAATCCCTTCCATTCACATTTCTCAAACAGATTTCAAAAGAAGAATAACCTTAATTATTTCAAAGCATTACAAAATGGCAAAGGAATAGATCTTAAGGGTCAGCAAACCCTAAAAAAACATGTCTTTGCTATAGCAAGTCAGCAGCAGAAGCCATCTCTCTCCCTCTTGATCTCTCCAAACTGTGCCCTAGCCCTTAGGCCATGCTGGTTTTGTTTGGATATTTACAGGCAATCCAATTAAATTATTTAAATTAATGCAATTATTAAATTGAATTAAATTATCTTTGAACTTAGAACTAATCCCTACTCATGCCAGTTTCTCCACACTAAGTTTATTTTAACCTGTTCAACGTAACAATTTCCAGTTCGAGGTCACTCTTGTCCTTTACTACTTTGTTGCAGCGATTCCTCCAGGACTCCAGAGTGGACACTGTGTCAGCAACGTAAGTGTCCTATCAAACAAGAGGAATACATGAGGAAAAGTCACAAAAACATCACGGGACATGGAATATGCAGACAATACACAGAGATGCTGATATAGGTAAGCATGATGTGCGCAGAGACTTCACTAAGACTTTTAAAATACTGAGGACAAGTACTTATTTTTATTCTTCCTGCTCCTTCAGAGAGAGGGGTTCTCCAACACTACTGTCAGCCAACAGATGCAACAACAGTGAAAGAGGAATCAATCCTCTTTTGAAGGCAGATGAACTATCAGAAATACAAAGCATGGCTAAGATTCTACTAGTGGCTCCAGTCCCTGGAATTCTAGAAACAAGGCAGAAAACAAAAGTTCCATTCTGGTTTGTTTTAGTCCTAGCTTTTCTACTTTTTCTTGATACCCTTCAGTCATTTTCCAACAGGAAATTCCAGTGCACCTCTAAATCTTTGCACTTTTCTGCTGACTAGTTTCTTGATTAACAACCAACTCCATTCAGCATTGTCAGCCAAAACCACAAGGCTTTATTTTATTGGCTTTTGTCAACCCTCAGATGGTTCTGAAGAGCCAAGTGAAAAATCAGATCTGCTAGTTTAGAATGATCTAAGTTACTGCATGTCCTAAGTTAAGGACATGCAGCGAATATAGTGACAGCTGAGAAAACTGGATTTGTTCTAAACTTAGCATAAATGGGCCAAAGCATCAAGACAGAAATAAATCTCATTAGTTGAAAGCAGAGACTCTCCCCAGGGCTGCTCCCAGAAGTCAAAGATTTGGATGCATGACCTGAAATGAGGTCTCTCCTCCTGTATTCTCAGGTACCTTTTCTGCTAGCTGGACAGTCAATTGCTCTGCGTACGCTTCACTTCGCTCTGCCCGCTCTTTCTGTGCACGCATGGCTTTCTTCAGGGCCTCTTTATCACGGTCTGCCTTCTGCTTTAGTTCTTTCATCTGTTCCACGGCATGTTCCATCTCTGCCTTGTGCTGAGCTTCACTGCGCTCCAGATTCTGCAGTGGCACAGGGGGGAGCAAACACACACACGGAATAATGCCCTTAAACCTGTGTCCCCAAATCAGCAACTCATTTCCTACAAACAGGGGAGAGAGCTGGACGTAAACCCCCAAACTTCAGCCTGGAGCTAGTCGCATTTCACCTACACAATCCTGTCCTAACGCTGACAGACACATTAACACGACATCTTCCTTTCTTTCCAGGAGTCCTTTCTTCTTTCATAAGCTGCTCTGTAGAATACTAATTTCCCCACTTCTACTACTCTTTTGATCTACCCGAGAACATTCTCTTTATTAATTGAAATGCTCGCATATAATAATGTTGCTTTATACAGCTATATAGTTTAACAGAATTAAAGCTCTTCTAAACCATTAGTACATATAGGTTCACCATAACCATCACAAGATATGTTAAACATAAGAGTTTCATCAAGATAAAGCAGGGGAACTTTCGCTCCTCGTTAATTTTGTAGAAAGCATGCATGAGTGTGATCAAACACAGGAACCCATGGCACCATGCTTTTCCCAGAAAGCAAATTAAATAGTTTATGATCTGTCTTGATGCTTGACTAAACGAAAGCCATCTTTTAAATAATTATGCAGTAATTAACTTTAAAAAAAAAAAATCTAATAAATGCACATAGACCTCAAGGCTACGATTTTGCCTCATGCATCAAAACTGAAAAGCTTTTTCTTCTCTTACTTCATTTGAAAAGTACTGTGTGAATTAATGGCATAAACATCACCAGGCAACATTCCGGTCGACCAGACACAGCAGAATAGTTGGTGGGTGCTACTTCCCCTGTCAGCCAATTCCGTTCATGACAGTAAATGAAGAGACCGTCCCCTGGGACCACTGAAAACATACCCGTATCTGTACAGCCAGGCGGTTGTTCTCAGCCTCTTTGTTTCGCAGCTGCGCTTGTAAATGGCCTCTCATGGCCTCCATGGATTTGGAGAGTTCGCATGCTGTCTTTGCCTGGTCCTAAATAAGAAGCACCAAGATACACACCTTTTCCCTCGACAGGCTAACAGAAAGAACACTTTATAATATGTTAACAGTCTCAGATTTCTCCACTGAATGATCTCCGGCCACCTCCAATTTCCTCAGATGGACCCTCACAGCTCTTCTGCACCAACAAAATGGGGAACAAATGAGTAGCCATTTATTTTACATCAGATGTGAATGACTGGCCTGGAAGATTTGTTCTAGGGCAAAGCACCCTTCATATCTGGGCTCTTCCACTACATTCTCCTTCTACTTCCTAAACAGAGGAAGAGACTGGAGTGTGACATCAGGAAGCAACAGGATCTTTAACAGAAAGGTAATTCAGTGATAAGCCCAAGGGAAAGAGAACACTACCTAATCACCCTTGCGATGGATGTCTTATTAGCAGAATATGGAATCCAGAACTGTGTGGGAATAGGTAGCTGTCTGTCTAGTTTTATAAGCAAGCCAGTCATCTGATCCTTTAAAAAGTAATTGTCTGCAAATACAACCCCATATTTTGGGCTGTTTGTGCTTCTACAGAACTGGAAGGTGGAGCAGGGAGGGGAAAGCAGAAAAAGGAAACTACCTTTTCTGTCTGTATCTGAATGGTGAGACTGTCCACTTCTTCTTCTTTCTCCTGAAGCCTCAGCTGAAGTTCCTGGAAAACAAACACCACTCAGATTTTAAGTAACAAATATGTTTAGGTTGGCAGGTGGAGGGAAAGAGGTATAACTGCCTGCCTCCCGAGACCCTCTCATTCACAGCGCGCTCTGGTATCCACAGCAACAGCATCCTCAGCCCCAGAAAAAACAATCTATGTCTTCCTCAAGCAGAAAGCAAAACAGCTACACAAACATTTGTGTAGCAGGGCACAGGATACCCAGTCAAGAACGAGGACCCGACAGGACTCCACAGACAAAAAGGGGCATTTCCTATGTCTCAAAGCAAATTTTATAATTTCTATCAATGTATGAACTCCTTTCTCAGTTTACAGATAAGGAAATGAACAAAGACTGGTACCACATCACTCACTCATTCGCTGACAGAAGCAAATCTTCTTAGTGCTCTTCTATCTTTAAGGATAAACATACAGAAACAATAAGATGATTTCCAAACTGAAGAATTTTATCCTGACTGTCAGGCGTATTTTGATGGTAGATTTTTTTTTTTCTTTCCCACCCACAGAGTTTTCTTTTTAAAGAAAAATGTAGTACATTTCTTGCTTTGTACATTCAGTACCATAAGAAAAAATAAGCAGAATAATTTGTGCTTGAATTGAACAACATAATGAGAATAAGCTTAAGTTCTCCTTTGGAGCTGAAACTGTAAATCTTAAAGGTGGTCTTATATGTAGGTCTCAGTTGTGCTATCCCTATTCTAAGCCTCTGTATTTCAAAGGCTGTGATAATCTATCCACTTCAAAATATAGGTTTTTAACCAGAGGGGCAATGTAGTGGCTCTGATTACCACAAAAGCCAAAATATTTTTAATTGGTCGAAAAGACAGTATAAGACTTGATAGCTGAATACAAGACAAAGAAGAGCTTCTAATTTCAGGTATCTTTCTCTCTTTATCAGAGAAAGAAAGAGAGGTATATTTTGAGTTACTTACCATTTTCTCTGCATCTGAGTCAGCCAGCCTTTTCAGCAGAACTCCTTGACGCTCCAATATCTTCTGAGCACCCTTCTACAAAAGAAATGAATGAGAAAAATGGTTAACTGAAAAGTCAATTTTATACAGATTCTTTAGATGGAACTGGGCAAATCAACCATTTCCCCCCAGTTGCAGCAGTAATTCTCAGAAGATACCCAGGAGCACCAAATTTGCTAAGCATTTCCCATATCATCACTCATCTCAGAAAGCTTTTCCACTTCTCAGTCAAAGATTACAATAAGAAGCACAATACAATTTAAGGTCTTTCAGAGCTCTCTCACTACTCAGTGAAAGTCAGGTGGAAGAACTCAGTCCTTTTATCCAGTCTCACTGGTGGCTAAAATAACCATTAGCATTGGCCTGTGTTTGCTGAAATGGAACATAAACTACAGGAAGAATAGCAACTTCATTTCTGTATTGCTCTTACAAGCAATATAGGATTGTTCTGCACAAGCGGTACAGAATTGTATACAATTTCTCTGTTATTGCTCTTACAGGCTACAAAAATAAAGTTGTGAACATCCTTAGGCCCCCACTAACTGAGGCCACATCTAGTCCCCAGGCTTCAGGCAACACAGCTGTGGCAGTAACATTTCAGAGGAACACAATCAGCAGATACAGCTGCATCCAGGTGAGAAAGGGCTGGCAAAACAGTAGTACCTATTCATTTTAATGCAAAGACCTAAACGCTCTAACATCCCCACAGCAGAAAAGTCAGTCTTACTCTACTGATAGAGGCAGGGACAAAACAAAACTATCTAACCCTTAGGACACAAAGTCAACAGTAGGGTTGGAAAAAAAAAAAAAAAAGAAGATTGAAAAGCTCTCCAAATTCTGTTTCAGTTTTAAGACAATATAGACTCCTGTAATCATCCAAGGCCAAGCACACAGCACTGCTCACCTCCCGGTTGTGCTGCTCTCTGAGAAGTTCTCGCAGTGTCCGGTTGGTTTCTTCAAAGGTGCTCAATTTCTGGAGAAGCAGCTCTTTTTGCCTTGTCAGCGAGTTAATGTCTGAGCTGCTCATGTGTTTCTCCTAGGAGAAAAACCACCAAAAAAAGAGGATTGTTCACATGGAATGAATGTGTGAAGCCCACAGAAGCATGAGCGGTGCAACAGCCAGCATCACGTGCGCAGAAGGTGACTGGAAGCTGCGAGTAAACACCCCACTTCCAAACAAAACTAGCAAACACCTTAAGCATGCTAAATCCTTCCAGTTTTCCATACGTTTTTCTGGATCAGCAACTGTAACATTACATTTTTAAGACAGCCATATAACAGGACAATGTAGTAAAGGCGAGAATAAAAAAGGATACTTACAATGTTGAGTCTCCCAATTGTATTTTTCAAGCTATGGATCTGCCTGGCTGCTGCTGCTCCATCCCGTTCTGCCTCACTCAGCTTGGACATCAAACACTCTTTCTCATGCTGCAAGTAGTTTTTCTGCAGCCTGTAATGAGAAGTCAGCCATCAGAGAAACGAGAAGCTGTGACAGCTGTACCAGCCACTCTTGACTACAGTTGATTGGGTTAAAACTGATAAAAAGCCATCAAATCAGAGGATAAAAGCTGCAAACAAACACTACTTAAGATTTACACTCCTTCAGCATGGAAGTTGCTCTGATAGAAGACAGTAAGTAGACATCAGGAGCTCACTAGGCCCTCAGATATGAAACAGGAATTTTCACAGAGGGGATAAATTGGGCTTATCCCAAAGCCTGCACACAGACCTAAACCCAAAACACAATGCTGTGCTTTCCCTGGGCACTGAAGCCACACCAGAGATGAGGCTCCAAATGGCTGAACATAAAACAGGAAAGCACACCATGATACACAGCTCGAAGTTTTTAGCCAGAGCTTGCAATTCACAAAGTTTTCTGAAAAAGGGATACACAGTATTAACTTCCAAGTGATCTTTCTAAAGGAAAAAATAAAACTAACTCTCTGAAAACACTAGTGTCCCTCCGGAGACACAAACTTCCCTAATTCTTTAGATACAAAGCAGATGCAAAAATGTCAGACTGGAAGACCTTCAGGGTCACTAGGAAAAAAACCCCATGATTCAGTTGTCTTGGGGGCAGCCGCTCCTGTCTCAGTATGATTTTCACAAAGGCCAAGAATTCTTCTCTAGTTTTCAGATCTATGATTATTCTTTTGGTGTTGTACCAATATCATCACAATTCAAACAGCATCTCTTAACCTTGAAAATATTAATTGCAAAGCTAGGATGACCGTCCAGTATGTTACACAAGCCAACTGCTCTTAGCTTCCTCTCAGACTAGTTTTTTCCATTCCAATAAAGATGCTGGAGCCCTTCTCTGAAGTCCCCCTTCTAAAAGGTGACCCCAAAAAATCCAAGAACATCACTTCAGCAGCACTGCAACCCAGGGGACAAACTGCAAACTCAAATAACGTTAACAATAAAGGAGGTAGGTGCCCTGTAAATACCATTGCTTGCAGTAGCAATGGAGAACTGGAGCTTTCTTACACAGTCAGATCTTTCTCTTCCTTTATGCGCTCAATATTGCGCCTGAGCAGGGTATTCTCATGTTCTGTTTCTACCAGCTCTTGTGTGACCTCATTCAGCTCTTCTTTCTGCTCCTCAAGGAGACGCTTTGTCATTTTTTGCTGTTCCTCCTGTTTCTGCAGCTTGGCCTGATGAAGATATTGAAATAGAACTTAAGACAAACCAGGTGCTTTTAAAGTGATACACAGAATCCACATCTCACAGCAGTGAACCAGCTCTTCAGTGGCACCAAACAACAAAGGACCATGCTTTTTTTAAAGACAACGAGTCTTCACACTGTCTCCTCACCTCATTCTTCAACGTTCCCACCATATTCAGTCTATCGATCTTCTTCGCGTATTCATTCATTTTGCAGCAAGTAGCACCCTCCTCATCTGT
Organism: Tringa tobata; assembly: GCA_033628505.1. Classification (NCBI taxonomy): domain Eukaryota; kingdom Metazoa; phylum Chordata; class Aves; order Charadriiformes; family Scolopacidae; genus Tringa; species Tringa tobata. The sequence continues at coordinate 262,042 of JAHREE010000125.1, forward strand.
AGAGAGGTCACACAAGCGCAATACTGACACCTTTTGTTCTGAATCTGGAGGTGTCATGTCTAGACGGTGAGTTGGTCCCTGGTAGAAAAGCAATAAAGAGCATCAGCTTTTTTAGCATAAGGTTATAAACAGTATTCTAACCCTAACTCTGCCAGAACCACAGAATTCTGTGATTCTGTGAAACAGTATTCTAACCCTAGCTCTGCCAAAACCAGAGACCAGGTCACATCACCGCAACAAGGCTAGTAAGGGAAAAAAAAAACCACAACACATTTGTAAACAGCTCTTTCATTTCCATCAGGGAAATGTTAAGACTTCAGAAAGACTAGAACAGAAAAAGAAGAAAAATAAAAAATAACACGAGTTCAAATTCTCATCTAGGAAGAGCCAGGAACATAAAAGGCAAAACTATCAACCTGTGAGAAAGAAAATATTACACAATACTACACAAATGCTCCATGCTTCAGAAGAGACCAAGAACAGCAGCCCCTCGCTGTGCCTCCAGATGAGATCTTGAAGTGGACGAGTAAAACTACAATATACAAAGAAACGCGTCTGGCTTCCAGAGACAGAAAGGCACGATACAGACAGAAGCTGCTAATTATTTTCCAATTTTTCTATATTGAAAAGTGAAAGAGATTTACAGAATACACTTAAAATGGATGGTAGGTGACAGAATAGCCTTCTTTCAGATCAGCCCAGCTCCCTCACTACAGAACTACTCTCTTCAACCTTGGATAAACCTGAAAGTTTGCTTTAAAGCGCAAAATCAGCCATACCTCCAATCTGCAGGTGGACTCCCGGATGGATGTTTTGCCGGGGGGCATCCAGGGGGCCTTAGTTTTCACACGGACAGAACGGCACATGTTCACAGTATCCCCTTTAATTTTCTGTTTGTGCTTTTGCTAGAGAAAGAGAAAATAAATCACAGACTTCTAAAGAACTACTTACAATTTTTAGTGCTGCAAAACCAAATGAAAGTCCATTTATACAAGTATACCACATAGTTTTTCACATGATACATCCGATCCGATGAGCCAGCAGCCATCAGAGGAGGCTGACACCAGCCAGAAGGAAAGGTTATTGCACATTCAGTTGACAGTATGGCTAGATGTAGTAAATTCTTCTTGTTTATCAGGTGGCAGCTGTGTTATACCACTGGGATACCTGCACTTGTGATGTGACGAGAGCCTTACACCCAGCAGGGCAGGGTGGGAGATTGGGATGGTGGGAAAGGAAGTCTTCTCTGTATGGAGATACTCAAAAAAACCCCACAATACAACCCATTCATGTGAAGAAGGAAAAACCTGGGAGATTCCTTCTCCATCCCAATTCACCTCACAAAAGAGCACTCCATCATTCGACAACAGCACTACCAGAGAAAAAAACAGTGCAGTGTGGTTGGTCATGAAAAGCCCCTGAAGGGTTTTCCCTGCTTTGCAGTCAACTAATAGATCTGCATTTATTTGTATTGAACTCAGGTGCTTTAACTGGAAGAAAGTTAGTGGTTTTGCACAATTCTAACCTTAGAGAAAAATGAGATATTCTAAATATTCCCTACAGGCAATTAATTAACAGGAGGCATTGATTTTACCTATCCCGTTTGATATTTGCCATTAGCAACAAACACAATAGAGGGCTTAGAAATGGATGATCTGCACATAAGGAAGAACGAGCTAGCAACTTCTGTCATCTTTTGAGAACAACTGTACATAAACATCTAACTACAAAAGAGGATATGAGATAGCTGAAAACTCAGCTTCAGCATTGCCTTCTACCTACTGTGGATAAGGCTATGATGAGATCCCCTTTGCCGCATAGCTCAGCGGACTGAGAAGGTGATTAATGCCAAAAAATGGTTTGAATCCGGACTATTTTTTTCTAAACATGTTTATTTAAATACAATTAAGATGGAATTTGAAACGCCTAGATATTACCTTTCCCCAAACCTTTCTTACAAACCTAGCGATGAAGCCAAAGAAAAACCATTATCGAGACACAAATCCAGGAAATAAAAGGAAAAACAAAGTTCCCCCAAACCACACGACACTGGAAGCAACACTCCTCACAAGCACACACTTGAACATGAGAAGTAACTTTCTATATCATGCTTAAGTCATCTTAAACACAGAAGACGTAGTACTGAAAATTCACCACTGAATATGAATTCAAGTCTTACAGTTCTAATACAACGGTAAAACAGACCTTGAAGATTTTGTGGTGCTTCTAGGACCGTTCACCTTCCTCTTTGTAGCCCTTACAAACACCCAGCTGCACACTCCTACCTGGCATTTTGCAGGTGTGGTTTTCTGACCCTTTTTAATATGGACATGGACAGGGGTGTTTTCATCCACATGGACGTGCAAAGGGGGAGATGAGGAACGGTTCTTCATGACTCTTCTCCCACAAACGGGAAAGGGTAATACAATGAAAGGAAACCTGTGAATAAGGAAACTGGAAATAACAACATTTCCCTCTATGCCACAGAGCGACAATGGCCAGCCTTGGTTAAAGCCTGAGCTTTCTTTCAGTAGCATCTGCCATTTTGAATTGCACGCTATTTTGTCATGAAGTTAGGATCATATACAAGTAATTTCTCTGTTTCTGGTATTTTCTGCTTTTAATATGGTTATTAAAGACCAAATACAGTTGGATTGATAGCAGGCGCCTGTAAGAGTCATTAGCATTCAACAACTTAGAGCAAGTGAGCAAATCAAGGGTTCCAGTAACCAGCACAATCTGATTATGAAGAGAAATTCGAAGCTGGGGAAAAAAGCATTAACAGTTTAGCTAAGAAAAATCAACAAGAAACCATCAGATCCTTCCATCCTAGAACGCTAAACTTGTAAACTCTTTCATATGTGCTTAACTTTAAGTGTCTATTGGAAGTTAAACAAAAGCTGAAAAGCTTCTGGATCACAGAATTAACACAACATGGAAAAGCCTAGAGACACAAGATTAAAGTCATTGCCTTTGAGCTTGATGCTTTGGTTGAGACAATGGTATAATGCAATTGCAAATCTTCCAAAAATCCACCAGCAGCACTACTCTGATTCCGGCAGAAAGGTGGGGTTTTTTGTCAGCTGAGGTAAAATTACTTACAGTTATTCTAAAGCTTTTAGCTCTTCTTGACAGCGTGCTCTGTGCAGAGACTGAAGTCACTTCATTGCTGATGGATGAGGGACACCTGATACAGAAATAGTAAAATGAACACTAACAGGAAAAGGTGCCAATTTCTGAACATCCTCTTCCTTTCAAATTAACGCAACATGCAGGCTCAAACACATCAAATGTATGGACCCGGACAACAAAAGTTGATGTGTCCTGGCTTCCTCTGACAAGCACAGGATAAGGGAATGACCAAGATTATAATTCCTTATTTATTGATAATAAAAGTTTGTTTGAACCATAGGAAATGTTTTGCAAAATTATATATGATGTCTTTACCCAAACAGTTACAAACCTTCAAATTCTAACTGCAATTTTAACCAGTTTCATAAGGAAACAAGGTTTGAACAGTCCCAGGGTACCTGTACATCCCCTCCCAAACCCCACACCCTCCCTAAATTCTGCCATTATCGACAAGTTCTGTAAAACTTGACAGAAATGTTGAGATTCTAATTTTATACAGTTCTGCAGACTGAAGAGGTGCATCCAAATTGGCGCTCAAGCTGAAGGAAACCCAGCACTACTCAGACTCGTGTTGCAGTGGGGTCACTGTGTGTACTGGTAGGCTAACCAGTGTCACCCACTGAACTGGGAGTCAGCTACAGCGTGAGCAGCTTCTTGCCTGGAGGTACCTGGGGGACTTGGAAGAAATGAGAGGGAGGGAGGAGGGATTCCCAAAGGAATATCGGGGAGCAATGAAGTACAACTATTAGAGAGGCAGAAAGGCTTAGTTAGCTAATTTGCTACATAAGAACAAGAAGAATCCTGTGATGATACAATACTTCTGCTAATTTAGATCACTCTTTACAGCTCATTGGTTAATTTGTCGGCTTGCCAAAGTTTGTGTAATAACCTACTCTAAATAAAACAAATAATACTTCATCTGTTTTTAATTAGCACGCATTTAAGACAACACATAGCTATATATCATGTCAGATTTATGAAAATTACAGAGGTGAAGACACAGCCGCACATCCTTACATCCCTTGATCAGGAAGGGGAAGCGACAATTTCCTGAAGGACCGGGAAACCCCAGCTCCGAGCTACAAAACAACTCCAAACACCGCCGGGCCTTTTAATCCTCTCCTTTCCCAGAAAGGCTTCAACTCTCCCCAGGCCCAAGCCTGGGCATCGGCCACAGCACCCACCGAGACCTTAAGAGAGCTTGGGAATCACCACAAGTGAAACTCGAACGCTGTCACCCAGCTTGCCCTAGCAACAAGGTTTATTTCGAAAGTTTTAAGTAACTTCTTCCGCGGCTTTTCAGAGGGCCCGTGGCTACCTCAGGCCGGCAGGGACCTAGCCCGGCACCAGCCTCCTGCTCAACGCAGGCTCAGCCCTCAGGGGTCTCCCCGCTGGAGACCACCCCGAGGCAGGAGGTAACTTCTCAGGGCTGACACGGCGGGGAAGGCGCCGGAGGAATCATTCCCGGGGGGCTCGGACACCCCCACGGCCACACAGCGAGGGGTCCCCCGCCCTCTCAGGCCGGCGCTCCCCCCCCCCTCACAGGGCCCGGCGCGCCCCGGAACCCTCACCATGAAGGGCCGTGCAGAGTCCGCAGCCGCTGCCGCCTCAGGAGATCTTCGTCGGCGGCGTGAAGTCGGCGGGCGGCGTTGCAGT
>JAHREE010000125.1:276681-300107 GCA_033628505.1 Tringa tobata
CCGGGGCGAGGCGGCCTGCCTGGCTGCTAGCTGCCCGGAGGGGCTGGGTGGCCCGGCCTGGTCCCGTAGGCCTGCTGGTGAGGCCCAGGTGTTCCCAGACGTTTTTGCCGCTTCTGCTGGGAGCGGTGCCCGTCGCCACGGTGAGGGGCTGCGGGGGTGGGTGGGTGTTTAAACCAAAGCTGAGAGAGCTGGGGATGTTCAGCCTGGAGAAGAGAAGGCTCCGGGGAGACCCTAGAGCCTTCCAGTACCTGAAGGGAGCTAGGAGAGCCGGAGAGGGACTCTTTGTCAGGAAGTGTAGTGACAGGACAAGGGGTAACATTTTTAAATTGGAAAAAGGGAGATTTAGGTTAGATACCAAAAAGAAATTCTATGCTGTGAGGGTGGTGAGGCACTGGAACAGGTTGCCCAGGATGTGTGGCTGCCCCATCCCTGGAGGGGTTCGAGACCAGGCTGGATGGGGCTTTGAGTAACCTGGTCTGGTGGGAGGTGTCCCTGCCCAGGGCAGGGGGGTTGGAACTGGGAATCATAGAATGGTTAGAGTTGGAAGGGACCTATCTTTAGGGATTCTATGATCCAACGATTCCTGCCTGGCAATGGGGTGCTGAGCTGCGGCACGCTGGTGCCTTGGAGGGATTGGGGTTTTTAGCTTCCTGTGTGGAAAGAGAAGGCCATGGTTTTGCTGGTGTATGGGGTGTGGCTGGCCAAGGAGAAAGAGGACGCTCGGAGTCTGAAACTGCAGGACAGATCACGCGGGCAGGTCTGGGAGAAGTTGTTGTGGGTGGAAAAAGTGAATTTAATGCGATTAGCTTGGCAAATTCCTCTTTTGGGCATTTCTACAGTGCCTAGGAGTGACCTTTCTGATACTGCCCTGTCTAGTTAGAAAAAGCCAGTGGAGGAAATAAGACAACGGCAGAGCTGTATGTGTGCACACGCATGGATCACTTCTAAAATTGGAAATCTTTCAAAGAGTAAGCAGTTTGCTACTCTTCTCTCAAAAATGGTGAAGAGTTGGGTTATGCTTTTTCCCAAAAGGCCATTCAGTTTCCCCACACAGGTGAATCTTGTCGCTGTGACTATGATCCACCTGCAGTGACAGGAGGATCATTTCTGCCCTGAAACACCCCAAGAGTGTTCACCACTTTGCATCGTCACAGTGATTTGTGTTTCAAACTCTTTGAAGATGTACGAGAGACACTGGATGTGACGGAGAGTCACTAAATCTGATCTATGTAGTTGTTCTGCTTGTAATTAGCTGGGGCTTTGTGTGCAGCAGCTGGTCATAGAGGTCTGCAGTTATTTCCTGGTCTCGTGGAGCTGAAGTTGTGGATCAGTTCCTTGATCTCAAATAGGAAACCTCATTTTTGGCAACTGTTCTTGTAAGAATGCAGAGGAGTAAAGAGCACAATTGCCGTACTCCTGGTCAGTTTTCATTAGGGAACGTGGTTATGTTTCCACAAAAACACACCGAGCTTGCGACTAACAGAAAGCAATCAAAATATTTTACAGCATATTTTAAAATGTTTTCACTTCCCGAAGCTGCACAACTTACAGAGCCTTCACTTGAGCTCTAGGCACTGAGAACAATTAGGCTCCTGCAGTGATTACAGACTTACCGATTTGATGAAAGATGTTACTTGTCAGAAGAGGTTCCCGTATTTGCCTGGGAGCTGCTCAGTGTTTAATTGGAACATGGAGCATCACACATAGATCAAATACTGGGTTGAAGTAAAAAGCTCTAACTCGTGGACATTCGGGTATCACATACCTTGAAACGGGGTTTGCAAAATACTGATAGTGGATAGATACTTTTTGGAAAGAATGTGTTTGTGGGATTGGTTTCTAAATGCAAGGGCATCAGCAGTGCTCTTGGCTCATAATGCCGCTGCTGCATATATCTGCAAGGCTAAACTTTTTATAAACAATATTAGATGTTATATATGCAATTCTCCAAAGAATTAAAGGCTGCAACACTGCTGTGAATGGTTCCAAAGTAGTATAAGAAAAGGAGGACTTTTGTTTTTATCATGAAACTGTTCCTCAGCTATTAATAAATGCAAATGACTGCAATATTTAAATTTTCACTGTTTTTCTTTAAAGGTGCTGGTAGTGGCAGCATCTGGGCCCGGTGTGCAGGGGCACAGGGACCTACCAAAGTATCAAGAGGGCAACTGAGAGGGGCAAAATTTGGCTTGTGAGGCTGGGGGATTTCAACACAGCTCAGCCCTCATCCTCCTCACTTCCTTCTGTATTCTCCGTTGGCTCAGAGCAGCGCTCCAGCAGCTCCCAGAGGAGCCGGTGGAGAGGTGCCAGCCCCAGACGGCGAGATGTGGGCTTGTCCCACCCACGCAGGCATCTTTACTTGTCCCGCAGCCCACGATCCTCACGAACATCTGCCTGCGGGACTGGCTCTGCCTGAGGTCTCCTGTAACCCCTCCGGGGGCTTCAGCAGATGCCAGGCTTCCAGTTCCTGAGTAACTTGTCAGCAGAGGTTTATCTTGCCTGTTTTTTCAGTTTGTTTTTTTTTTGTTACTCCTTAGGATTGTGTGACTATTGCTTGGAGCAGCCCAAAAGCAAGTGTTTTATCACAGTAGCGCAGTTATCTTCATCTGATTAACAGCGCTAATACACATTGCTGTGAAATGCCATGGTACTGAGGCTAAAGCCTTGAGACATTTGAAACACGTGAAACAAATGCTGTGAATAAGAAACTTTACCTGGGGAACCGATTGTCAGGATCAGCCCAAATGAGCTTGATTTTGGTTTGGTTTTAATCTGAAGTACCCAAAGCCTTACTGGTGCATGAAAATCCCGTGGTTGAACTTGGTGCCCCACAGTTCATTTCCCTTTGGAAATATCAGTGCCACTTACCAGCACCTTTGGGCTCATCCCTGCTCCTGCCACAGCCACAGCCAGGCTGTTCCAGCAGCCTGAGCCCAGGCAGGCTCCTGCGAAGCACACCCCAGCCCTGGGAGCCTTACACAAACAATCCACAGAATGTAGCAGACACTTCAGTACGCTGCCAAAATGCCTGCACCCTCCTTGGGAAAGATGATCCCTAAGGCATCTAGAAAGCAGCTGACTTGTCCTTGGGGGTTATTTGGGACTGTTGCAATGCGGATGACTGCACACCAGCACTCGCCTGCCCTCAGCTATTCACGTGCGAGATCAAAGGCTGTGGGATATGCCCGGTAACACGTTTGGAGCAGCCAGGTAACTTGCCTTAGATCTTGTTATCATTCCTCCAGCTTCCCATTGGTCTCGTCGGATCGGTGAATACACCACATGCAGGATTCAGCTGCATTTTACTTCACCCACCCAGTAGTAGATAAAGCACAGCCAAAATGCCGTGGGCACGTTTTGCAAGAGCTCTCGCTGCCTTCACTAGCTGCAGTGACAATATACTCATGTTACTCAGTCTCTCATTTCCCTTCCTTTTAGAATATGCAGCAATAAACTCCATGCTGGACCAGATCAACTCCTGCTTGGATCACCTGGAGGAGAAGAATGATTATCTACACGCCTGCTTGAAAGAACTGCTGGAGTCCAACCGCCAGACCCGCCTAGAATTCCAGCAGCAGAGTGAGCAGCAGAACATGGAAACTGATGTGCAGGGATCACAGCCTCCCACCTAGTGTGCTGGCCACAGATTCCCAGTTGGTGTTGTTAAGGGGACATTTACTGGTCACCTATTTAACCTAAAACTTGAATAGAGAGGTACCTTGTGCCTGTTACTTTTTCCTTCCCATGGTCGTGTCCTGCCATTCATCTCCATGTTCTGTTTTTCTTGAGCTGTGTGACAGGGGCAGAACAGCACAGAGGGATGTAGGAGAGTTGGTTCTTTTTGCTCCCCACCATGAGCCTGGCACCGACACTTGGTCAGAGCCGGCTGTAGGAAGCCTGATGCCATGCAGGTTGTTCGCCAGCAGGCCCTCTTCACAAAGGAGAAAAATCATCTCTGCTCTTTTGTACTGTTAAATCCAGGCAAGGAGTGTTATGGCTCCAGCCTCTTCCCTCAAAAAGCACAGTGGGCAGGGGCTGTCCTGACTCCAGGCTTGCCCCCAAGCGTAACTAGTGACAGGCTTTGAGAGGGGGACCCTAGACCAGCTCCTGCCTTGAAACTACAGCTTCCCTGCTATTCACATTAACAGTGATATAAGAAATATTGGCAGATGGTCCCAGACGCCTCTATCCCCTTCTAAAAGCACCTGAGACAAGCTGCCAGGGTAATGCTTTTGACCGTTATAACTGGAAGCTACTAACTCCATAAGCTGCCATTAAGGACTCAGGTGTTACAGGGAGGCAGGGCAGCCAGGTTAGTCCCCACCACAGCATGAGCTTGGCAGAGCAAAGAGAGAGAGAGGGGTGTCCCTGCATGGGCTGTGAGCAGAGTCCCTCCTCTTATATTTGATAAAAGCACACTTGAGCATTCTGCTCTGAAACTTTGTTATCTAGTCAGGATGGCCTGGGGCCAGCACCGTGAAGCAAGTCCTACTGTTCTCCTGCTGTAGAGTTAAAGGAGGTTTTGTTGAAAGTTAAAGAAGTTATTTATAAGAAATCTGTTTTATTAAAATCAGTTTGAAACAAAATTTGTTCCTGAGAGTCTCCACTATGAGAACAAATTGTATTAAGCCTTGTAATAATAACAAAGGACCAAGATGCATGGTCTTGCCTCACTTGGGACACAGCGCGTGTCCAAGAGGGTGCATCTTTGAAAGGAAACTGAGAAGCAGAATTGGGCACACAGTCTCCCAAGAGAGAAACTTTTCCTCTGCCTGAAAAGGAAACGAGAGGAACTACAAAGAATTCTTACTGAAAAATAAGTCTGGATCCATCTGCTTCATGAACTTTGTCCCCTGGGGAAATCACGTTATCATCTTCTTTTGGGTTCAACAATCCAAGCCTTAGTCTTTCCACGTAATTCTGTATCCCAACTGTACAAGTAATAACCAACACCATCCTGTATTAGACACGCTAAAGCCAGGCTTATTTTATTCTTAAAATAAAAACAGCAGTAAAGTTGAAGGTTTTTGCTCTATTAAAAGACTCCGAAAATAAACATTTCCAGCAAATATCATATGTAAAGGGCTCTCCCCTTTAAGGCCACTCTATCTGGGTTTGCGCCTGGTAGAGCGTCTGCACCCAGCAGAGGTAAGACTGGCTGTCTCACCTTTGGCTAGGGAGGAAGGCTCTGCCTCTGCCTCCTGGCCTGCGTTTGCTGCCTCATTCTGTCCTAAACCCCCTCTGTTCCCTGGATCCTGGCAGTCATCTGTGCCTTCCCTTTGCCTGGCTGCATTGGCTTCCTCCTCCTCCTCCTTAGACACAGCGTGTCCCAGCAACTCCCCTTCGGCGCGGTTCTCTTCAGGGAGTGGGCAATCGGCACTAGCGGCAGTGAATTTGCTCTCTTCCTGTAGATTTTCTTCTTCTACAACCATGATTCCGCACACGTCATCAGTCACGCTGGCTAGGCTTTTCCCCTCTGCTACAGAGGTGGCCAGCTCGCCCTTACCCTCCGGAGACCTCAAAGCTTGTTCTTGCAGAGCTGAGAGCTCCGTACCCTCCTTCTCTATCCCACGATCATCGTTCAACTTCTTGCTGGTATCTGCTGTTGTAGCAGGAAGCTGTTTCGGATCATCCAGCAATTGGGAGCTGGAGCCCTGGGAATGCAAAGGAGCCTCGGGGTAGGCAGCTGTGGCGCGATGCCTCGCTGCCTTGTATCTCTGCAAATACAAACAAACCAAACGTGAGAGACGAGCCCAGCTCAGCTCCCGTCACTGCAGCAAGTAGCAGCTGGTCCAGGAAAACCTGTACAAAAACGGTGGTGAGTGGCAGCTACAATCTGCAGGGGCACGGCTTGTCTCAGCAGCTCTCCTGGCCTGGCTGCTGAGGCTTTCAAGCAGAGAAGGGTCAGCTCCTGTGAGGAAAAGTGGCGATATTAAAAAAAAACTGAAGTCCCTCTCACATTACTCAATGCTGAGCGAGTGCATGGCAGACCTGTGGCTCTCCCAAGACAAAAACCAGGTTCTGGCAACTGTTAATCTCAGTCAGACTTGGGACTGTGTAGATGTAACAGTGCAAGTGATGGCTCCTGCTTCAGCTACTGCCAGGACATAACTCTGAGCACGTACCCTGGATATATGAGGCTGCGCAGCGCCCTCAGCCAGAGCTGTGTTTTAACGTTCATCAGCCAAAGCAAGACTTAAGTGGAAAACTTAGGATTTTTTTCACTCTGTTGATACAATCTGTGCAGTCAGTGAAAGTGTTGACAGGAACACTAAGATATCAAGAAAATCTCTTGTTACAAGGCACTGAGGTTCTCTACTCAATAAAGGTAAGCATATCATCAATAAAATGACTCATTTGCACTTGCTATCGTGATGAACCAGTAGAGGTCTGTAAAGAGATTAAAATGGCTATTAGCCATTTTCAAGATGGGATTTCAGAAAAACATCAACTCCATACAGCTATCTAACATGCAGCAGGGCTCTGGTCTTCAAGACCCAGACAGAGCATGAGCTAAAGAAATAAAACAAAACTCCCTCTTTTCCACAGCGGTTCCCTCCACAATCAACTCCCTTTCAGCTTTCTGCTAAAGGGTCCCTTGAACTGGCACCAGCATTAAACCTGACAATTTAAGGAAACTATTTTGAGCACACTGGCTTTCACCGCTGCCTTAAGCAGCGCTACTGGAGTCTGCAATGTGGTGGAATTACAGCATGGCAGACAGACAGCTTTACATTGTAATTCAGTTTATCATTGCAGGCTTGTTCTTTCTCTGTCCTCAAACACTGGGATATGCATGGTATCATAACGCATTGGAGCTCCATCAGTCAAGTCATAATGTCGTACCCGAACTAAGCGAGGCGCAGGCCTGCCAGTTTGTTTTCAGAGCAATGCCATGAACCGCCTCACCAGCAGACAAGTCTCTGCTTTGAAACCCTCTGCCGAGCTACTCTCCGAGCATCCCAGAAACTGGCAACGATTTAACTCAGACTGTGGTAACCCCAAGACACCTAGGCAGCCAAGAATAATAATTATCTGTCTGCAGATATTTAAGGTTGGACTCTCATCATCAATAATCCCTCCAGGTCACTCCGGCATCCATTTGAGGAGTGTCTGATTTCAGCTCTAAGTGGGCCAGAAGGGAGGCACACACACTGCTGCTGCAGTTTCACTCTTAAGCTGATCTAAAACAAGCCAGGAAAACTGCAAGCCTGAGTCCTTCATTCCCAAAATTACTAGCTGCAAGAGTGGGAGAGGATGAGCAACCATGAAGGAACAGCTGTGGTCTCCTCCTGCTCCCTGCCATTCCAAATCCACTGCTCTACGTGCTGGTTTCTGCAGCACCACACCCCTTTCTGGAGGCAGTGAGGATTGACTAGCAATAGTTAACCTGGCAGAAAAACAAGGTTTTTTTTAAAACACTAATAAAAGCTGGACATATCTGTGGTAGGGAAGCACAACTGCTTTTGCTGGAGCAGGTTTTGGGTGCAGGCAGAGGACAAAATCAGTGTGGGAGCCTCCCTCCTCAGCAGGGTGAGGGGACACCACTCTCCTGCACGGGCAGGTCCCAGGCAGTGGCCACGGGAGAGGGCAGAGACAGCGCAAGCCCTGAGGACCCACCACAAGGTACTAATCCAAGCCCCTTAACCCCTGGCAAGTCAACAAGGACAGAACGATGGAGGCAGATTCCAGGCCAGCCCAGTAGGAAAAGCTTCTAGATACAAAAGCAGCAAGGGGCAATAGGGCTTCTTAAGGTGGAGCCAGTAAAGCAAAGGAGCAGCATCAGCTGGCAGAGCTTTGTGCTAAGGAGTTTCTAGGAAAGGGTAGCAGACAGACAGACAGACTGACTTCCTGTTGCAGGCTGACCCTGGGGACCAAATGGACTCTCATCAGCTTGTAGCTTCCATCATGTAAAGAGTCTCTAAAGTTAAATTTCCAGATTTCTAAGGTGAATACCTGATTTTTACCAGGCCCCTTCACGGATGAATCACACCCACAATTTTGGCTAAAGGAGCTGTTCCTGCAGCATCGCATGAAAAGATGCGAATGTACCCCCTTTCTTTAAAAGGAACAGCCTCTGTCTCTTGTTCTTTCCCCGTCTTGACCCACCTGTACTCTGTCTAACAGAGAAGAGGCCTATACTGAACGACAGACTCCACAGGTTCAGCAAACAGAATAGACACTCTGAGAAGATTTCCAGCCAGAAATGGGCAACAAGATGACAGCAGCAGTAGCCAGGAAGCGGGACTGGACTGGTTTGAGATCTACAGTGGTGATGGGAGACAAACAGAGAGCACACCAGGAGAAAGCTATGGCACAACGGACACCAAGGATGATGGAAATGAACCAAAGACAAGACAGCTGACACGGTGGATTTGCTTGAAGAGACACGCATGGGGGTAACAAATGCCAGGCCATGCAATCGCCAAAGGGTCTAACCTGAAAGTTCTCAAAATGCATCAGGGACTTGCAGTGTGCGAGCCGGGCAGCAGAGTCGCTATGGTAGAATTTGTGACACAGCCTGCAGAGGTAACCTGCGACGGGGACCAGAAAATCCAGGCCTGCGAAACGGGAGGGGAAGGGAAATCACAGATCACATTGAATGGAACTCAAATAATGAAAGCATGTTAAAAGGGAAGGGGAGGGAGGAAAAGTGGAAAGCTTTGCTTCTGTTAATCAGGGATTTGCAAGATGACTTGCTGAATATCTCATCTTACCATGGAATGGCTGTGTGGTTGATATTCAGAGAGAAATCTAGCTGCCAGAGCAAAGAAACTACACAGAGCGTTAAGGGGTGGGGGGGAAGGAAAAAAGAATACAATGGAAAACTACAGAGAACATGTGATCTAATGTAATGGGATCAAACCAAGCAGAAGACAGCAGGCGCGCAAGAGGAACACGCAGAGAACATTCACAGCATGAATCATTATTCCATCTGCCACACGATAGTGGAAGGTTACAGCGATATGGAAGATTGGTGTAAACAGAGCTCTCCTTGGGCACAAAACAGGCTCTGCAGAGCTGCCCTCCCCACAACACGAGTGGCCGTTAGAGGTGTGAAGTCAGAATCGCTTGCAGGGTGGGGACCAGAGACAGCCATCTGGAGGCAACACTGCCCACCAGTCCAGCAACATGTCTGAGTAACCGCTAGGTAGAGCGTGGGGGTTCTGAAGCGGAGGAAACATGCACAGTTTGGGCTCTGGCAGAGAGCGCGATACTGTCAGTACTGCTCAGTATCTCTATACAAGCTGCATTTCTGTTGGAAAGCATTCTATCAATATGCTTTCAGGCTCCATCTTTCCAGAGCATCCTTTATTTGCTACCTACTTTCTTCAGTACTCCTGCCCTATTTACTCCATTTCCTACCTTAGTAAGGTATCTGGCTCTCATTCTTTCTTCTTCAAAGCAACAGGCAGCCGACAAACATCAATCACATCCTTATGTTTTATCACACAGTAATAAAGCAACATTTGGCTCTTTCTCCAGGCAGCAGTGACTTGCACCAGTCCGATGCAGATGCTGAGCTCTATGGCCCAAGAACTCATTATAGCAGTAGATAGAAACTGTCCTCTCTTACAGATATAGCACATGGCCAGAGAAGGTTCTGTGGGCCTTTGTGCTTAACTCTGCTTGCTTACCATAGGCTGTGTCTGGACAATACTTCTCGCTTCCTTCGTAATCCTCCAAAGACACTTCCTTCAGCCCAGTCTGGAAACCAAAAGAACATTAGTGCCTACTGTATCTATGTCAATTCCCTTCCTGGGCTCTTACACTTTCCCAGTAAGCTTGGGAGCAAAACAGATGATTCACATACCACAGAAGGAGTTGTACAGCATCTGGTTAGGGCCAGATACAAAACCCAGTGTCAGGAGCCCAATTCATTACAAGGATTAAAAACACCGTTTGCACTCCAAGCCTGAAGTAGCTTAGCCATGCACCTCCTTCTTGGTTACTCCCCTCTACTGGAAAATTATATCTATCAAGACAAACCTCCACACATATATTTGCTATGACACCAAGCTACTGCTGGGCTATCCAAAGAGACTATGCCAATGTCTTTGTCAGAAATTCTTTCCCTTGGAAAAACATTGCTTATGTTCCTTAACAAAGACACCTGTAGGAGCTGTACAGCACAGCAGAAACACGCTCCGGTATCTTTGCATCATCCTGTGCTCCAGAAGAACCCCAGAGCCCTCACCCTCCTGCTGTAGGGTACAAGGTTGACGGGACGCTTGAATCCCTGAGCTCAACCAGCCAAGACCAACTAAATGTCAGGATCCCACAACAGATTCTCAGATAGGTCATTCCTTCTTTTGCATAGCGTACCTGCTTGGCAGCAGAATCCTCATTCTCTATCAGCACAACATCAGGGTCTTCCTCCTCACCAGCTCCTCCCTCCTCCTCCTCCTCTTCATCATCATCATCTTCAAAACAGCCAACAGCATCCACTGTGATCAACTCCTCTGAATCTTCTGGGCTGCCCAACTCCTTCTCTCCCAGCCTCACCTGTCAGGCACAGAAAACAAAGATCAGATCCACTCTGAACTCTCCATTTAACCGAGGAGGCCCCCAGACTCTGAACAGACTGCATCTGATAAGTAGAAGGGACTGCAAGAGAGGCACAAAGCTATCTAGCTTTTAGACTTATCTAGCTTCTTGTCCCTTTTTCACACAATTTCTTTAAGCTCTAACAATTGAAATCCAGCAAAAGATGGAAAATTAAAACAGGGATGGAAGAACGCACATCTTCCTTCCATCCCTGCAACAGTCAGGGAAGCAGAAAGTTAAGCTGCTCCACAGTGTAGCTGCCTCCAGTCCTGCGCAGCTCTCCCCTCAGGCAGTATTACCTCTTTGGCTTTCTGTTTGTGCTCAGGGGACTTCATATGTTCCACAAACTTGCGAGGGGTCTTGAAGTGGCGGCTGCAGACAGTGCAGAAAGGACGAAGCGAGCGTTTGGCCAGCTAAGAAAAGGGGGACAATTCAAGTAAGTGACAAAAGGCACGACTTTGGAGGAATGCAGATAAATCTCGAGTCAAACAAAATCAGAGTCCTGCATCTAAAACAGGGAGACTACAAAGAGAGTCATCTTTTTAGCAGAAAGGACTCCCTAGCTCTTATCCGCCAATAGGATGGAAAACATACAGAGCAAAATAAATGTGGCTTATAAAAGGTGTTCTGACACTTCTCCTTTAGGAGCCAATAAACATGATGGCCCACATAATTTTAGCTTGAAAATTTACAGGCCGCCCACCAATCCTTCCATTCAATCACTGAGTACGACAGGCCATATTTCTTGAGAAAAGTCAAGAATTATAAACTTGAAGTGCTTCAGGCCACACTGACATAGCACAATAAACTGGAGTTCTAACAGTGCTGGTCTTCAGAGGCAGGAGGTAGCGTGGCACTGCCCTTAGACAGCCAGGATGGTACTGGCAGAATTTTATGTGCATCTCTCCACTACAATCACTTTGCCTTTGGTGCTTGGGGAGCAGGAGATGCCAGACACTTCACTCACTCCCCACAAAAGGTCAGCGCAAAGACGAAATCCATGCTATGGTTGTTACCTTGTGTTCTTGGGTCCTGCGATGTTTGATTAGATCTCCTGTGAAGTGTATCTGACAAGTGTTACACCATCGCTGCTGGGTCTCTCTGAAATGACAACAGATATATCTGCAAGTCACACCTTTTGACATTCCCCATGGAATATTGCAATCTGTTCTCGGCATTGTCTTCCCCAGAATTCCTATCTTTACAGACTCAGATTTACCCTCTCCCCTTCACAGCCATTTGTAGGGGTTGCTTTAGCTCACGCTGACCAGAAGGTGCCAGTTAAAACAAGTCTCTGACCTGTTCTACTGTATTAAAAACTACACAGCAGGTCAAAATCAACACTGGTGTCCTTCAGCAGGAAGAAAGTTGCCTGAAGGAGATTAAGGTCCCTGAAACCAGAGGGATTTTGTACCTTATCTAGAACCCAAAGGCACCCTGGTGCAATGAGGAATTTTAGAACTCAAGAAGGTCTGCATTCAGATTGTGTTTTCTAGCACAGACCAACACTTACCCATCTTTCTCTGACAGCACCTTCTCCTCCTTCACCATGGGCAGTAGTGAAACAAAACAAACATTGCTCATGTGCTGAATCTCCCCAAGTCGCTGCTGGTGCTGAATTCCAGCCATGTGGGACTGGAAATTCTGAGAGAGAGGTTAGGAGAAAAATCCATTTAAATGTATTAAAAAATACAGAAAATAAGAGGTATGAGCTATGCTTTCCGTTCTCTCAACTGCTGTTTAACAATGAAATGGTATAAAAGCTTAAGAGCATGGCCGCCTGTGGATCCACCCACATTCACTCTCTAGCAGGTTGCTTGCCAGCTCCTTGGGAGCGTTTTATTTTATCTACGTGCTTGTCATCATTTTTTAATGTTCCTTGTTCCCAAAGCACGAGCCCTTGCAAACAAGTCTCCTGCTGCACCCCCCCCATGGCAGCTGGCCATCCAATTCCCTTCTCTTGATCACCCATATCACAGTCAGACCTGTGGATTTTTACCTGCTGACTGCAGCAGTTGGTCTTGCAGATGTAGCAGTAGAATTTAAGGACGGATTCAGGGCTGGGATCGGCTGTGCCCACCTCACAGGTCCAGTGCCCTGGCTTCAGAGCCGTCGTACTGATAGCTCTGCTCTCACTGCTCTGCTGGATAGTCACTTTCAGTGAACCTCCAGAGCTCAACACCTGCCAAAAGGAGGAGTCAAGATTAAGTCCAATCTCTCAGTAGAAGACACTAAAAATGACACCTGCTTTTTGTACATGACCTAAGTTCTCTACCCCTTAAGAAAATGAATTTAAGCTTGAATCCACAGGAGGCTGATCAGGAAGACTCTCATACACGCTCCTTCTCCCAGCACTGCTAAATCAGCGATCCCTGTGTCACACCACCAGGCCTATCAGTACAGATGGTTGTTTCTACACCCTCTGCAGACACTTTGTCATCCAGCCTCTGGAGACTGGAGCAAACAACAAACTGGTAAGGGACACGACCAGCTCACAGTTATCCTCTGCAGAATTAAAGGCAACTTAGCACCACACCTCATGGACTAAGGTACTCAAACAAGGGCAGGATGATACATTTGACCACATCAACTAATGTCTTAAATTATGGAAGACTATCAAGTCGGATTCACACCATTGGTTAAATCTTTGTCTGCTTACAGATTTACACAGCCTAAGGTCCTGGTTTAACATCTAGCATGTGGCAAGGTATTTCATGCAAAAGGCTCTCAGGTTGCTGGCTTCACCTGTGTCTCATTTGTCCAAGCCGCCTTTCGAAAGCACAGACTCCCACGTTCTGCTCTTGCCTGCTGTGATGACAAGTGCCACAGCAGCTGCATCTTTACTACCATCACCTGAATTTTTTCACATCTGCTCTTCAGCAACATAAAGCACGCATTTAGAGGTATTTTTCAGTGGCTCTTTCAATTCAACTTTCGATCTTCCCAGATGAACACTGAAATCTTAAGGAACCCCAGCATCCACAAACAGCCAGCAGTAGGTAAGGTACAGGCCAGGAGAGGTACAAAAGCAGCGAGTCAGAGCAGACTGCGCACTAATTGCAGACATATTATGCCTTATTGCCAGGGACAACAGCTTACAGCAGGAGACAGAGCTCCAGACGTGGGTGCCATCTGGTTCCCAGTGGCAACGGGCTTCTCTGGGATGGAGGGGGTGGTTGTATGTTCTGCACCACCCCTGACTGCAGAGAGTGGTGTCTACTCACCTCAGGAGCCTTTGGTTCCTCAGAGAATTTCCTCTCTTTAGAGAGATCTTCAGCTGTATACTGCTTTGCGTTGCCTGTACCTAGGAAGACAGAGTCCTTTTAGCTGCCTTAAATCAAAATAGAAATGACAGAAAAAACAAAGCAGCAGGTGAGTGAAGTCAGGGAGGTTTCCTCACAGTGCTGTTGGCCATAAGCCCAGCTCACAAACCTTTCTCCAAAGAAATCCTTATTAAAGAGGGAAAGTTCCCATCATTTGTATTTGGTAGGCAACAGGTTTCAGGGGTTGGGATTTGGTTCCTACATTTTTCTCCTCCTTTCCCCATCTTGTATGACTGGAGAAAGGACATTTCTGGCAAGACCCATGGGATCTACGGGTGCAGTTCCAGCAAGGAGTGCCCTAAAAGTGCAAATCATGGTGCCCAGCAACTCACCATCAGCTTGGACATGGGCGCTTGACTCTTCCGCTTCCTTGCTGTCTGTTACATCCGCCAACACAGACTCCTCAGTTACACTTCAAGGATATCAAGAAAATAACCTTATTTTCTATGTTATAGATGAAGAGATTCAGATTCAGACCAAGGCACAGGCTGGGGTCTAAGCTACCACACTCTCCACTAAACCCTCAAATCAACAAGCTACTACAAGTGGTATTTCAGGCAAGGATTCAGCAGAAATAAATATAAACAACAAAGAGTTGGCATTCTAGAACAGATTCAGAAACAGCAGCCAAATAATTTAGACAAGGAGGTTACAACTGATTTTTGGATCGCTACCTTCTCCTGCAAGAGGCCTGCAGGGAAATAAGTTCATACAGGAAATATTCTTAATAAGAGCTCTGAGAGCTCACTTCTGTCTTGATTGGTGACCTGCCGGGAAACTGCAATACCTGGCCAGTACTCCAGGCTGCTCTGTGCGTGAGGGAACATGCAGAGACCTCTCAGAACTGAACAGGTTTTCAATGGTGTCTTACAAGGAGTTCATTGTAACTGCCTGCTCTACTCACATCAGCTGTGTTTCGCTCTGGAGTCCCTACAGTTCTGCTTGTGGGGGAAGTGGAGCCGTACAAGACACCAATAAAAAAAGGACTTTGTTTTATTTGGTATTGGTGATCTGCTAAGGAGAAAAACTATTCTGAGGGGACTGCTGAGAATAAACAGTTAATTTGCAGAGGGCACAGAGTGCACTCTACATTGTGTTTCTCCATCCCTCATTTTTATATCAGGGCTAACACTTTTCACCATGGCTTGAATGTATTCTCTCTCAGGCCAGCTCAGAATCCCACCCGCTGGTGTCCTTCTGCCAACAGGGAGCAGCACGTTCTACACAAGCAAGAACACAGACTGTGCAGGTGCTGCATCCAGTGATCCACGCACGCACCGCATAATTTACCAGATTGATAAGTGATAATGTAACTGGGTTACGTGGCTATAAATATGCAGCAGGGGTTGGGCAGTGCAAACATGAAGAAAACAAGAGTGGCTGGCATTAACATTATTTGTCAAGTGCTGCCAGCAGGCTCAACACTATACCACACACAGATGGTGACAGCACTCCAGGGCAAGGGTTTTCAGTCTAAACTGCAAATCTAAGGAGCAATCTAAGGGAGTAAAAGCCATCACAAGCATGATCTAAGGAGGAAATGGTATTATATGGATACTTGTCAGGCCATGCTAGAAGTGGGTGTTCAAGGAGGATTTGAAGATGATGAGTGCTTTCTGCACTGGAATGAGGATGTTGTTCCAGGCATACAGATGGTACATAGGAGAAAAGGCAGAAGTGGGAAAAACCTGAAATGAAGAAGGAGGCTGGTATTCCTGGCCAAAGGGAAATGGAACAATGAAGCATGGAACAAAAGTTTGTGATATGGATAGGGGGAATGCCCTTCTCATCTGTGAAGGACAATATGAGAACAGTAAACTATTTTTTTTCAGAGATCCATCATCTGTTCTTTGGAAGTAAGCAAAACACTTCAAAAAAAAACCAAAACCCACCACCAAGGAATTATCTATTCTAAATAAATGCCAATCATAATATATGCATCAAATATGGCAATCCCCAACTACTGCTTAGGAAAGGATTTTCCTAATAGCAAGCTTGCTGCAGTGAGGTCTGTCATTCCTCAGACTTGATTCTTTTTTTCAGTGTATGTAACAGGACTTTGATTAATACCCTACTAAATATTAATGTAATTAAAATTAAATTAGCTTTGGCAAACAGATTAACAAAGCATATGCTCAAATGCATTTGACTTAGCTTTAATTGAATTTATTCACTTTCTGGCTAATCAGTGTCCGTAATTCACGATGGTCCCCGCTCACATAGCATTTATCACTCTTCAATATTTTACATGATCAAGGTGGTACCTGAACATCAAAGTAATCCCAGAATACTCTCCCTAAAACTAGCCATTAATCTCTAATCTACAGACAGGAAACAGAGAGGTGAAGAAACTTGTCTGAAACCACGCAGTAAATTGTTAACAGGGAAGATAAGAGGACCCAGGAGTCCTGACTCATCGTCATTAACATATGTTGGAGAATTCTTAAATCAATGCCTCCAGAAATCTGTATTCACTCCCTCCTCTTCTCCCTCTGCACGAGCTAACAGCGACCGTTCTGAGAGGTTCGGCACCATACAGATGGCACCAGGAGCTCCGTGATGTGCCTTCCCACTAGATGGCAATACAGTCTTGTCTGTTCCTTCCTGCACCAGGAGAGGTGGGGAGTGCCAAGATGGACCTGCCATGGCCAACATGCCTGCGCTGCGCATCCCTCGCGGATAACAGGATTGCCTTTGTCTATTTTCACCCAGCAGACAGGGGTACTGGCAAGACAATCTTCCCAGAAGGGATACAGAACTCACCCCTCGTGAATACAGGCTTGGATACTAGGGAGTATTGATTACTTTCCTTTTCTCATTCCTCTAAATAAAGTATCCTCTCTTACACCGACTATAAACTAACGTATTCCAAGGCTTTTCCTCTCTGCTGACACATGGCTGCTCATTTCCTTTTTTGACATTTGGGGAAGAAAATTAGAGAAATATATCAGAATAGAAAAGAACTCTCTGTTTCTCACAAGAATCCTGGCAGGAGAACACATGAGCAAACTCCACTTTATTGCACATTTACAGGAGCTGCATCTTATTTTTCATTCCCATAGTTAGATCAACAGATCCAGAGACCCTACAATCCTGGATCTCAGCATCATGAGATTTTCTGAATTGTCCACAAGCATCTGAAATACCTCCTACATGCTAGACATCAGGCTAGTACAGTACAGCCCCAATTATTATAAAATAAAAATAGACAATAATTCTAAATCCAATAACTATTTCAATACCCCATTCAATAAATACCTCTTCAGTCTTTTTGCTGCAGGCTCAGTGTTCAACACAGATTCTGTTGGAATTCTTGGCTCTGCAGAAACACAGAGGGAGATCTCCTTAGCAAAGCAGATCATGCCACCTTGAATACATTCCCTAACTGAATTCCAAATGACAATAGAGCTCTGTTAAAATCTACCTGACGGAAATCATTTAATCAGGTAATTTTCCCCACAGCATATACACTGGTCACAACATCGTCATATGCCTGCATTTTTAGATTTGGCACTCTTCAGTCAGAAATAGCATTCCCAACATTCCCACATCTGTCACTGCAAGAGATTCATTGCCAGCAGTTTCTGTTCTGACAACTGGAGCACAAGTACTCTTTAAACTCCTCTTTTCCTTCACATGTTGATTAAAACTGGTTCTGCTTCGTACGTGTGACTCCATGAGATGCTGAGTTCAGCACAGGTAGGCAATGTGGAAACTTTAATATAAAACCAGCTTTATTTCCCCCCCCATCTCAAATGGGGTTCTCTGTAAAAGTGACTTCGGAGAGGCTTCCATGCAAGAAATATGGAAATAGCTTATAAGACCCCAAAATATCCAGTAAAAAGGTATATATGAAGCACATAGCAGGGGGCTGCTACAGGCAGTTTATTTACAATTAGAGCAAAATGTAGATGACTAAGACTAAAGCCATCTCCCATCCTTACTGCAGGAATAGCAAAGAGACGTTTATCATGTCTAGAAGCATTTGTTTCTCTACAGGCTGCCCTTTACCTGTGGACAGCGAGTTGTTCTGCTCTGACTTTGTGTGCGCTCCCTCTGGGATTTCCATTCTCTCATCACCTTGTGTCTGAGATGAAGAGCCAGGATCCAGTTCCCGCTTCCTGTCAGGGACCCTCTGGAAGTCCTGCAATGGGTAGAGAGTCACTGCCAGCTCTCACTCCTTCCTCAAACCAAACACACTGGCCCAGAGCACCGACTTTTACTGTGGGACAGGAACAGGAATTCCAGCACACGGCAATGGAAGATGGGTTACCACGGACTGTCCTGCTTCAGGCAAGTTTATATGGTTAAACAGACCAATGGACTTGAATTCCACAGGCAGACCACGACACTCCTCCAGTGCTTTAAGTAGCAGCTTTAGGAGACCCAGCTGCTTGCAGACAGTAGGATTGCTCTAGAGGGACTCTGGCAAGAGGTGCATGGGCAGGGAAAAAGAATAGTTCCAAATAATCCCCTTTCGTTTTGACTCTGGAGAAAAGACAATCCAAGAGTGGAAGTCTACCTTATCCAGCACATTTTTTGGACAAAATGGGACCAAACATGCAAAAGCTAATCGAAGAGGTGGGAAATACCAGTCAATTAAACCAAGAACCATTTCCAGGATACAAAAGAGGCCTTAATGGTGGAAAACAAGAAAGTTTTTTACAAAAAAAAAAATAAATTGTAGATTTTACAAAATCCACAGGAACAAATGTGATCTTAGAAGGAGGGAGAATAGCCCAAAAGGGCAGAATGACGCGTCCATGGCAGGAGCAAGTTGTTTGGGAACAATAAACTGCTGTGGAAGGCTAATGGGGCAGAACTCTGGCCTCTGCAAAGAGCAAAGCGCTCAGCCAGGATTTCTTCTATCACAATTACTCTGAAGCTGGTAATTCTAAAGGCTCCATTTATATCTTAGGTTTAAACAGTTCTGCTATGAGGAATTCGCTCTTGGGCAAGAAGTGGCAAGAAACCTTTGCATCATAAATGTAAATATGGACCACAAGAACCTTAGGGATGGACTTATTTCTACATTTCTGTGTCAGCAGCGTGGTGCAAAATGTAATTTTCACTGTAAGGCTCCATCCTTTCTCTTTTGTTCTCCACCTACAATACAGTCAACTGCTGTGCAAAAGGAACACCAAGCTCCCAAACAATTGGAAACTACAAGCCCACCTTGCGAAAGGTCCGGTTCTGCCGCTGGAAGGGAAGGTTGGGAAAGCCCAGCCGAGCTGGCTTTAGTGAGACCCCAACAGGTGGTGGCCCCAGGAGGGAATGTCTTGTAGCCTGAGGGAAAAACTGCTGCAATGCTGGCGCTGTCATGTTAAATCCACGCAGATTTCCTATAAATGCAAACACACAGCATATCACCACCCTGCAGTGTGCAAAGGAGAGAGAAAATCTTCCACCTGTACGAGAAGCAGGTAGAGAGAGGAAGGGCTCCTCTGCGCTAGAGCCTGTACTTCACCGGGCACCGTGCGGGTGCTCTGTGCTCTACCCTCTTCAGCACCCACCAAATAATTTGATGTAATAGCAACCATTACCATGTATCAGACTATTTAATTATAATTGTCACTGCAGGCTAAGATCATTAGAGCAATTATTTGATCTGAGCACACTAGCGCTTGTGTTTGCAACGAACAAGGTCTCGTTTTACAGAAATTCTCTGTAAAAAAAAGGAAAATTCATCCCACATTGGTGCAGCTGGCAGCTCCCACCATAGTACGGATGCTGTTCAACACAAGCCAGTAACAGCGTTTCATTTAAAACAACACTGGACTCTTCAAACAAAATATTCCAGAGTCCTCTCTGCCACCTGGTTGTAATGCAAGTTCAACATGTCAACCTAAACGCCGACACTTGAGACTCTGCCATTTCCAATTATAATGCTCTGCTTTCTAAACAGTTCTTTTCAGCACCCACAGACTATTAACTAAGTCTCAACAATTTCTCACGAAGGCAGTCCTTGCTATCCCCGTTTCAGGGGTGAGAGAATGGAAACGACCAGATGCCTCAGCTACACCCTCAGAAGCTGCCCACCATTCTGGGAACCTGGATTTACACACACTTGAATTAGCGCATACTCTGGCTTCTCTGAAGCTGTCAAAAGAGGCCAGAGAAGTTTGGAGACAGGCTCCCCAAAATCTGAAAAACCAAGCCACACTGTTTAAAGCCTGCAACACAAAAGGAAGTACTCCCCTATGCTTGTCTTCAAAAGTAACCTAATCTCTTATTATTTACCATAAATAATCTCTTGCTGTAAAAAGTCACAGCTAGATTGAAAAGAAACCTAGAAGGCAAGAAGTTATCTCCTGCTCTCAGTTTAGTACCTTTAAAGAACTATACATCCATCTCACCTTGAAGTATTTATATTTTCCTATTCCCATTGCTGAAGGCACATACAGCCAATTAATTATTTATGCTGATGTTTCCCAGGTACAGAAATACTACAGCATCAGATATTCTTACATGTAACCCAAACCTCAATGACCAAAAAAATTCAGCTCCCTAAGAAGGGCCACACTGGACACTGCAACCACATGACATGTTACCTGTGGCCAGCTGATGTGGGTTATTGAAAGAGAAGTCAAAACTGAACTCTGAATGTAGAGGTGGAAAGAGGAAAAACGCTAAGTCAAAGCGCATGTAGAGTGTTCATTAACACACCTCATCCTGCTATTGTATCTAATTTGCCTCAGGTCCCTGGCATACTATTTAAATACAATTTCTCATCTCAATAAGAGATTTTGCTGTAGGGAAAAGGGCAGCCCACGCTAACATCAAACATATCGGAAAAGAGTATGGCTGACTCGAGCAGAGTCAGACTTTTTTCCTGACACAAACACATACACCAATCTTCAGAGTGGGGCTTGCCCTTTTTCACTGCTAGTTTCCCTACAACCTGAGAGAGATCTGTAGAGAGCCACTGGAGTCACTAGAGAGCCCTCCCGTTAAATGGGCAAGAGAGAACAAAAGGAGCCTTAACGACATGCAGAATAAATCTATTGTCTTCACATCTGGGCACGATTCACAGGCAAGATTAAAATTGTGGGCATTAATCTAAACTCGGCACTTTAAAACTATCCCAGGTACTGAATTGCTGTGTTGAAAAGAGCTGTCAGGTAAGACATAAGCAAAAATAAAAACATAGCTTTATTCCCAATACCTTTATGTTAGCAATGCTATTACTAAGGCAGCTTCATAAATTTGTTTTGAAAACATCACATCTGGCAAAAAAATCCAGTTCTGGAAACACAGTGATGGAAGAACAGTGATATTATCCACCACACAAATGACAAATCATTTCAGGGAATAGGAAATTCACAAGGTGATTGAAACCCAAACCATTTTCTACGACAATATACTTCATTTGTTTGTACTGTGCTAAGTTTTGACAAAGACAAGCATATACTGCAAACAAGGTTGGCACATGTGAAACAGACAACGAAATAAATTGTTGTAACCTTCCAACCAAGAAAGACAAACAAATAATAAAAATCTAAGTATTTTATCTAAATCTATTGATGGAAGATCTCTCCAAGGGAGAGTATATTCAAGTCTGAAAGGGAAAGCACATATTTAGTATCTAACCTGACACCTTCTAGTGCTATTCCCAGTTGCGAACAGTTGGGCACGTGGGATTTTCAACAACTGAAGAACCTCTGTGCTGTGAAATATGGACAAATTACAAGAGAAAAAAAAAAAAAACAACAAAAAAGACAAACGGAACTGCCAAATACAAGGACTGCACTGGGTTGGCAAGAAATAACCATGCTATGGTTTCAGTCCATGAAGGATGATTAAATAACTCCAATAAGTAAGCGTCTCCCATAACGACAGTACCTTGCATCTGCTGCATGAGTAAGGCCCGCTGAAGCATAGGATTGGCATTGAGCAGCGATGGTTGATTTGTTGCCCGTAAGCTCAGCATCTGTTGCTGTTGCGGTGGCGGCAAACCCCTGGAAAAGAAGGCATTAATCATAAGAACCCAATAAAAACAGTACCCTTCAACTCCAGGCACCTAACAAGGAACAACTGAAATGCTGGTATACAGGCACTAAAAGATACCATACACCGGCACTGTATCCTCTTTCTTCCACTCTCCTGGAATTTCCAAAGCTGACAGATTGTCTATCAAGGAATTTGAGGTCAGAGAGAACTCCTTAGCACCAAGCCCACATAAAGCCTGTCAAGCAGCATAAAAAAAGCCCAGGAGCTGACTGCAGTTCTACAGAATTATGCAGCACTCGTCAGTAGAGACGAGTGATCTAGATCAGCACCTACATTTAACACACCAACAAAAAAGAAGTTTTAAAAACCAGGGAGTTTTCTCAGTAGCTTAAAGCACATTTTTCCAAAATTGATGCCTCCCACAAGGAGCCAGACAGGCCATAACTGTAAATAGTGCCCCCTAACTGCAAGAACCGGATGGAAAAATAAAGCACAGCCTTCATATTTAAAACACGAGGAGGAAGAAGCGAGCGGAGAAGGACTCTCCAGCGCTAAGGAGGGTGGAGCAGACATGAGAGAAAAGTCTGAAGAAACTGGCAGGCACTTCTTCAGGCGATTGCAAGGTCAGGCCCACCTCTAAGCACGACTGCTGACACAGCTCTATCTGTTAGGGCTGTAAAGAGGGACAAACATGGATCAAAATATCCACACTGACAAAAAAAACCCAACCCAACCCTCCTAACAGCATTTACGGCAGCTCATCTTCGCGTTTGCTGCTCCAGATTGATCCAGTCTCAGAGCTGAGATATTTATACCAGAAAAGTCGTACTTTTAAAGGTGTAAGATGCATCTGTGCTATCTTGCAGTCGCTCCCATACTGGCATTTTAAGGGCAGCTTTGTTTATAGTACAAGATGTAAGAAAATGGTAAAAAAAGATTGAGAGATATCCGTGTTTCTCGCAGAACAGAAAGGTTCCCACGTTTACCTCAGAGATATATGCCTTATATGGATAAAATAATTACTATAATTTATTAAATAAGGAATTAATTTTCTTCTTAAATTCACCCCCATTGCTTGTAATTTCCATAGGCTTTACAGAGAACAGTAACTGCAATAAATGCACCATCTCTGAGAATTTATGTTAGATCTACAAATCTCAGCTCATCAGAGACAACTACACCTACTTAAGACAGTTATTTTATCTACTGCGTTTTTTAGGAAAACCCTAGCTATTTGCCTTTTCATTTCTGTCATTTTTCTTTTATCAAACAAAACACGATTTTCTCCACCCCTACCCCCCAGCGCTCAGTCACATCCTCAGCGCCGGTGCCACCGCAAAAATAAGTTCAATAATCTCACCTAGGCCGGGAGACCCAGCCTGAGAAAGAACAAAAATAAATAAATAAGTGAAGTCCGATAATAAAATAAAGTGTGTGTCCCTGCTCAGGGCGGCTCGGTTCGGTGCGTACGAGCATTTCTGCGGGAGAAGGCGTTTTCCCCCCAGCCCCCTCCGAGCCCCCAGCCAGCAGAAGGGTCGCCCGGCCCCGGAGCATCCCCCCCTGCCCGAGGTCGCCCCCGGGGACTCGGCGACGGGAGCCGGACGG